>OY757187.1:124759791-125359791 GCA_963583895.1 Melanophora roralis
GCAGACATGGTGTTCTACAGTCTTCCATCATCCTGCAGAAATCCGGAGAGTACCTATCCTATTTACTCGTCATATATCTCACATTGTAGTGCTCGGTAAGACCCCCATTTATTTACCTCAAATCTTAGTTGTTTAGGTCGGAGGCCCTCCTGCCCTGTATCTGACTGGTAATTAAGCACATATGTACGTTTAGTCTTGCACATGTTTTTTTATCCTACAATAGCTCATCAGGTTTTGAATTTGAGCGCTTACATACTAAATATTTGATAGGTTAAATTGCAAAAAGGGATAATTAAATAAACAAATCAGTTAAGAGCATAAATAATTTCCCTTTGATAGAAAATTTAGTAAATGGTAAAATAAAAAATATATTTTTTTTCAAAACTTATTTAGAAAAAATTTTTCGGTTGCTTTCCTGCAGGAAATGTGTGTCAATTGGTCGGCGTACTCGTCCTGTCACAGGTACAAAACATGAATTGGATAAAAGTTATCGATCGTGATCGGTTAAAAAGTCACCCACAAGCCGTCAAGCGTGGAGCAAGTGTAGCATAAATACATTTGCTTTTTAGCACGCGGGTACATTATTTTGTTGTTTGTTTGATCATAATATTGTTGTTTTTTAGACAATTCAAAAAAAAATATATTTAAAAATTCTGTATATTTCACAAAAATACTTACATTCTTACATTCATACTATGTATACATACCTATTAAGGTATTTACATATTTTTTGTTTGTTTGTAATATATCTCTTTGATGCAATATTAAATTTTTGTAAATTAAAAAAAAAATACAATAAAAAAGAAACATCTGTATAAAAATACATGGTTCTGTGCCTTAAAACTATATGGATATTTGAAAATGTGTTTTATGGCAAATTTTTACAATTTTTTTGAATTAAATAAATCATGAAAATTTCTAAAAAAGTATGTGAAATGTACTAAACATATGTTTATTTTAATATTAATTTTATTACATTAAATTTATTTAAGTATACGGGGGTTGGAAGTTATTTTTTTACAAGACACAAATATGTACATCATCATGGGTTATTAAAGAAATTAAAATACATTTAAATATTTTAAAAAGCAGCAAAGCTGTTGGGTTTGCATAAATACCTAAAGCTCTAAGAAGTGCAAAAGATTAAAAAAAAAATTATGTTAAATTTAAAAAACCTCTTATGTTTTATTTTATTTATAAAGTGCGTAATACCTTAAAAAAGGTGTTTTAAGGGACTTTAATTTTTTAAAGTTTTTGATTGTTGAAAAAATAATTTTTGCTTTTACGCAACGTACAAGGCTTACTGGGATATGCATGTAACCAGTATAGAACTTTTGCTACAAATATATGTAAAGCTTTATGTAATAAATACTTTTTAAAGTTTTCTTGTAAAAAAATATATTTTATTATTATCCTTTCAATTTTATTTAAAACAAATAAAAAGTTTTTAATTTTTTACAACGTTCATTTGTTTACATTTTTTAATTTTTTGCAATCATCGTTTTTATGGTATCATCGTCAATTATTTGCTTTTTTAAACAAAAAAATAAACATTTTAATTTGTAGCTTCCTTTTTTTATCACTGAAATTCAACCAGTATTTATAATTGTTGCACGTTGCGGCAATATAAATAATGAAAAAAATGAAAAATAACTGTGATGTTAAACGACTTAATGGTCATAATATTAAAGCAAATCGTTGTCAAATTAATGAATGTGGTAAATGTTTAATTAAAATATTTAGAGATGGTTTCCAAGTATTTTGTAGTTTACATTGCTTGCGATATTAATTTATTATCCTTCTGTAAAGTAGACTTAAATAAAAAAGTATTTATGAATCGAAATTCATTAGAGAAAATTTCTCTAAATACAATTTTTTTGCAAGTATGCTCTTATGCTATAAATAATTCATAATTTTCTAATGCCGTAGAAAAAAATTCAAGTCTTTAAAGGATTCAAAACTTTTATAATCATAAATTTAGTACGATTTTTTTTAAAGGTTGAATAATTGTAGGAACTACCTTTAAATAAAGAAATTTGGACTACAGAGCTTGTAAAATATATAATTTTGTGGAAAATAGTAGGTAGTGCTTAACGTAGTCAATTAAATTGGAAGAATTTTTATATGATAATTAAGAAAAAATTGATGCTGAAGCGGTAATGCTGCTTTCGCTGGTTTGTCGTATATGTCAGGTGATGCCACACAATAATATCAAATATGACGAATGAGCAGCACGCTAAAATGCAAAAACTTTATAATAGAATAAAGTGTTTTTAGTTTCAAATAATTGTCTATGGCCTTAAAGTCTTTTAAAATGGACCATGTAATCCCAAAATTTGTTTTATTATAAAAACTAATGGGACTTTAAGATCAAAGAACGGGAAGAAATGTTTGATTGTTGTGTTTAATTGTAAGATAATCTTTTATGCCATGTTTGTCCCTGTTTCTTTAAACATCCTTTAAAATATTTTATGCCCAAAAGATAAAAGTTAAAGTTAAAAACGGAACACATGTTTTATTTTATCTAACCGATGATATATTACGTACAGCAGACCTTGCGAACAAACAATCCAAATATTTCTTACTGACCTTTTTCCTAAGAAAGCAGAAATATTTTTGCTTTTTCGCCCCTCTGTAATTTGAGGACATTTACGTATAAAACATTTTACAGCCGCCAAAGAAGCGACACCGCGTCTGCTGCTTTAATGTTAAAGCAAAGAACACAGTGTTTTCACAAAAGAATATTTATTTCATTAATAAAAGTTTATTACTTAAACAAACAGCGATATTATTTTCTTATTTAAAATGATGATTAAAATGTAAAATTATTCACTAACAACAGATTTAAAAAACGCTGCCATAATAAGCTTGCTGCAAAAAGAAAATCTCTTTCAAAATCCTTAATAGGTTAATTAATAATATTTAGCTTTTTGCCAAATATTTGTTTAAATATACAGATTTTAGAAATTAAAAAAATCATGCAAAAGAAGTTTTGGCTTTGCTTAAAGAAATTGTTTTTATGACATCATTGCGCTAATTTTGGTTGTTTCAAAATGTATTTTATTTTAAATGAACAATAAAAATTATTTATATTTTAAAATAAAATTATATTTAATATTTCCTTATAATCGTATAAAAGTTTATTTTCTGCAATTTAAATATAATTTTGTACTTGAATATGCACTTATGTATGTATGTGACTTACGATTTTTATTAATTTCGGATATCCGTTACTGTTTTGGCATTAAAAAAAATATTACAAATTAAATTTGGCCATTAAATTAAAAGCGAATATTTTTAACTTTAACACAAAAAACTTTTTCTCACATTAAGACAAAATAAAAAAGTTTGATTTTGCATTTTTGCAAGACAGTTAAGCTTCCTTTTAACAGGAATATAATACATTAATGATGGCGCCATGTTTTCCAAATATATAAAAATAATATGATTGTGGTAATAAAAATATAAATGTAATTATATTTAAATACTTTTTTTATTAAAAAGGAGAATTTAAAAAATGTTTTGCATACGCACATATGAACACACATACATATGTAATTACAAAGTGTTTGACATCTTCATAAACACAAACATTTTTTTTTTACTTTTTCTTAAGCAGCAAACATTCAACAAAATTTGCCAAATATTTTAAACCACAATTTTAGCTATGGAAAACAATGACGCCCTTTTTTTGAAAAGCTTGCTTTTATCGCAGACGCCGTATTTGTTTACTTTATTTTGCCGCATTCAAGTGGGTGTTGCGCTAATTTTTAGTTTCTTTTGTTTTTGGCCCACTGCCAATTGGCTTAATTAAATTAAACAAATTTTTGATTTAGAAACAAAAAAAAAAAAAACCAAACATATATATAACAAAATAATATACGGAGTAAACAACGGAAAATTCTAAATTTTTAAAATTTAGTTAAAGAAAAATGTAAATATTTCCAGAGTTGCAAAAAAAATTTTGGCAAAATTTCAATGTCACACAAAAGTTAAACAAATGTTCTTGATGTTTTGGATTTAGTGAGCAAAAAGAGAAAATAAAAATATTAGTACGTTGAAAGACAAGTAGGAGCGCTATATTCCGCTGTGCCGAAGCTTATATACCCTTCATATTGGTATTTTTGTTTACCCAGTCAACTGATCTAGGAAAGTTGTTTTCGAAACGCAAATAATTTACAAAAATAACTTGTGGTGGGTTTAAAGTTCACAGCTATCATAGTTTTTGAAATATGAAAAAAAACCACTTATATTTGTATTCAGTTGAACAGTTGGCGGCATAAGTACCTGTGCAAAATTTTGTCAAAATCAAGAATAATTCAAAAGTGGCTTTTTCAGCCGGACATTTGTACGAGGACTATATCCAAAACTGAACTGATAATATTTGTTTTTTTATTATGGTTGGTGGCATAGAGTAATATTCGAGTCACTGATATCCCAAAGTGCTTATTCTGGGAGGACATTTATGTAGGGACAATATCAATAAATTTACCGATGACGTTGTGCTAGTATTAAAAAGTTTATCTGTCCCGAATTTCATCAAAATATCTTTAAAGCTGCGACCTGCTCTTTGGCTAAAAGAATATATGGGCACCCATATAAACGAACGGACATTCTTAAATCGACTCAAGAAATTTTTCTGAGTTAATCGGTATATTTAAACGTGGGTTTCAGACCGTTTATTATTTTATAACTGTATGTGCATTCCTAAACACGCTTTTAAGTAGCCCTTGTTAAAATCTTGTTTAGGTCAATGAGATAAACAATACGTTTCAAATAATCTTGGACTAGCATCCAACTTCAGGCCAGTTTTTTTTTATTTATAATTTAGTACCGTTTTTTTTCTAAAAAAATTTTTTGCATAATGTTGAAGAAACATTTTTTAAAGTTGTAGATCACAAAAAACAACAAAATAAGAAAATATAATACTTATATGAGGAGTCTCAGCACAAAAAATGCTTTCGGAGACTTGACTTCAACAGACACATAGATACACAGATGGACATATGGACATGACTAAATCGACTTCTCTATCTATAAGGATCCAGAAAATATATGTATACTTTATGGGGTCGAAATTGGATGCTTAATATAATACAAACAGAATGACAAACTGATTACCCGTATCACTATGTAAAGGGTGTAATAATATTGTGCTGCTGCTGCTCGGTTAATGACACGTTAAAGAAGAGTTTAGTTAATTTATATTAAATTATTAAAATTATTTCTTAAGTGCCAAAATGTAGTTACTAGCTAAGCTATTGATTATCAATATAAAAAAAAATAAATTATTATTATTATTTATTTGAATAAAACAACTCGAACAGTTATGGCATTCCACATAAATTTTGACCATAATAAAATATTAAAATAAAACAACATAATTTTATAAAAAAAAGCTAATAATTTTAAATATTATATTTTATCGAATGCATTTGGGAATTGAATGCTTAGGAATTATAGATTCATTTTATCATCAGTATTATTTATTTAGAATAAAACTCATATAAAATTTGCATAAAATTAAATAATACAAATTAAAATGCAAATCATAATTTGCAATTTCGGTTTTATTTTCTGTTCTGGCAACATTGTTAATTAAAAAAAATTGAAAATCATAAAAAATTAAAAACAAATAAAAATGTATAATTAAATAATTTGGTTTTAATCTATATTATGGAATGTAAATAAAAAAAAAATTTTAAATTTAGCTACCTTTTTTTTTGTAAAATTTTGCAAATATTTTTAAAGTGTCGATGATGTTGTTTCTTATCACTAAATTAATAACTATTGTACTTTAAGTTTCAAACTATGTGCAGGTATATTAATAACAAAAAATGTTTGGTACTTTGCTAAATAATTCAAATAATTTGGTTTATTGCACCCGTAATAAAAAAGGTGTAAAACCTTCTGGGTAGCTAAATTATTTTTTTAACATTCTTGGAAATAACCAAGTTTTTTGTGTATTTTATTTTTTAAGTTACAACCATAAATGTCAGTGTCAAGGTCAAATCCTTTACAATGGAACCAACTAAACGTTAAATTAAAGCTTTAGGAAAAATCTCTCTTTATCAATAATTTAAAATTAAATTTCTGAGAATGCATGTGTAGCGCAGTGTAAATAAATAAATTTTTTGTACCAATTTTTATTAAAACTTTAATATGAACGTTTAATTGAATATGTATGTTTATAGCAAGTTTTTATTATATTTTAATATGTTCTGCCACATAAAAATTATTGAATATTAAATTGGAAATAAAATGAAATTATTTTACAAAATCCTAAACATGAAAGCTTTGTCAGTTATTTTGAATAAGAAAAAAATATAGAATACAAATGTAAAAAGGTATAATTTACTTTTTGCTTTCGTTACAGCCCCGCAACAAGGAACAAGAACAAGAAGTTTTAAACTGGATCTTTGAAGTTTTAGGTGAAAAAGTTCCATCTGGCCAGTATGAAGATATTTTGAAAGACGGTATTGTTCTGTGCAAATTGATCAATAAAATGGCTCCAGGATCTGTAAAAAAAATTCAAGAGCGTGGCACCAATTTTCAGTTAATGGAAAATATTCAAAGATTCCAAGCTGCCATTAAGAAATATGGTGTACCCGAAGAGGAAATCTTTCAAACAGCTGATCTCTTTGAGCGTCGTAATATTCCACAGGTCACTTTATGCTTGTATTCTTTGGGACGTACTGTAAGTAGTTTTTTTAAACCAATTAGGCTAAAAAATTAAAAAGAAGTTTTTTAAATTAATTTTTTAATTTTTCTATTTTATTTTTTTTAAGACTCAACATCACCCTGAATATAGTGGTCCCACCTTGGGTCCTAAAATGGCTGAAAAGAATGAGCGCACCTTTACCGAAGAGCAATTGCGTGCCCACAATGCTGAACTCAACTTGCAGATGGGCTTCAACAAAGGTGCCTCTCAATCAGGTCATGGTGGTTTTGGCAACACCCGTCACATGTAAAAAATGTATTTCTTTTCACTTTTTTTAAGTAAAAATTTAAATATTTTTGTTTTTCCTATTTAAATGATTTTTTTTTGTATTTTTTAATAAATTGAACAAAGTTTTTGTTATGTTTTAAATCCACTTGTCATAAAGAATTTAAATTTTCCCATAGTAATATATGAGATTTTGTATAGCTTTTCTAATATTTTTATTTTGTTTTATTTGTTTTTCTTACTAAGTAAAATATACATAAGTAATAATAGAAATAAATGTCGAAAAATAAAAAAAAATATTTATTTAATCTCAGCAAATAAATAAACCTTTTTGAAACTCCGTTGAAAAGGCAATATATAATATAAGTGAATATAACTTACCTTGGATAATGCTTAAGTGTTAGCTTTAGGTTTTTAAGAATATACCTGCACATATTTAGATAAGGCTAATAAATATCAAGGTCATTTCTTAAATAATAACCAAAGCAAATAAATAATAAAACAAGAAAAAAACCCTACAACATTAACAAAATTGCAGACATCTATTTATAAAAAAAAGATTTTTTAAAGAGCCCCAATACACTTGAGGCAGTAAAAATGAGATTTAAAAATTAGGGATAAAAAATATTTCAACAACTTTTTCTTCAAAATTTTTGTAGTACAAAAGTATTTAAGTACAAATACAAATAAAATAACAAAAAAACACTCGTAAAAAGGAAATATTCATACATTGCTTAAACAAATAAAAAAAAGGTAATAATTTGACTAGAGATATGTGTGTATGTGGAAACATACTATCAAAATTCATAAAGTTTAATGTCAGTACAACAAACTAAACATTGACATAAGCAAAAACAAATGGCAAAAATACCAAAAATATTATAGCAAATAACATGTTAAGCCCAGGTGAATATTTTGAAAATTTTATTTATTTACTTGTCGTTTTCATATATAAATTTTGTTTTATATGTTTTGGGCACAAAAGTGCCTTTTTTACATTTTTTAGCAGACTTGCATAAATAAAATCATTTTTGTTTAAACAAATATTCTAATACATAAATGTTTATTTATTTTAAGGTGAATGTATGTATGCCTGCTACATATGTATGTATAAGTTTAGGCTTAAATTTGTTTATGGTTAGTATAACAAATCCAAAAAAAAAAAAATTGTGTGCGTGGCGTATGCGTATGTGTTTAAACGAGTTTATTTAAATGATATGAATGGTCACGCAATTTATACAAATCATTTCTAATACTCTAGACACACACACATACATGAAAGCGCACATCCTTGTATAACTTTTTAACACTCTGTAATATAAGTTAACATTTTTAAACTTATCAGAAATTATTTTTTTAAGTTTTGTAGATTTTGGAAAATGTTAGGCAACTACTCTTAGCCACTCTAAGAAAGTGGCTAAACATTTTGCTCTTGACAGTTATAGCAGAATTGGGACTAGTTCAGCATAAAAAATGTAACTAACTAACTAATGAACAGATGTTGAATCGCCAAAATAGCTAAGATAACCCTTTCTTAAACTGGGTGACGAGTAAGGACATATTAGTTTACTAACTAAAAAAATCACAAAATGTTTAAAAATATCTCTTTCCTTGGGAAGGTTACAGGCATAATGGATAGAAAATGATTCTGTCGAAAATACACTACAACCATCAATAGATAATATGAGAAACCGATTCTAAATCCTAATTAAGTATGCCAGATGCAAAATCACAGTCCTTCTAAAAGCCGGTTGTGTCCATTTCTAAAAATTTCAAAAAGAGTTTGACCTTACACCACCTTTATCTGAAAGGTATAATAACCCCAAGCTCCTTAGGGAAATCCATGTAGGTATGTGATTGTCACATGATCTATAATTTTTAAAAACATAATGACCTAACGACACTCCGCTTTTAACAGATACGGCCTTTATATAAAGGGGATCAATTGGGACCAGATGCATTATATAGTCTTAAATATCTCTTAAAGGCTATATATCCTTATGTAAGACTAGGACGTTCTATAGCCGCGTTCATTTTTACGCTACCGTAGCCTTATTCATCCTGTGTTTAAAATCTAGTTTCTTTGATAATTTTGGGTTGAGAACAAAACTCAAATATTTTGCATTTGCCAAGAGAGGGGTTTAATAGTTTCCTAGTCACGGCAGTTTGAATGTTTAGTTTTTTATTTAAATTAACTTCTAAATAAAAACCTATACGGGTCTGGCCCAAGGGACTCGACACTCAGCACGTCTTACACTTTTCTGATAATTTGCGGACGACATCTCCGCATAAGCAATAACTTTTATCCTCTCGATATCCACTTCATATACATATATGCTTATAAAAACAATAAAAAAACAAAAAAATAAAATCCATACGTTTATTACCCACTGTATATGAATAAAAATAAAATATTTATATTCGTTTAACAGTTGAAGTATTTAGCAAATGTTATTAAAATAAACATGAAACAAACTAGACTTTAATAAATATGAACAGGAAAACTATAAATTCATTAATTCTTTTTTCGATGGTTCGCGCACATAAATGCCGATGGATGACAGTTTGTTTGCAGTTTTCGAAAAAATGTTTAATTGAACTTATTGATTTTGTGGCCGGAAATATTTAATTTAATAAATAAATTGCGAAGGTATTTAAATCTATAGAAATAATAGGAAACTAAAGTTTGAAGGAAATGTTTGAAATAAATTTCTTAAGCCGCTGAGGTTATAATGAGCGTACATCCTTAAATTTATACATTTATAATCGAAAATAGTTGTTTAGAATTAACTTATTAATATTGAATTCAAATAGTAAAATATTTATTTAAAAAGAACAATTTTTTCAGTTTAAATGCCATTTTTTCAAACGCCAACTTTTTTTTGAGTTTAACCAATCAGTTTTTTTGATTAATTTTTTCAAACTAAAGTTAATAGAGCAACAGAAAAAAGCAATAAAAATAAAAAATCTTGAACAAAGCATTTAAGTAAGTATGTAACGTTGTTCAGAAGAATTGATTTAAAAACTATTAAAGAGGTAAAAAATCAAAGCTCCCTGAAAAATGAAGGTGGCGGGCTTATCTAGTCCAGGCTGTTGAAAAGCTACAATCTCTCTTAAAACTTTCACACGTATTTTCCAGCACTGAAAGAATATTTTTTATTAAAAGGTAAATAAACAACAACAATTTAAATATTATTGGAGTAGGAGCCCTTAGTTTTATTATTTTTTTTTATAGCTGTGACCTTAAGGTTCAATTTTTTATTATAAAACTATGAAGGTACCCAATTAAACTAATTGAATTGTTAAAATTTTCCTGCCACACTTAAATTACATTTAAATTCTTTTAAAGCTTTAAGCCGGTAATTTAAAGTTTATGAAGTTTATTATAAAAGAAGTTAAATAAGCATCATTGATTGATATAATTTTTAATATTATCATTCTTAAACCAATCAAATTATAAATTTTTCGCTGGGTTATGATTCAATACTATATCGCTTGGACATTTATTTAACTAACCAATTGCTTAAAAACAAACTCATTTACCAATTTCTTTTTCCCGTTTAGTCAAGTCATTAATTTTAGTGTTTTTGTATCGTTGTAACAAATTTCTGTACATGTGTGTTTTATAACACATCACTGAGCACATACATACATGCACATTTAGTTAACAAAGATGACACTGCTTTGAATAGCAGAGAGCATATAACAGTTAAAAATTAGTGCATCTGGATGTAAGTTTTATAATTATGGAAGTAAATGCGTGTATAAGTCAAATTCAATTTAGCATATATTTGAGTTATTGGTAAGTTTTATAAAATTTTTATTTATTTATTTGTTATATTTATACCCACATCCCGCATATATGGCAAGTTCCCATAAATTTTGTTCTAGATATAAAAAAGAAGTATTCTTAAATTTTTGAAAGTGAAAGTCCAGTATTATATTAACTTAATAAGAAAAAATAGAATGTCATCAACATTGACCACGCCCCTGCGCATCGCTTAAAATTTTTCTTATTAAACAAAAGCCTTAAAATTCAGTACAAAAACTTTTTAGAACAAACAAAACCTATGAGCCGAGATTCGTTGATGTCAGCCACGACCGCGCACCTTTATTTGTAATAAGCTTTGAATAGATCGATTCACGGTACATGGTGAATAAATTTCTATTAAAATTTAATTGTCACCTTCTTTTCCTTAAAACACCGTAACTTTTGTAATTAGATGGCTAGGAAAAATTATTTTAAATCATTTTCATCATCTTTTTTGTTTTTAAATATGATTTCTAAGTTAAACTCGTTTGAATTTTTTTTTTTTTTTTTTGAAATGCTTTCGATAGTACTGGAGCGGCTAAGAAAAAAAAACTGTTGCTTGCAAAACAAAGAAATTTTTTATGTGAAGGAATTGATTTTTAATAAATACAACTTTAAAAAGCTAGAATTCTCATAAATTTAATGGTTGTCGATATAACAAAACATATGTCGTAATCAAAATGGATAAGTTTAAGGTGAACTTAATGTTTAAAGTTAAAAAAAATTAGCTTTTCTCCATTTTCAAAATTTATAATTTTTAAATTTTTAATAAAATTACAAGAGTGCCTTGGTAGACTAACAAGTAAATGTGCAAGTCTTTCAGTTAAACCAAGTCGTTTTTGCACCGAAAATATTATAATCGAAATCCTTTGTGCCGGGGCTTGAAGTCAATACATATGCTGGTTTTTGAAACAGGAAATTTCACAAATTTTTACCTTTTTTATGTATAACTGAAATATCGTTTAGAAAGGCTTAAGGTTCATTTATACGTGACTTAACCATACCACACTAAACAGCTGTTCGAACCAAACTTATGGGCAACACTGTATTTGATACAGTATATATAGAAACCATTTGAGTTTTGGTTGCTAATACAACGGTTATGGTTATGGCGTTATGCTAAGTCACATATAATTGAACCTTTGATGTCGATAGTTTTAACTGTTTTCGACATATTTCATATTAAGAGTTTTATGAAAATAGTTGATTTGTATGGGGGCTCTACCTCTGCCAGCTCTTATCCAACTAATTTTTTCCCCCAAATGTAGGCATTATAGTACAATTACTTTCAGTAGGACATTTGGAGTCGATACCTGTTACAGTTTAAATGATAAACTGATGTACAGATATCCTTATCACTATCTGAAGGTTATAACAATAAGCTCTAACAAACAATTTTTAAGATCTTATTGAGTTTCTTTAAAATTTTTAGCTTTCAACTTTTTCATTTCTGATAACGCTATGCACTTTTTTTGTTTACACAAATAATGTACCAATACATACATATGCACGTATACATATTCATATATTCGTGCATAATTTGGCCACATATTCATTTAACACAAAACGTTAACGTTTCTTATATTTATTTCATTTTACCAATTTCCAATATATTTTTGCGTGCGTTTTATTTGTATTGTCTGATATTTATTGTATTTTTAGTATTCTTAAATGATTAATGACGTTCATGTTAAAAACAATTAATATTTTATGGTATTAGTGGTTGCTTTTGTACTAATAAAAATATTTTTGCATATAAACACAAACGAAACATACAAACATTCACCTTCTAGCATTTGTATTTAGAAAACAAAACCTATAAAAATATTATAAAATTAATATTCTAATGAAATTATGATTTTAATTTGTTAACAATAATTCCTCATCAAATTTTGAAAATAATGAATTTCCTTTATTTATTTTATTTTAATAAAATCTCATTATTCTGCTTAAAATCAACAAACACGTAACCAATATTGCTGCAAATATTAACTAATAAAATATCAAATTACAGCTAAACAACTTTATTCATACATTATAAAATAAAATCAACCCAAGTTGGATGAAAAAGAAAAAGTTTTTATAAATAAGTTCAAAAATTAGCAAAACTGAATATGGCAATAAAATGAAATCTGATTAGTTTTAATAAATTTGCTTTGCACTTGCTTTGTATGTACATAGTTCTTATATAAACTAATTTTTGTATAATGCTTTTCAAATCATATTTACTGCTTAACACACACATGCATACATGTGTTCCTTTTAATATTGTACTAAACATGTTCGGCATACCCTACATCACCACAGGTTGATAGAATACTTTATGATAAACTATTTAGTCACTTTAAAAATTTACGGCGAAAATAAATTTGTTTTTAATTTTATATTATTCACAGGTATTTTTTCACATTTTATCTTATCATTTTTAACTTTAACAAATTGCTGTAGTACATTATACAAGTCCATAAATCTGATATTTTTCTTGTCTTATCTAAACACATTTATATATGAATGTGTGCGTGTGTGTGTAAAAATTTCATACGAATCCCTTGATTAACATTCATAATTGTATGCATTCATTCGTAAAATTAAATTCAAAGTAACAAAACTGCATTTAGCATAAAAATATATCCAGGATAAAAGTTATTAAAATATTTCATTGGAATTGTGTTGAATAACAACATCATTAGAAGCACATATGCATAAGAAAAAAAAACATGTTTTTACAGCCAAAATGAGTAATA
Organism: Melanophora roralis; assembly: GCA_963583895.1. Classification (NCBI taxonomy): domain Eukaryota; kingdom Metazoa; phylum Arthropoda; class Insecta; order Diptera; family Rhinophoridae; genus Melanophora; species Melanophora roralis. The sequence goes on from OY757187.1 coordinate 124,773,293, forward strand.
AATTGGCAAAAAACTACAAAAAAATTAACTAAATTTTAATCAAAATTTTTATAAATAATTTTTGAATCATAAAAATATTCCCTTTTTATATAAAAAGTTTAACCCTCCTTTAATTCGTGTCTGACTTTCAAAGCAAGAATAAGCCGAAATTGTATAAAATTATTAAAATTGAAGAAAATCCTTACATGTATTTAATTTGCTAAAAAAAAACTAAATACCAAAGAACAAAGAATATAAAATAAGAGTTTGTTGGCTTTAATTAAATAGTATTTTGAAATGTTTTTATTTATTTTAAGAAGTCTTAACAAGTTTAGAGAGATTGTTTAGCTAAAAAAGATTATATTTAAGAAAATGTAGAAGAATTTGGTAAAAGTGTTTTATTTTTTTTTTTTTTTGTAAAGGCTAATAAAAACACTTTTTTTTTAGCATTTTTGGAACGTTTTGGTTCTTTTTTTTTGATTGGAATTCAACCACTTCGACAAAAAGCACTTTTTGACATATTTGATAATTTTTTTAAATTTTATATAAAAAAACATTAAGAAATATTGACCCAAATTGAGTTCTAAAGTTAATTTAATAAATTACTTTTGGCCTCCTTTGATTTATGAGCCGCAAGATGTTTAAGTTTAGGATTATTGACCTATAAAGAGGTCAAAGGTGAACTAATTGAACCAAAGGCTCTTCTTTTACATATTTTGTAATTTTTTGGATTTTTTAAGATAATGAGTCTTGAAATATCTAATAAAGAATTAATAATCCATATAGAGGTTGGAAGTCAATTATGTGGACAAAAAGTACTTTTTGGCATTTTTGGTATATTTTTGCTTTTTTTAATGTCATGAGTCTAGAAGTAGGAAGGGATGTTGACCCATAAAGCAGTTAGAGTCAACTAAGTGGAGAAAATCCACTTTTTTACGTTTTTGGTAATTTTTTGTTGTTTTAGGATCATGAGTCTAGAAATATAAAATTTATAATACTGATAAACAAAAAAAGCTTTTGACGCTGACTTATGCCGGTAGTTACTTAAGTATAAGAAATATAGTTTTTTCATAACTTCGGTAGTGTTTTTCTTTTTTTCTTGGGGACTAGTTCCCCGAATAGAAAGATGGGACAGAAAAAAACTATTCACAATTTTTTCAATAAGCGCATTCATCGAAATATACTATTTGAATTTAAAAATTAATTGTCACAATTAAATATTTAATTCAAGTATTAATCAATTTTTAATTTCTTAACTTCAGGCAGGCCGTAAATTTCGTTTTAACCCAAGAATTAGAATTGCTAAAAGAGTGTATGTTAATACAAATAATATTTTTGTATTCTAATCTCAATTAAATTTGGGTTAAATAGAAGATATTTACTACCAACGCTCAGTACCGAACAAAGAGTGCTGATTAGGAGTTGAACTACGTCCAATGCTAGATTGGGTCAATATTTTTTATTTCCTTTTTTTTGGCTCTTTTATTATTACTTTTTGTTTTCTGCTTTTTTAAATCTCTGTTATCTTCTGTTTTACCCTATTTTTTTTTTGTTTTTTTTCGCTCATTGACTTGAGTTCAATTTGGAGAAAAGTACATAGAATAAGACTTAAGGCTTAGAAAAAAAAATCTTCTTGGTTGTGTGGATAGAGCGTAAAATTTGCAATCATTAGGCCTCTTGTTCGAGTCGTTGTTAAGACTTGTATTGTAAACTATAATTAGTGGTATGTGTAAATTTGTAAATTAAGCATTATTCATTATTTTAACTAAACTAACAAATTAATAAAAATATTTACATATAAATAATTAAATCTATATAAAAAATTTTTAACATCCTAAAATTTTTAATATAATAATCCAACTAACGCCTAAACTTTTTGCATTTAATTTTAAATTTTTCTTTATTAAATCAATTAATCAATATATTTCTCAAATTGAAAATTTTTAAACATTTTAAATTGAAACTGTTTAGGTTGTAATCTAAGCAACTGTTATCATGTCAACAAGTTTCTTAATATAATTATACAAATATGTTCATATAATCTACTTAATAATTTTTTATTTTTGAATTTTATGATTTTACTTAAAAAAATTTTTTTAGAGAAAAATACAATATTTTCCCACTTACCACAAAATTTAGTCATAAAAGAGATACACTCACAGCCACGTAAAATATTATATAAAGTCCAAGCACGCAGACAGCAAGTTTTCAGCGCTTAAAGCCCTTAAAGCATAAAGCAAATGCATGTCTTAAATACAAAATACAAGATTTTTTAACGCCCAAAATTATGTTTTAAAAGAAAGAGAATAAAACTAACTGTTTCGGAAGTGAACTAAAAACAGCCACACACACACACACACACACACACACATTATTATGTAAAACACTGCTTAGTAGTGCAGTAAAATAATATTCATACTTTCACTAATACAAAACCATGAAATTGCAACAAAAATTAAAAAAAAAAACGAATGTGTGGTTTTTTTGCTACTGGAAAAAATACACATTGAACTGCGTTAAAAAAGAGTTTTGTAAGAAAATGCAGCGTTACGCTAAATGCAGAACTTCAAATTTAATATTCTTCTGTCAGACAATGAAAAAAAGTTCTTCTTAATTCAAACGCTTAAAGCCGTTATTCTATTGTCTATTGGCACAAGCAATGTTCTGCCTCTCGTGTGTTTGCTTTAGTCTAAAAAACTTGTGCGTGTGCTAGTAAATATATAAGTGCAGTGATCTAAATAGAAAGTTTTGAAGTAGATTTTAAATTTTCTTACATTTTATATGTTTATGTTTGGTATAATATTGATTGCATTAGTTTTGGTGTTGTGACCCCGTTTTTGTGTTAAAATTTCAAACACGCGTTCTAAGGATAATAAGGATAATGTATGCACAGGTTATGCATTGGTTATAGAAAATCAGAAAGGAAGAGGGGAAGCTTCGATAACAAAAATTATATTAAGATACTTTAAAAGCCTTCGTTGAAACTATTTCAGTTATAATAATTTGGAGACAAGCTTCTCTAAAACTTTATTTTGTTTTTTTGAACTGGCTCTTTTCCACAAAATTGTAATTTGATAAAATAATAAATATTCAAATTTTGATATATATGTTATGTTATAGATAAAGAACAATTTTAACTTGAAAAACAAAATATTTGCTGTCCCACAGATATACAGATGATTGCAAATCATTGCTGAGGAAACGATATATCAAATATGTTTCCTTGACTGAAGACTTTCTTATTCCTTTGAATAAAAATTTGTTTAAAGAAATTTTAAATATTTGTTTAATTTTTGGATACTCGGCATATGGAAAATGGTTTCCAATCTTCAACTAGTTTTTACTAATTTATTTAGCACTTATACGTAAGAGACTTCGATGTGAGTATTAACCTTATATGCCAGGGAAATAACACTCATTCGTACTGTCGTACACTCAGAAAATTATTACAGTAACTGACTGTAAGTTATTTAGGAAGTATTCCGTAAAGTTGTTTTTAAATGAAAAAACAGTTAAATTTGAATACAATATTCTTTTTAACTGATTTGAAGGGTTATTCAAAGCCTCAAAAAGATAAAAATACTGATTTTCAGTTGAAGTTATTTTTGTCAGTTAATTTTTACTAATATCTAACTTTGTATCTTTTTTCTGGAACCTTGTGTTTTCCTGCAAATGACAGAAAATCTAGTTAATTTCAGACGAAAATGTCAGTTAATTTTTTTATGCCTGAATTTAAATGAAATATTTTGTTAATTTTAATGAATATCTTGTTGGACGGTTTTTAAATGAATATCCAGTTATTTTAAGTAGATTTCCAGTTGACTTTACAGTAATAATTTTTTCAGTGTACACATGTTTAAAAATTATGGGGCGATGATACTTTAAACAGGTATTAAACGAGTTCAACTAAAAGTTTAACCTTAAAACCTACAGTTGAAAACAAAAATTCCTCTTGCATTTTAAATTGTGAATTTGTTACTGAAATAAGTTTCTATGAATGTTTGTTCCTCATTATCAAATGTAATCAGCACAAAAATATCAGTTGGAAAACCAAAAAAAAAAAAATAAGAAATTTTTAGTGATTTATATGATTCATTCGTTTGTTTGGTTAGAGTTTTTCGGTTTTTTATTTTTTTTTTTTCATTGAAAATTGCCTTCATTATTTTTATTTTTCGTTTAAAACTTGTGCAAAAACCATCGGACAAAGACATCATTATGAATTATATTGAAAGTTTGTGTTTCTAAAACAAAAGTTAACAAAAAGAAACTTTTAATCTACGAGAGATTAAGTGGTAACATTTTCCGACTTTTTTTAATGATTTTTAAAAACAGTAGTTTAAAGAGATATTTAAAAAAAAATATATCTGTAAATTTTGCTACTGAACATTACAAGTAAAGTGTTTAAAGTTAAAGGTTTCAAATAACTTTTCTATAACTCAAGGTGCCTTATTTATTAGGAGTAGAATAGTCTTCCCTTGTTCTGTCAAAAAGTTTTTATTTAAAACCTTAAAGGGAAGATGGAAGCAACACTTTAAAAGCGTTAAAAGGATCAAGTCGAGGGAAGCGAAATAACATAACCAGGCTAGATTGCTACCAATTAGTACGGAAATACCATAAAAACTTTAAATTTTAAAAACCATTTAAGCTGAAAAAGGTAGAAATAAAGCAAATGTGGATAAAACTACGACAGAAATATTAAAAGTAAATTCCTGGTAATAATAAAAATTTACAATTTTTTTATGTAAAAAATTAAATGCGGCTGAACAAGGGCTTAAAGTAATGCTGGCAAAAAACGGGAACATGTGACTCCTACAACGTATTTCAGATAAATGTTAGACAAGCAATTGCAATGCTTTTTCTGATTCACTTACGAAAAAGAAATTGATTTGCACAAACACTATTTCTATTGTTCAAATCAGACACGATGCATTCATACGTTCATATATGCACAAATAAAGGAACAATAAACATCTTATCTGGAGTACTTTAAGATGTCTTGCTATCGCCTCTGCTATTCTAAATACTGAATAACACCGTTTGTTGTATCAAATACAGTCAGGCCAGCATCAGTCCCTTGAAGGGGCGGTCTGACATACAAAAGAAGCAACTGCGTCAAGTATGGTGTCATCAGAATCAATGAAAATGTGCATAAAACCTAGATGACATAAGCCCTTCATACTTAATTCAAAACAAATGCAACGTCTTGAAGAATTTGTTTGGGGAGAAAAGTTACAAGGGATGGCTTTAAAGTCAAGGATGTCAAAAACCAGGCGAGAAGGCAATTAAAGCGCTTATATAACTTAACAAGGGTCAGGGCTCTTATATATACAGGAATATCAATTTACACAGTAATCGTACTATTTTAATGACTTGTGTTAAAAACAAACTAAGAAAATTTTCCTGCAGAAGTCTTTAAAAAAGTTCTTAATATCTTCTCGTTTTGTACAGTACGTAGTGAACAACTTTTTAAAAGATAATCGTCTAAAAAATTTAATGAGGCATAGAAAAGGCAGCAAAACAAACATATATAATTGTTATCACAAATAATTTTTTTCAAATGTTTATTCAATGCTAATTTAAGGCCTTCATAGCCATTTAATCACTTTATGTTTAATTTAAATCATATAATTTTTTTTTTAAATTACAAAAATTTTTTGCTTTACATTATTTACACATACGAACACTTTTAAAAAAATTTAGTGCCATAAATTTGACCAACATTTTTCAAATATAATGATGACTCTTTCCTTTTTATAAAAGTTTTGCTGCTCGTTAAATGTAGCTTTTAATTCTCATTTTTTCCACTTATTCAAACACAAAATATGAATCATTCTGTAGAGTATTTTCCATTTGTCCATGTATTATAGTTTTAAAAAAGAAACTAAAATTGGTTTTATAAATGTGATTTCTATTATAAACTATAGATAAGAGAATGACTTTGAATTGATTCAAACTTTAATCTCATAATATTTTTTTTTCTGTAGAATATGATTCATTCATTTTTCTAGTGGAATTTTTATTAGATGCAGTTGAATGTGTGGGTGAGTACAAATATTTATGGTTTTCCTTTGAAATTTAATTTTTCTTAATCCTTTGGGAATGAGAGTTTGTGATTGTATGTGTGTTCAATTTAGATACGGTTTAGTATTTAAACTGTGGATTGAGGTTTTTGTTTTCTACTTATGTCGGTCCGAAAACAATGTTTGCATTTTTAATTAAAATGGAATTAATAAGTGATATTTTATAAAAATATTAATTTTTCTGTTGACGGGAAATTTTTTAGTAGGTAATATTTAAGAAAATACTTCAATCGAATTTTTAATGTGGCGCAAGAACCAATAAAATGGATGAAGACAACCTAAACCTATCACATCACTACGGGAAAATGACCGGTCTAAAACTTACTTACACTGCGTTGTTTTTTGAGGCGGCAATTGGTTTAAAACTACTAACTTAAAACGGGTTCCAGGCCAATCCTTTTTGAAATTCTTTAGTATTTTTTGCTAAGGATCCTGGTCAAACCACTTTGAATGTTTATACGTATATTTGTATGTATGTGTGTATGTATAAACAAAAGTTTGTTTATGTGCAGGGACCGGTAGTCCACCCCCCCTCCACCCTTTACTTCTTCCTTTAAACTATTAAACTACCCTGCGGGGAAGTGGAATGGTCCAAGACTATTGACGTGAACGGTTCCTTAGGGTAGGGGTTGGTTCTAGTTCTTGCACTTTATATGAAGAGAACCTGTCATTTTTACATTGCAATGTGATTGGAGGATGAAATTGGTTCAAAACTAACACCTCAGAAGTGGTTACTTGCCAATCCTTTATAAGCAAGTTTTTCATTAATTGTTTAAGATCCTGTTCAGTCTACTTTGTTTGTTTATACTCGTGTGTGTGTGTTTATATAAACAGATGTATGTTTATGCGCAGGTACCAGTATTTCCAATTTTTCCCCTAACCTCTATAACACCTTTTTACCAGTTGCTTGATGTGTGCCTTTTTTACCGATCACGACCAATAACTTTGGTCCAATTCATGTTTTGTACCTGTAACATGACAAGTACGCCGACCAATTGACACCCATTTCCCGCAGGGTAGTTATATACGGGAAGTGTGCCTTTTTAACCGATCATGGTTTCAAGAAAGTAGCTCTGACAACAATATCTTTTTATTGCAGTTGACTAGAATTTATTCTGAATCGTCGTAAGAGATTACAAACTTGACATATGTACCAGTGACGTCTTAGAAAACATCTTAACGCCAGAGTCCTGTACAACGGTTTGACCAACTGGGTATAGCATTCCTTGTGTTCATATTTTTTGGTTTTGCACGTGTTTATATTTAACAATATCTTTAACTGTGATCAATGCTTGGTACTTATTTTAATGCATCAAAATCCCTTGCGGAAAATATTTTTGTTTCACAAGTTAACCCAAGTCGAATGTGTTTGCTAACAATTGCATTACAGCAATACTGATCAGTTTTGCAGTGAATTCACTAGGGGAGATGGGAAGTTGTAATGCAAGTCAAGAATGTAACATAATCATTGAGCGAAATAAGTTTAATTTGTTACAAATTTAAAACTAGTAAAAGGACACCATAAAAATGTATTAATTTTGTTATTGCATTTGCACAGCTTTTTATTTGAAAAATAGCTGTCAAAGTGTGTAATGGTTCTTTAAAGTGAAGTTTTTTTTTTAATGTTAATTACGGTTCTCATTTAAAATGCAAAATTATTTTCACTTGATTTTATTTTCCTTTTATTCCTTTGAAGTCTTTTTGTTTCAACTTAAGCTTTAGTTTTTAATTGTTTTATTTCGAATTTTCCCCCTTTATTTAAATTACCTTTGACAGAATTTCATTTGCATTGTTGTAGGTGTGTGTATGTATGCGTGTGTACGTGGATACCATTTTTATTATCCTGACTATTGTCCTAATGACAAGGATGATGCAGCTGAATAGATACTTATGTGAACAGATGCATGACTTAAGTCAAGCTCATTAACGTTTTTGACCTAAATCTTTTATACTTTGTATGCATATTAAGTATGAGTTTTAATATGACAATATGAATGCATGTAAAAATGCTTTATTCACATTAAAATTAACCCTTTAGAGGGTCTCAAGCTATCATTTTGTGAAAATAACTTCTTATATACTCGAAAAGCAAAGGAAACAACCACAAATTGTTTTTAAAAATTTAAAAATCCTGTTGAAATAAAAGAGAGTAAAATAGACCACTTCGGCTGAAAGACGCTCTACGGTTTGGGTTATTTAGAAAAATGTTTCTTACTTTTATAATGAGCCCTGACTGGGTTAAGAAAGGGCAGATTCTTGTTTGCATTAATTACAAAAACATGGCGCTTTATTTAAAAATTACTTTTCTTGTTGCTTCTTATTTTGTATTACAAATAAAAGCGATTAAAGTCTAAATGAAGTCAAGCAAAAAACTATACGCACAACTTCATTTATGGCAAAATTAATTAATTTTTTTGGTTTTTTTTTAACTTTAAATCAAGCAAAAACTTTAAAGTGCTTTCAATTGTAAATTTAATAAAGTTGTTTTTTAAGCCAGAAACAAACAAACAAACAAGCAAAAATACATAAAATCATTCAAGCGAAAAAGGATGTAATTTCAAATTCATTTGTTGATTGCTTTGCAACAAAAGAATAATAAAAAATTATAAATATTAATAATGAGACAAACAATAGTAGTTGAAATTAAAACTTAATACAATATGCGAGTAAAATAACAACAAAAATATAACAATTGCAAAAATATGTAATTTTATTAATTTTTTTTACAATGAAATTGAAAATAATGAAATGCTTTCAATCAATATACAGCAATAAAATTGGATGACATACACACATTTACATACACAAAATACTGTGAACATGAATATTAAATATAATATGAGAGAAAAAAAGGATATAGAAAGGTAGCAGGATATAGAGAGACCACAACAATACCCAAATGATATTTAAATATTCATTAACCTTATAGTGATTCCCCCAAAGGTAAGAAGGATTAATATGTGGTGACAAATACATTTTTACATCCCACACACACACACGCTAACATGCACACAGCATTGCCTGACAACTAGAGTAGTTTACCAATTATATGCGTGTATGTAAATGCATATTAACTTTAAAAATTCAGTAAAAACCAACAACTAAAACAACAATAAAATAAGGTAATCCCAAAATAAAATATAAAAAACAAGTTTTAAATTTTTAGGTTTTTAATATTGTTTTCTGTTGACACTTAGTCATTAGATGTGTTAAGAAAGACGAACATACGTGCTTAACTTAACAAAAATTTCCTAAGCATATGAGACTAATATCAGGCCGATCTGTTTTATTAAAAACATTGACGTTTTTGTTGTTATTCAGAAAACTTAAGTTTTGGCTCCAAGGCCACAACACACTACAATGAGCCAATTCAATTACACAATGTAAGCCCTAGCTTAGGGCATATGCAAGTCTAAGTGGCAAAAAAATTATCAACGATTATAGAGAGTATTAAATTTAAAAAGTGTTTGAGTATGAAAGGATGATAGATAACAACTAAGAATTCAGCCAAGAATGTTTTATATGGGTGCTTGGTATAGCCGAGTAATAGATAATAGGTGGGAAATTTTATATCGATTAAAATAAAAAATCAGGTGGTAAACCTGAGGACCAATAATACTTTTCTTCAATTTGTTTATTATGTTTTCGTTAAAAGAAGCACATTTCAAGCTGATACCTGGTTAAAATGTAGATCCTGCGGCACATAAGACTCAAGCATTTTATCTTAAACTGCTTTAAATCCAGCACTGCGGGGTAAACCCCTACGAATATTTTTATTTAGCAATGTTGATGCCAAATGTTAAAGGTTGCGTAAAAGGAAGAAAAATACTCAAAACATGTATTGTGCGAGTGCCTCGAATAGTAAATTTAAATTTTTTGGTGATCTTATTATGACCCAAAAATTATAATGGGTTATAAGAGTCTGACCATTTCCCCAGCCGACCCTGAGAATTACGCCGGAGGGGTTCTCAACGCTTTGGAAGGCGGCAAGAGAGCATAAAGAAAAACAATATCTAAACAACGACTTTCAGTCTTTTAAAATTTACTATGAATTAAACCTTTTTGATTGTATAATAATTTTAATGTCACTCAAAGTGATGACACTAAAATAGTTTAGCTCATTTATTAATGTCTTACTAAGATTACATAATTGTTTTCCCTAAACAAATACTGCCTCTAATATCATCCCAACTTCGCTTGCAATGTCGCAAGTGCTTGACATATTATCAGTTGCCATTTATGCAATAAGAAATTAAATACTGGCGACAATTCGTCGCATTCGACACGAATCGAACTTTCATTCGATTGATCAAGTTGTCAATTCTTTTAGTGTAGGAGTTCTAATAAGAATTTTAAAATTATGATTTAAATTGAATGCGACGATTTGGCCCCTGATTTTGACAAATTTGCATATATTGTCATTGCTATTAGTTTGGATTTGTAATAAAAAATTCAGATTCTAACTAAAAATCCTGTTTTTTAAACAAATTTTACGCTTTTTAAATTACTTAAATATATTATCGGCCTAATTAAAAAAAATATTCAATGACTATTAAGGTCTTATTTGACAAATCTCTGTGACTTAACCTAAATCTATTTAGTTTAAATTTACTTGTAGAGAAAGAAACAAAAAATATTTGATACTGAAATTAAGAATACAAACTCTTTTAATTGAAATCAAATCTGTATTTGCCTGAATGCCAAACTTTATTTGACAACCAAAGCCCAATCAGAACTTCAAAATATTTTAATTTTTACAAATACCTTAAATATTTATACCCTAATGCTAAAATGCAAGCCTCCAGGGATAGTATCATAAGTGAACCCATACGTAGAAATATACGCAAACAGATGCACTTCAACACCAATATTGAAAATGCACAACTAAATATATGAATTTTAATGTACGTATGTTGATGTAGTTGTATAAATTTATAAAATTAAATTCAGTTATTCAAGAGAAAAAAAATTTATAAGGTAACAAAAGGGCAATGAAGCCTTAAGCGCACCGTTATCTTATTTAAAAAAGGCCCTAACTCGGATTTTTTTAGTCAAGGTTTTTGTCTAATTGTGGCATACGAGCAGACCATATAGCAAAATTAACGAAAATCTGGGCTTATAAAAAAAATCAAGCTAAGACTTTTCTATATTAAGGAAACGATATGAATTTTTTTAATATTCAAGAAACTAATTTTAAGCACCTTTAATATCTTAAAAATGCTTTCAGTAGATTTCTTACTTATACCCCATTGCTAGAAGCTTATTTTTCTTTATCTTTCAATACATTTTAAGTTTTTTTAACACCACGGATCGATAAAAGTGAAAAATATTTTTATAAAAAACATATTTCAATTCAACTGCTTAAATTTAGTGTTTTCATTGAAGAAAAATTAAATTAGTTTAACATGTTTTAATTTTAATACAACAATAGCTTTCTATGATATTTTGTTTAATTTCATTGTGGTCATCTTATGTCTAATGCTAAATGAAGCTTAAATAATGTGATGACAACTTATATTACTAGTCATCTATTTAGACATTTAAACACACACAATCAAACGTATATCGGAATACGTTTAACTGCAAATTAGAAAGACACCCACTCATACCTGTCTTATACACTTATATTTCCATTTCCAATGATAATCACTGGAGTAATTGCAAGCGCACACATACACACACTCGCCTGCAAATCAAATTTATAAAATTGTAACAAGCACTACGCCAACCAATAGACTGGCGTACAAATAAACTTAAATAAACACACACAGACATTACAAACAAATAACAAAAAAAACAGAGATGTTAGCGGTTGAGAGTATCAAATGCAGTTAAAATTAAACACAATAACAACGTAATTGTCATGGTGTTGAGTATTACGTGCATGTGTGAACCTTTTGCTAATTATGAATGCATTTGTTGGGGTCAATTAATGTCATCTGCATAAACTTTTGAAAATTATGTTGTAAAAACGATAATAAATGTGTTTGAATTTGAGCTTTTTTAAGGATCAAAATTTTAAGGCAAAAGCCATGATATTTTAAATTATAATTAATTGTGTGAGACAAAAAAAAAGGTTATTTAGAAAACAGTTTATTCTTCATTAAAACTTATTTCATTTTTAGTCAAAAAATTGTACAATTCGAAATAAATCTGCACCTTATTTTTTCGAATAAGCAAAACACGCAAAAATTCTACTTTTTGTCTTTAAATTATTTTTCAGTAGCAAATAAAAGACATATTTTAGGTTAATTTTGTCAAAAGAAGAAGACCTAAAAAGCCTCAAGTTCTACAGCATATACACTTAAGCCAGCAATTGACTTGTTGTGTGATTCTCGTAAAAAAAAATTATAGAGAGAGTGAAAATATCGAAAAAAATAGTCTCAAGTATTCAACCTCTAGTTTAGCATGAGAAAGAAAGGCTTGAACCCTAGATTGTGCAAAGGCTGAGCAGTAATACAACAAATTTTTCATCAATTTGATGTAATTGTTTCAATTGCTGTTTCCTATGCCTCGTATACGATGGAGGTGTGTTTGTAGGTCAAAGTGATCCTTTGTTTTCTCTCACAACAAAACTAAGTTTTCTTTAATTTTAGATGAGTTTCTTTTTGCCGCAAAGGATGCTTGTTTGTTTACCAACACAGCTTCAATGCTCTAAAATACTTTGTTTATTTTATACTTCATTTTAAACCTTATTTTCATTGCAACAAAAATTTTGAATTCATATATCAGCTGTCTTAAATTTTTTATTGCCAAATGCCAGACTATTTGTTGGTTCACACACGATTATTACGTTTTATAAAGGACTGCAATATAATGCGTATTTGACAATAGTTAAAATAATTATTTTTTATTTTCTTATATTAGAGCACTGCCCACTATTTATATGCCCTTATTATTATTGGCATATAATTATTTGTACAGGTATCAGACATACATGTGCCCTAATTATATTAATATTAAAATCTTTTTACTGCTATAAGAAGCAAAGGGCTGATAGTGATTCATATAAAACTAAATTTTGTATCGAAATCAAGGCGAAAAAAAGGGAAGATTAAGGATTAAAATTAACTAAAATATAATGACATTTGACAAAAAAGGATTAGAATTGAAAAATGGAACATGAAAGATGAAATGTTACTTTCATATCAGGCAACATGGGCTTTGGTTGATTGAAAACTTCAGTCTGAACGAATAATCACCCTAAAATATCGATTTAGGACTCTGAATATTACTGTTGTGCAATTCTTTGTACGCCATTAGACAAAAAAAATATTTGCAAATTTATTAGTTGCATTTTGCTTCAGATGCAACCTTAAAGTGTTTGCGAGTTTCATGTAGTTAGATATTTCAATTTAAAGTGGTACTAATTTCTTCCCTTTTATCTGAGACTTCACAAACATCGATTCCTTGAAACGGGATTTTGTAGTCCCTGGTGTAACCTCATCTAGTTTTTGTAGGCCTTTCCGGCTTTTTCTCAGGCGATGCATTCAATGCAAACCCCGATTTCTTCCAAGTATTTAACACTTTAAGATTTCACAACACCAAGTCGATATTAAAACAAAATTATGAATTACAAACTTATTTAAAAAATAAAGGCTTACCAATATCTTATTTTTCGAAATTATTTTACAGTCAACTCGTTATTTTTAATGTTATTTGAGTTTTTTAATAATTAAAAAATTTATACGAGTCTGTATTCAAAATTGGTTTCATCGATAACTATTTTATGGCCTTAAAAGGAAAAAAAAATATTTTATTATTTAATTACAAATTCTAAATATAATCAAAAAAGAGAGCGATAATTGAAAACACTTTTGAGGAAATTTTTAAATTTTTATTTAAAATTGTATTCTTCAGTGTTAGGACATATATTTCTATGTAACACAAACGATATAATGAATTTGCTCAAACAATTTGTATATTTTATGACCTTTCTTATCATAGTTTTAATTTATGACACATTTGAATATGTGTAAACTAAAAGCCAAATGCAAAGTTTGGATGTTTAAATTGACCCGATATAATGTGATTACCATAGAAACCACATAAATTTGTATACAAGTGCTCATATATCCTTTTCCTATCTCAAAGATTTTTCTATTTCTTATTTATGTTGCTTTTTTTTTCTACCAAAAAAAAATTATTAAGTTTGTATTTATATTTTCGTTCATGGGAATTACTTTTTGGCAAAATCAACATGCTGTTTTAACTAAAACAACCAATAAAAAGGAAGCAAAAATAAGAGTGAAACTAAAAAAAATCCCTACCAAGAACACAAATATGAATAATCGTTTACCTTTGCACATACATACCTACTATAGTGTATGTTTTATTAAAGAAACGAACACCCATACATTGCAAGTATATGTACCCTTAAAATTAGATATATGTGTATAAATATGCATAAATGTTTACAAAAGGATAACAATATAATCTCAATATTTATAGTTTCGAATATATGAAATGAAAATAAGAAGGAAAACAACTACACAAAAGTTAAGCTACCACAGGCGATATTGTGTATTGTTTTTAGGACTAAAACAACAAAAGTAACTCAATTTTATAAAAAAAAATTTTAAAAATATGTTGATTTCAATCCACTTAATAAAAAAAAAATTTTATAATTTTTGTTTATTAATTTTAAAAATTATTTCCCAAGCTATACTTTAATTGAATTTAACAAAAATCCTATATCTAACTTGCATTTGTTTATTTAAATATTAAAGTCTTGCACACATATTACAAATTATTCGCTGGTGTCTAGTGGTAACACCTGGCGTATCACGAATAATGTAACTGCAAAAAAAAAAAAAAAATAAGAAAGTAAACAAAAAAGTACAGACCACAACATTGTAGAGGATTTTATTATACTCTGCTCCATTGAATTAGTAGAAAAGATTAAAACGTACTAAATACAATGATAAAGATAAACTGAAAAAATACTTTTTTAACTTGTGCATTCATATACAATTCGTGTTTATTTAAAAAAAATATAATTTAAACTACAGCAACATGTTGTCGTTCTTAACAGTGGAAGCTAAATTAACAGAGATATAAAGATGTTTTTGATGACCGAAATTTCTTTGAAAAAATTATGACTATTTTCAAATAAGTTCTTGGTGCCAAAGTACTTCAAAATAACTTTAAACGATTTTTCTTGCCACAAAATCAGTATTGTTATAATTTACTTGGATACAATTTTTTATTTTTTAAGAGTTAATTTCTGCATATCTGTTTAAAAAAATGGTTATAAAAAGCTTGTATTTTCCAATTATTATTGTTGAAAATAAAAAAAATTAAAAAAAGTTTGTTTGGCCTTTTCTATAAATTATTAGGTCTGTCTTTTTTATGTAAAATAAAATTTGAAAAAGAACGATATTTTAAAAGAAATTAAACATAAAGAAAGTCGATTTTTTTAACAACTATACCTTAAATGAGAACCAAGCATTCTATGAACAATCGACGCATATAATTATTCTTGAAACTGCCCAGCGTGAAGCAAAGTACTAAGGTAGTCATTGATGACATATACTGATGTCTTAAGCGAAAAGTACTTAAATTGATATCTAAAAATCCAATAACAATTTAAATGAGGATTTTATATTAAAAAAAACTACAGCATTTTTTAAAATTAATTTTGAGACTATTAAAGTACGCTAAAATAATTTTGTATAAAATCCCACTTTTTATTTTTATACACACGAAACATATACCTTACAACCACGCTTAAAATGCAATTGCACTTGTAATGATACCTACTGACGAACGTCACTTATATTGTAAGCGAGAGCTCACCGATTAAACATCCTATGACACTTTTATGTTAAATCTTCGCGAAAGCATAAGCGAGAAAATCAGCAATGAAAAAATGAAATCTGGATTACATCAACTTTTACAACATGTGCATTTTTACAGCTGGGTGGTTTTTAAATTAAAATAATTTGTATAGGCTTCTGAGTTTTATTTAAAACAGACCTATACGTATGATTAATATTTGTTTTTATTACACTAATATATTACTCATCCGCTACTGCTTACCTCAAAGAGTTTTTAGGTCATTTCTTTCTTTAACCCTTCCTTGATTTTTATATTTTAACAACCTTGAGATCTGAAATAAGATCTGAGTAAAAATTTTCGAACTGTGTCAGAAATCAAAAACAAGCATCGCTATTTTTAACAACAAAAAAAATTTTCCTTTTAAAATAAATATATATGTATTATTAAACTATCAAGCACTTAGCTTAGCAACTGGCAAAAACTTAAGGTAAGGAACTTCTCTTCTTTACATATTTTTAACACGTAGCAAAAATCCTTTGAACCATGGCCTTAAAATTAATAATATTTTGTATATACTAGACTTCTTCTCTAAACGAAACGATATGGCTTTTGTGATATCTTTTTATACGTTTTGAATAGTGATACGAATACGTTATATTTTTTCGTTTCACTTGTTATTTTTTTAGCATTACTTTGAGACATAATTATGTATCTATGCAGTTATAAACTGGATCCAAATCAAATCTAAACTAGTTTATAAGTGACAAATTACTAAAAAAGT
The DNA here is from genome assembly GCA_963583895.1 of Melanophora roralis. Classification (NCBI taxonomy): domain Eukaryota; kingdom Metazoa; phylum Arthropoda; class Insecta; order Diptera; family Rhinophoridae; genus Melanophora; species Melanophora roralis. The sequence goes on from OY757187.1 coordinate 124,789,913, forward strand.
ATATAGAAAAATACATTTAAATCAATAAAACGGCTAAACGTTTAGTAATACTATATAGGATAGTTTTAAAAATGTGTACAGCAATCTTGTTAATAATGTTTTTTTTTCACAGATTTAAGTGCAAAAACTACTGGCAACAATTATTTGATTGGGAAGAAATTTTTTGTTGTTAAGTAGAAAAAGTAAAAGCATCTTTTTTTATCGGCTCCCCAGATTAGTGTAAGACGTGTGAGGATGGAAAAAAAGTTAAGACGATGAAGCATGTTATCTGTCCCATCCTTAGATAAGAAAAAAATATTTTCAAGGATTCGGGAAAAAGAACAAAATATTTGTCCTGAAAATCAATTGATATTCTACTGTAGGTTAGTTGTGTAAACAGATAAGTAACAAGTTAAAAAAAAGTGGGGTTATTATGCTTTTCTACTTATTCTGTATTGGTATAAAAAATAAACAAAAAGAATAAATTAAAAAGAAATCTTGTGTCTAAAAAACAGTGAGAAACAAAAAACTGTTTAAAAAGTTTTTAAAAAAATAGTTTACTCCATTAGTAAAGTCAAATCAAACTTTTATAACCAAATCGTATCCAGTGTGATTTGCAATCTAGAGCAAAATTAAAAATTATAACAGCAAGAGTAAAACTGACGTCGATATGCCAAAAAATTCTTGTAAGACTAAAACCACTCTTTTTTATCAGTCACTGCATAAGCATAAGCGATTAAATTATGGGGAAAAAACTAAAACTTTCGTATTTAGCCACATGCTTTAGGAAAACCACATCAGCAAAATTGTTTATCTTTATTTCTTTTAAAAGTTGGCAAATTCTTTTACTACTAATACTACCACTGCAGTTACTTTTTCAAGTACTTTAAAACACTTTGGAATTTTATTCATTAAAATTTGTATGTTTCAGTATGTTCCAGATCTTCCCAACCAGCAGAAAATTGTTTCAGTTATTTACCTTTAAAAAAACTTTTTTAGGTACAATATCATTTAAAATTTTTAAAGCGTTATAAAATTTAAATAATTAAATAAGAAAAAAAATAAAAAAGAGAAAAAATCAAACCAAATGTCCATTTAAAAGCTCTCTTTTTGTTGCCTATCCTTGAGTTACCTGATTTTAGTGATGCGAAACATTCCCCATTTCCTTGTAAAATCTTTTTCCCAAATGCGTAAGCCCTATTGTTTACTTATCTTAGAAAGAGGCAGATAGCATGATCTATCGTCTTCACTTCATCTTCATCCTTATTCTTGCAGTAATCTAGACAACCGATGTCTCATCTGCTTGCCTTAGTCCTAGCTGCCCAGTTATCACCCTAATCAGGGTTCGCAGTAAATTTTGTCCCAAGTCCGTGAGAAGCCTAGTCCTATTAAGTTCAACCCCACCCTCACAGCTTCCGTTATATAGGCCTTGCAACCCAAAAGTCACCCCTGTTTTTCCAATCAGGATTAGTAATTTTGACATCCATGTTGCAATTTTTCAATAAAAACGACTCATTGGTAGTCTTACGAGCGAATTTGTCGGCAATTTTAGTGCCAACTTTATTGCAGTGTTTGGGAACCAAGCATACTATGTGACATTTAAGATGCTTACAACCCCACAAAGGGCCTTCCTTCAGGCCTTCACCTTCATAGATTTGGCGCAAGGCCCTTTCAAATGGCCTGAATGTTAACATATATAGTGAACTCAATATTACCAGGAACATTCTCCATGATAAAAATCCGTTGCCTTTTAAATGGCCAGTATATCCGTGTGAAATACACAGACTTATGTTTGCAGGAAGAGAGAAATATCCAGTTTCGTAGTATTTTTGTTCAACTTTTTGACAGCAACGCAACTTACGTCGACCCTTTTCCCCACATCCACATGACAGTGCAGTTAGAATGCATAGCGCTTCAGTTCAAAGAGATTCGGCATTCGCGGACAAGGCACGGTGCGGGGTTTACATCCATAAGGTATCTGCTTGTTGGTTTGTTGTAAGAACTCCAACATTTTTGTTAAATACCCTCAGTCATCGACAGTTCTGAATGAAATCCATAATGTTTGCGCATTTAACATACCACCCCTAGTCCTAGTCCTCCTTTGGACCAATTCTTATAGGCTTTTGGTTGTGTAAGTTTGAAAGAGGTGATTACAAATTCTTATCCTTTTAATTTCAGTTGGCAGCCCATAACTTTTGCATAAAATTGGCATATATTAAGGCAGGGGCGCAGTAACAATCTGAATCTGACCATTGTGAGTTCAACAAAAAGAATACAAAAATCTTCAATTATGTTTAATTTTTTTTCGTAATATTTGTGAAGCACTGGTTAAAACGAGTCTTTTGCTTTTTCCAAACCTAAAACATTCATATACATCTGCCAAAAAAGATTTGAATTCAGACAAAATACATGAACTCTTACATTGACTTAGTCGCAAGCACTTTACCAAACAGGTGTATTTGCATTCAAGTGAAACAAGTCAATTTGTTAAAAAAATTTTGCTTTTATGCACTTCCCTGCTTCATCTCGTATACAACTACAACAATATTGTAGATTACAGAGTACAAATTTTCTCAAGAGTGAGCGATAAAAAAACACCATTCATGAAAAATCTCGAGAGTGAAAAATCCTAAAAAAAATTTTTTCTTCTCACGTTCATAAAAGAGCGTGAAAAAATTTTTGCCAGCCCTCACTCACTTATGAGAAGTTTGTCATTTTTTTTTCACGCTCACAAATCACAAATGAAAAATAAAAACCAAATTTTATTTCTCACTCACAAATGAATGAGAAATTTCTTCTTTTCACTTTCGATTCATTCTTTTATGAGTGCGAGTGTTGCTTTAATATTTTTCACGCTTTGTAACAGAGTTGCCGGAAAACAATTTTTTAAGCGTGTGAAATTTGTACTCCCAATAAGAGTAAAAAAATTCTTGCATTTACATAATTTTTTTTATTTTGCTGCTTGTATATACTTATATGATGTTAAATTTAAAAAATACTACACATCTATATTTTGATCAGTCTTTTGAGTATATTTTTAATTAAGTGACTTTTAATGCTATTTGAAAAAAAAATAAATATATTTTTAAATGAAATAACAACCACAAATTTATAATAAAAATTACGTTTGTTTCCCAGAGTAAGGCAAAAAAGCTATTTTAAAAGAATTGCGTTACTTCATTTTTATACTGAGGAATCGATATGTAGGTTTATAAACAATAATAAATAAATATTAACATAAAGGATTACTTATAGCAGTATTTATTGTGAAAAAGTCATATATATAAAAAAATTGTTTTTGTTAAGAAACTTAAATAATACATTATATTTTATGTTGCGATTTTTTAGAAATATTATAGTCTTCACTGACACAAATTTTCATAGCAATCTTTAAAAATATTTTTGAACTGTTTTCCTAAATTTGTAATTGACGTTTTCTAATAAAAAAAAGTATTTCTTGTGTATTGTGTTCAAGGTCGTAACTGCTCTTTTTTTAATTTACCTTACTTTTGCAAATAGAACTCCTTCAAACTCTTAGGTTCTATTTAATTGACCTGAAAGATAAAGTTTCAAATTGTTGTACATAAAAAGATTTGCGTGTGTATTGTATAATAACCACCACAATTTTTTGTAACAATATACGCAAGGCAGGCAGGTACTAAATACTTTCCAAATTAGTGGAAAATCCCAAACAAAATTAAATGATGAACAATTATCTCTAATGGTGGTACAGCCGAATGCAATTTTTTCCAATCCTTTTAAAATTTGCATGAGTGTGTGTAACAGCTCTATGTTTATTGCAATATAAACATTAAACGTTTGTAAAAGATCCTTATTTGGATTTTAAATAGCGTAAAGTGAATAACAAACAATGCCTAAAAGGCAATTTAATTTTGAAAAATATGTGGTGTACGATGCATCTTCAAAAAAAAATATTTGCGTAATAGAATCGTGCAAAAAGGAACTTAGTTAGAAAGTGAAGGGAAATATCAAAAGACATTACAAACTACTTCACAAACAAGATATACAAAGTAATGGTGACGGTGCTTTTGTTTGTCACTGGAGTAATGCTCCCCTTTTTGTGAAACCTTGACCGCATATTTTTATTACTAAAATCATTAAATCGGATTTATTGAAAAATTTAAATGAAATGAAGTTAAATAAATGCAAATAAACCACAACGTATAACAGTGCCTGGTTTTTTAATTTATTAAAAACATGTTTTTAAAAAAAAAAAATTATTCCTACTTTTTTTAAGCATTTTAAAAACTATGCAACAAATTTTTACATATGGCAGCACCAGTAACATGACCAAAAAATTTTATGTGTACACATTTATGAATGCTTCGCGAAAAAATTCATTTATGATTTCTCACTTATGAGAAGTACTCGAATTTGATGCTTTTCATTTATGTTCGTGAAAAGAAAAAATATTTTTTCTTTTCACTTCTCATTTATGACTGGTAAAAAAAAAATTTTTTTTTTCTCGCTCGAGAGTGAGAAGGCAAAAAATGTTTTTTAAAAACTCATTCATTAATGAAAAATTGCTGCAGTAAACACAGCGCTCACACTCGTTCTCACGAATGAGAAGTGAGTGAGCAATTTTTAACTCTGGTAGATTACCACATACTCATGCAAACTTACTAATACACTGTTTTAAACATTTATAAAAGTATATGAAGAGATGCCGTAATAAGTTAAAATGGTGGTGAAGCAAAGCAGAGTCACTTTGTATGTTAAAGCTGGTGTTTAGTTCTTGTTATTCATTTCAGCCAAAAAAGTAAAGACTTTTGACATTTGTGGTAAATTCTTCGCTAAATACTAAAGTTTGATTAAGCTACGATTTATGCTTCTATTTCTGTTTTAAGATAGTAAGTGAGTGTGTATGTGTGTGCATCAAAAAGCAACTTTAAGCGCATTAAGTAGCAATAGTCACTTTCATAGCAGTTATGTGAAATATTCCATGTGAGAATAGAAATTGGTTAAATGGTAACGTTAAATGCTTGAAAGTAAAACAGCTTTTTGCTTTTGCTACATCCCTTAATGATTTTTTTAAAAATAAAAACTTTTTCTACAGCAGCTTAGCAGTGGCTAGTTTAGCAGCAAAATGCATTTGCTTAAAGAAAATGTGTTTTTAAATGTCTGCGAAGACTCAAAGAAAATCATATCTTTGATTTTGTTAATCCAATTGGTAAAAACCAATTCTATCAATTAATGTTTATGGTTTTTGTTTCTTAATAATTTGTTTTTAACCTCCTCTTTATTACTTAATTTCAAATACTTGAAGAAATTACCTGTTGGTATACCTTCCATATTAAAATATGACATTTGTTGGTTTTTGCCATTTTGCAATTACAATGTCAAGTTATGCTCTTAATGCTATTTCAAATGGAGATATTTCAAGTTATTTATTATTATTTGGAATAATAATTTACCATGACCATGAGAACAACAACAAAAACAGCAAAATTAATCAAGTGCAGCAAAACTTAATAAACTTAATTAAATGCAAGATGTTAGTCAAAGTTATTCTGATTAATTTATATGATTTTGAAATGATTGATTAAGTTAGTAGTTAAAAGCAAAATATTATTGAGAAATATTTACATCAATTTAAAAATTATTTAAAAGAAAACATAATTTATATTGAAAAAGAGATATAAACTATTTATGCCAAATTTAAGACACCTTTATGTCCAGGGTCCTTACAAAAGAACTCCTTTCTCGGAAGTTTATTTAACAAATTGCAACATAGTTGATTGTGGAAAAGCAAAATTCTTTAACAACTTTTTATTTTGCTAATATCCTGACCAAAACCAGAATATATGGAAATCTTTTACTAATGAAAAGGAAGGTCATATGACTGCTTCATCGACCATGACATTAAAATTTTCTAAATAGATTTTTAAGAGTAAAAAAACAAAAATATCTTAATTTGAACAGCTGGAAATATAGTTTAACATTTAAGATCTTGTTTTTAGAATAAATAATTAGAAACCAGATTGATTATATCGTGAAAAAGGAAAGGCATTTGCCAGATTATTCCTTGTATAAGCAAAGGCTTGCACTCATTTTATTGTAGTACAAGGCAAGTAGACAAGGATATGTCAAAACACAAAAAATTTATATCGAAAAGGCACAACAGACTGCGGCGGCTTATTCCGTTTCACTGACTTCACTGTTTGAAGAAACCACCTCTTGTCCTGATAGTGTTGCATTGCCGTGGAAAAACTCTGCGCTCACGAAAAAGCAAATATATTTGTTTTTTCAGGTGGTGATGCTTTTAAAGCGAAGAGTTCACCATACGGGACAGACCAGAGATCAGTAGCAACACGTCTTTCGAAGGAAAGGTATTGGAAAATAATATTGCAGTGCACTGGCAAAATTTTAAGTTTCAATGGAAGAAGTGCTTGGGTAGCAAAACTAATTCCCAAGGAACTCATGGTAAGCTACGAGTGTCATAGTGATACTTAAACAATTAATGTGACATATAAAAAACCCATGGCGGAATAAGAAGGTGACCTCGCCCCTACAACAACAACTTCCTATTTAAATTTGTTGTTGCTGAATTCTAGCTAAGTTGTCAAAAATGTTGCGATCAAAATTACACACAGTATACACAGCCATTAAATAACATAAAAAATTTGCCATCGGCTGGATATACACACAAAGCCAAATCCTTGAAAAGAAGCTAGAAAAACCAAACAAAAATGTACAATATTTCGCCTTCAACAGTCCCACTTGTTCAAAAAATTTTCAAGCCATTTCTTAATTTGGTTTCCTTACAAAATTAATTCGATGGATGACCTGACCTTGCATATGATTAATGGTAAAAATCGAAAAGGACATTTTCGAGCCTTTAGTCATCAAAAAAGTTTCAGACAAAAACAGAGTCGCTAATCTTTTCGGTGTTCTCTTGGAGAAGGTCAGACATGATGCAAATGTAAAAGGAACACTCTATACACCAAACACTTCATGTATACTTGTTAACGCCAGTGATATTGGGCTTCGGGTCAGACATTGCGAGCAGTACTTGCTACCTCTGGAAAAGTCAAGAAAATGTATTCCAAAAAAGAATCTGATCAAAATGACTTTCAATACACATGGGCAGGCTTTGGAAGTCAAAGACTACTTTAAGAAAGTCAGCGTTTTTATCTGCCTCGGTACTACCTCAAACCAAACCTTAAACATCAGCTTCTAGATGAAAAGAAAAACGCTAGGTTACATAATCTGTAAACCTATTAACAAACATAAATTTTTCCCTACAGTTAATAAATACTGCCCGCGCTTTTATATGGGTCTAAAGCATGGGTATTTACAAAACTTGTGCTAAGAGTGTTCAATAGGAAAGCTCCATGTAAAACCTATGAACCAATCTGCATTTAAAAAAGTGCCTCAATATAAGAAATTGAAGAAGAATCACAGAAATCAGAAAAGTTTTTCTGCTTTCAGCTCAAATAACAACCGTTCTAAAATAAATATTTTTTATAAAGAAATAAAAATAATAGTTTTTTAAAATATTTTCTAGTCTTCCAACCAAAAAAGTAGCACAAGTTAAGCCTTAACAATTTCAGAAAATAATTTATATATTTTTCTAATTTAAGTTCAATTTACTTAATAGACTTGTATTTGAAATTCATACATATTGCATTAAGTTTCCCTAAAGCTTTTTTAATGCTACACTAACAAATCCTAAGATGAAATCCCTTAAACTAGTTTTAGCTGCAGTTCAATGTAGTAAAATTTAAACAAAATTTCATTGCTCTGGATTCATGTCACAAGAAACATTAATAATGTCAAATAATAAGATTTATGCAAAAGGAAAATCTCAAAACAGTGACATAAAGAACTGGAAGAAAAATGAATAAATAAATAACTGACTTAGACGGGCTGACTGACTGAATGTAAAAATATTTGATTATTTTAAAAGCACAAAAAATTAGAAAAAAATTCAAAAAAATATTTAGATTCAAGCTAATAAAACAACAAAGGAAAACATTAAGCTTTTTGAAGCAAAAAAGAAACAAAAACTACAACACCATAGAGTAAATAGCAACTTTGTACATAGAACTTCTCAACTTACTATTGACAGATTGATCAACTATTCATCATCAGCACTATTTCTTCGTTATTTAAAAAATTCTTTTTTCGACTGCCTTCACTGTTTTTTTTTTAGCAATTTTAACTTTATTTTCCATTTTTTTAATTTCTGAGAGAAGATGAATAGTTTTCTCGCAGTCCTTCAAAGGAATTATCAATTGTAGTTAATTTTACTTTCATTTAAATTATTTTCCAGCTGCACAAATACACACTCACGCAAAGAGCGGACGCAGCTAAACCAAGTGCAAGTGTAGCCAGTATTTAGTGAAATAGAATAATTAGATAAATTTATTTAAGAAACTTTTAATGGATGACATTTTCGTATATTCAATCGAACTCAATTGCAGTTGTTTTTACTTAATGACAGTAAATATAAATAAAATCAAAAACACTTTCGTATTTTTATATAAAAGGGTGCCCTTTGTTAACATTCTGGTGCAGGGGCAACTAAGTATTTAATGAACGTAATAAATTAAAAACAAAAAGTCTTAAAAATACATTGATTGATTGTGGACAGAGAGTGACTTTTCGAACGCAAGAAAATGTTAACTTTTTTGCTTTAAATAAATATACAACCGATTGCAACTAAATCGTGACGGATGAACTAAATGCTTTTAATTAATAGCCAAAGAAAAATACGATAAAGAAGTAGAAAAATTAGGTGAAAAACGTTAATTTCCTAAAACAAAAATAAAAGATATATACTGGTTAATGCTTCTCTAGCTTAGATTTAATTAACTAAACCCAGATTCATGTGAAAATAAAGGCCATTTCGAAATTTTTTTTATTAGAAGATTTCGTATTTAATATTGGCGTTTGCGCGTGTGCAAACAAAAAAAAAAAGTCAAGCATTTTCTTATTAATTTTGAAAATTGTTGGGTATAAACTTTCGAAACTTGTATGAATTTTAAATTGTTTTCCAAATACATAAATGCCAAAACAGAAAAAGACAGTCAGACAGACGCTACGCCGACATTGGTCGAGGACCTTAGATATCCAATTAACACTAATTTTTCAAGCTTTCGATGCCAAATGTTAAAATAATAACGCTAAATGAGAGGTTTTTTGGCTCTCAGTTGTTTTTTAACTGAGCAATACCGTTAGCTTAAATTAATTTATTTTTTTGTTAAAATAGTGGACACCGTTAAATTTACACTACGAATCAGAAAAATAAATACCTTTTAGTTGTTAAATAAAACATGCGAAACAAGTAAGAATGTTATAGCCGGCCAAGCCCGACCATATTGTACCCTACACCACATTTGTGTGTGGGCTATTGAAGAAAATAACACAAATTGTTGTATTCAGTATATTAGTTGGTGACCTAAAGATAAAGATATTTGTAAAATTTTTAGAAGATAAAGAAATATACGAACCACACTTACATCCAAACTGTTTTTCCGGGAGGACGTTGTAAGGGGGGCATAAAGCTAGACAGAAACATATCCAAAATTCTGTCAAAATAAAATAATATAAAAGCTTCATGTCAATGCCAAAAAACTTGGCTGTTCCAAATTTTATCAACATAGCTTTATAATTGCGACCTGTACATTGATCGCAAGAATGCATGGACAACCCGCCGGACGGACGGACATGCTTAAATCGACTTTGAAAGTGATTTTGAGTCGATCGGTGCACTTGAAGGTGAGTCTTAGATCATTATTTTTGGGCCTTGCAAACATCTGCACAAACGTATAACACCCCTACCACGTATGTTGTGTGTGTATCAAAATCAGCAACGTTTGTAAATTATGGAAACAGAAGTGAATGCGGGGTGAAGAAAGTATGTAACTGGAGCTGAGCTCAGCAGGCCAGGGATCATTGTTGGGGTCATATATGGTAACTATCCAATTAGGGCTATGACAAGCAAATGGGACCACGGCACACCAGAATATTGTAGGATGTATGACGATGAAGAAGGCTTAGAGACGGTTAAGCATTTTTTCCTGTCACTGCCCGCGTTTGAAAAAAAACAAAAGGATCAAGAATCAGAATCAGCTAGCCAGAAGATTTGCAATAAACTGGGAGTTTTCGAACCGGTATTTGAAAATAAAAAATAAAAATTAAGTTGCTGCACATTAGCGCTTAAAGACAAATACTGTGTAATTTTGTATCTGCAATAGGACCTTTTGTTATTTAAAGCGAAAAATTAACTTTTGCACAAATGATCAAAATAAAATTTTAAACATTTTGAGTTTTGGCATAACGGGCATATTCCTGCATTTTGTAGGGTTTTATCTTTGTTTGATCTGTTTTTACTTCTTTTGTGTTTCACTTGGCCACAACAAAAACTATTCGAAATCCTCACAAAATTGTATATTGTAATTTTCTCTAAGAAGTAAATGGGCAAAAATATGAAAAAAAAAAGTTTTTTGAATGCTAGCAAAAAAAAAATTTAAAAAAAACTACGATAACTTTTTAATTTCAAATATTCCTAAACCTGATCTTGTCTGCACCTGTCGTATCTTATAACATTTTTTAATGTAAACACATTATCCCACATTTTATTTGTTATTTTTAAATCACTCAAAATGTGCCAAAACTTAAAGCGTTTCAATTATAAGATCTTGACGATAATCCTGGAATTTAAAATACTTCTAATTCTTCCTTAATAATCTCTTACTCCAGCTCCTTACAAAAAAACGTTATTAACAAACTTTAAAATTTGTTCTTATTAAAAAATTTTAGAGATTATCTACGTTAATTTGAAAAAGTTATTAAAACACAATATGAACTTTGAAAAAAGATATAAGCAATTAAGAAACATTTATGTTTTACAAAACAAGTTACATAAAAAATTTGTGAAATATTTATAAGTTTTTATCAGTTGTTTATATTTGTTTCTACAAATCTATCTCATAACAATTTTAGCATTTAGATTAAAATAAAACCAAAATAAAATTTACAACTTCCTGCAACATATGTACGTAACTTTTCCTAACAAATACATACTTACATACGTCCACAGAATGCCATTGAAAAAATACTCAGTAAAATTTTAAGAACTTAAAAATACATCATTATTCTCATTTTAATGTAAGTAAGTTTAGTAGAATGTAAACCTTATCTAAATTAGCAGGATAATCTTTAAATCTATTTCACAAAGATATTTTTTTAATAAATCAAATTGAAATTGAATTCATAGGAAGACAAATAAGAAACAAAAATATTAAAATAAAAATCAAAATTCCTTTTATTTCCCAATTTGCAAATATCTTTTTCAATAATTTTAAAGAAAACTGCAATTACAGTACATAAAAATTTAAAGGACTCCCACTCTTTTAATCTCTTTCTCTCTAATGGCCAGTTTTTGAATAAAAAAATTATATTTAAGTTTTGTTTTAATAAAAATTCTATATTGAAATTTGTCATTTAAATTGAGATTTAAAAATAACTGTTTCAGTCAAAAATTGGCCATAAGCTTTTTTATAGTGAATATTCAGTAACAGAACAATTTATTGTGTAAGAATATGTATATGTGAATATGTATGTTTTTAAAAATGTATGTATGTAGATTTAAAAACATACAGTCACACATATATTATATGCATATCTTGAAATCTTAAAAATATTTTAACAATTTATTTAAGTTGCATATGAATTCATATATGAAGAAAATATTTAAACATATTTTATGCAAATAATTTTGTAAAACCATAGAGAATGTTAAATTTTTTAACATTATTTACACATATGCATTTTATAACATAAAACATAGAAGACCAGCAAACAATTCCATAACTAAAAAAAATTTCAGAGGAAAGTTTAGATATGATATTCCTTAAATTCACGTTAAGTCAACCGAGGGGAAAATAATATTTTCATATAACATTTCCATTCAACTTGTGTTCTAATAATCCTTTCGATTACTGAGAAAAAAAACGGTTTTAAGTTTTTAGAAATATGTCATCTGATATGTTTGTTGGTTTACTTGACTGACCTGACTTATTATAAATTTATTCAAGGCTTCATGTCTTGTAGCCAATCTTCATGTAATTTCACTTTCAGTGTTGAATTATGCAAATCAGGGTTAATATATGATAAATCGTAATTTAGTTTTTATAATTTTATTTTGTATTTAGAAATCAAAAATATCAGAAAAAATGGTTTATTTGTATGGGGGGTCCCGCTGCTTCCAACCCATATCGGACAACTTTTGTTTCAAAATATAGTAATTGGAGAGCAATTGTTTTGTGTTAAATTTTAAGCCGATAATATCAGTTATATATTTTGTGATAAACAGTGTTGAAAGTTTCATAAAAAAAATTTTTCGTACGGCAGCTACCGCTCCCCTACTTATCTATCTAATTTTTTTCAAAAGTGTAGATACTGTATTATAACTAATTTGTAGTTAATTGAAAGGTAGTAGCTGTTTAAGGTTTGGAGATATAGCATATAAAAAATTTCCTAAAAATGGTTCGTTTGTACAGGGGCTGCCTACCTTCTGCTCCTTGCGAAGTTATTTTGGTTTAGAATGTAGATATTGTAGTACGATTGATTTTCAATAAACTTATTTTGTACGAAAGCTACCGCTTCCCTGCCCCGTGTATGAAAATATCGACTTCCCTTAATGGGGTCACAAGTGAATATTGTAGAAAATACAAAAGGGATGACAAACTGATTTTTAGGATATGATGTGTTGTAACTATATACTCTTACCACTCTTTAAATAATATAATTATAAAAATATTATAGAATGGAAAATTTTTTTAAGAAAACTTAAAAACTGTAACTAAGTTGTCGTAAGTTTTATCTACACTAATGCTTAGAAAATTTTTTTTACATAAATATCTATTTGAATCAATGTTTTAACTTTAGTTTTTAATTAAATAAAATATCCTCTTTAATGTGTTTTGTGATGTTGTTCTTATTGATAAATGCCCCTTCCACTGTAATAATATTTTTGCTATAGAAAATAAAAAGGAGGAAAAGATATTTTTCTTATTGATAATCTTTATAAAATTTTTTATGCTCAAAATCAGAAGGTGGAAGAAAAATCCTAATTCAAATCTATATGACAATGGCATTTTTATGTATTTTAAAATAGAATTAAAAAGTTAAGACACTTTGTATTGCGCAAAAAAAAAATTTGGTGTCACCATAACTACCTCGATTTTGATTTAACTATGTAAATCAAAACTTAAATAAACTTTTAAACATTTTAAATTGAATTATTTTTGTCTTATTACGATTAAGTCTCGTGCCTTAAAAAGATTATTTTATTTTCTAACAAAACACCGTTTTTGGAAAAAAACCAAAAATATTTTGAAAATAAATCTACAGATTTTTAAATAAATTTATAAACTAATATTTGTTTGAACTAAAACTAACTAGTTCTTAGTTTTTTATTTAAAAAGCTTTTAATGTTTTATTTTCTCAACAAAAAGTGTTAAATATTTAGCACAAGTTTTGTGTTTAGAAAGCTATTTTGCCGCCCACCTAAAATGTTTTTATTTTTGGTGTCACAACGCAAACTTAACAAACTAAAACAAACACAAAATGATCCCAAAATGTATACAAAATGAATAGAAGAAGATAAACTCTTGAAAAGTTTTTCTTAAAAAGCCAACTTAATTTGCATTTTACTTTTATATAGAAAATTAATTTTCAGCACTTTTTCTTGTAGATTTTTTTTGTCCAAATTATAACTTCTGCATTGGTCTAATGTCTTGGCTTCTGCATGCACAAGCCAGTTTACAATTACTAGGAGTTTCCATTAGCGTATCGAATATTTGATAATAATTGTCGATTTGTATGGGAGCTACCCCTTTTTTTGCCCCCACCCAAAAAATTTTTTCTCTAAGGCGTAGCCCTTAGCGTGCAATCACTTTTTGTAGAACATTTTAAGTCGATATCTGTTATAGTTTCCGAGATATAGCGTATCAAATATTTTATAACAATTGTCGATTTGTATGGGAGCTACCCCTTTTTTTGCCCCCACTCAAAAAATTTTTTCTTTAAAGTGTAGATGTTTGCGTACAATCACTTTTTGTAGAATATTTTAAGTCGATATCTGTTATAGTTTCCGAGATATAGCGTATCGAATATTTTATAACAATTGTCGATTTGTATGGGAGCTACCCCTTTTTTTGCTCCCACTCAAAAAATTTTTTCTTTAAAGTGTAGGCATTCTTGCCAAATTTCTTTTTGTAGAACATTTCATTTCGATATCTTTTATAATTTCCGAGATATAGCGTATCGAATATTTTATAATAATTGTCGATTTGTGTGGGAGCTACCCCTTTTTTTGCCCCCACTCAAAAAATTTTTTCTTTAAAGTGTAGATGTTTGCGTACAATCACTTTTTGTAGAATATTTTAAGTCGATATCTGTTATAGTTTCCGAGATATAGCGTATCGAATATTTTATAATAATTGTCGATTTGTATGAGAGCTACCCCGTTTTTCGCCCCCACTCAAAAAAATTTTTCTTTAAAGTGTAGATGTTTGCGTACAATCACATTTTGTAGAACATTTTAAGTCGATATCTCTTATAGTTTCCGAGATATAGCGTATCGAATATTTTATAACAATTGTCGATTTGTATGGGAGCTACCCCTTTTTTTGCCCCCACTCAAAAAATTTTTTCTTTAAAGTGTAGATGTTTGCGTACAATCACTTTTTTTAGAACATTTTAAGTCGATATCTGTTATAGTTTCCGAGATATAGCGTATCGAATATTTTATAACAATTGTCGATTTGTATGGGAGCTACCCCTTTTTTTGCCCCCACTCAAAAAATTTTTTCTTTAAAGTGTAGATGTTTGCGTACAATCACTTTTTGTAGAACATTTTAAGTCGATATCTGTTATAGTTTCCGAGATATAGCGTATCAAATATTTTATAACAATTGTCGATTTGTATGGGAGCTACCCCTTTTTTTGCCCCCACTCAAAAAATTTTTTCTTTAAAGTGTAGATGTTTGCGTACAATCACTTTTTGTGGAACATTTTAAGTCGATATCTGTTATAGTTTCCGAGATATAGCGTATCGAATATTTTATAACAATTGTCGATTTGTATGGGAGCTACCCCTTTTTTTGCCCCCACTCAAAAAAATTTTTCTGTAAAGTGTAGATCTTTGCGTACAATTACTTTTTGTAAAACATTTTAAGTCGAAAGCTGTTATAGTTTACGAGATATAGCGCATAAAATATTTTACCACATTTGTGCAATTGTAGGAAAAATACCCCTTCCCCTGGTCCTATCTCAAAAAAATTTAGGTCTCTTCTTTAGGAGTATCCGTGCCAAGTTTTGTGGCAAGAGTGACTATACTTACTGAGATATATAGGGATATAAGCACGGATTTTGTCCTAAAAAAAATGGGTTACTCTGGGTTTTCGCTTATATCTCGGTCAGTAGTAAACCGATTTTGCTGATTTTAAATAGCGATTGTTAGCGGGATATTTGTAATCGTTTGACACCATTTACTGGTCTGTATCTTTTTATTTGACTCCGGAAACTTGATTTCAACAGACGGACAGACGGACAGACGGACAGACGGACAACGCTAAATCGGCTTCCCTATCTATAAGGATCCAGAATATATATACTTTATGGGGTCGCAAATGAATAATAAAGAAATTACAAACGGAATGACAAAGTGATATATACCCTATCACTATGTGAAGGGTATAATTAAAGTAAACAAAGCAGACATTTTCATTTTAATTAGGACCAAGTTCAATACTTAATAAATTTTAATTTTTTTTGCAAATGAAGGAATTAATACACTAGATGGCATTGGTATATAAAAAAAAGAAACAAAAGCTTTGACAAATAAGTCTATTTTTTTAACTAATGCTAATTGATTGAAAACTTGTAAATAGTAATTGAACTTAAGCCTAAATAAAAATTAAATTGTCTTAAAACAAATAGTTCAACTATAAATAAATATATAAAAACGCGTAAAAAAATTCACATTAAAATTTTTATAAAATTTAAACCAAATCTTGATAAGAAGCCGAACACAGCAGCTAGAGCAGCAAGGCAATGTGTAGGTGCAAACGTGCCATAGAGTAAACCTCGGGCCATAACCAGCGGAATGCTTGTTAGCTATGATAAAATTAATTTCTTCTTCAAAGTTAAAGTCTCGTTGAAGGCTATAGGCGCTGCTGTAAATCTTTTAAAATGATGCGGAATATGGCGATGCACCGATGCTTACTACAATGATATTTTTTTTGACTCTTTTAAGCTGGTTTCAAGCTTAGTCATGAAACATGCACGTAATACTTCGATAAGACTACACACTGTGGGAGTGCACGCCGGAATCTTCATCTGCATGAAATTTTTCTTCAGTATGACAGAGGGAGAAACAGACTGAATTACATTCTAGGACTCTATAGACCTTTAGGTGTCTAAGAGGAGAACTGGTGTTGGAGGTGGCATAATCATTGCATTAATACGTGTCCGGATTTTATCTTCACTACATGTTGACTGCAGTGTACTGCAAGGTGAAGCAACAGTGATATGAATAAAGCGGATTGAGTGTATTCAAACAATAATGTAGGTTTTGTATCACGAGAGAAAAATCCACTTAAATCTCTAGAGCTCTGGCCTGTGGAAAAGTAAAAGGCTCTTTTGGTAAAAAAGTTAAGGAATACAGAAAATGTATTCCAAGACATGTCCAACCTTACGCGTGAAAAGTTCGACTCCTTCAAAAAGGCAACGGAAGTTACGGCAAAATATTTAATAGGAAGATTTAAAAAAAAGGTAATAATTCTTAACTTACCTATAATAAGATAATACTTTAGGGTAAAGTTTTATTTAATCCAATAAATTTGTAATTTTTTTACTGCCTGCGTAAACATATGTACAAACACTGTTGTATTTACTTGCTACTAATTTTTTGTAGCTAGGAAATAAACAAACGGGGAATTTTTTTTATAGGTTGTTACTTTCTGAATCGTCCTTTTTATATTAACTTCAACACAGGCTCTGGTACCAAAGTTATATATATTTAGTTAGTTACGATAAAGAACTGAGAAATATTCAGAATACAAAATTAAATATAAAAAATAAATCCTACATATATGCAAGAAATTTAATTAAAAAAAAAACAAATACAAAAACGCTTTTTTTTAATTTCAAAATAGTGCGTTTTCAAAATTTTCCATGACCCAAAAAAAAGGTATTTTCTGCCGCCTTCTTTTTACCTTTACTAAAGTTAATTAAAACTATTAATTTCAATTGAAATCTTGTTTATACACACTTACATTTCATTTTGTATGTCACGCTTTATTTTTCTTTTCTTTTATGTTTTAACTGATATTAAGTTTACGATACTTCGTTATATAAAACAAAATTAAAAAAGAGAAAAAAAAATAATTTATAAAAAAGGTAGAAGGGAAGCAAAATACATTAAAAAGTACACAGGCAGACAGACAGAGAGATAGTGTAATGTAAACGTTTAAATTAATTAAACTTTTATGTTAACTTTGTAAAAATAAATGTGGGCAAAGAAACCCAACAACAAAAAACTAATGAAAATAATTAAATAAAAAATAAATGGAAACACTTTTTAAAAACAAGTTTGCAAAATAAAAAAAATTTTCTCTTCTCATGTTTTGTAGTTCCTTTTTCAATCTGACATTTTTCTTGCCGCCACACAGTAAAATTATGATGCTGGGTGTCATGTTTTCAACATTTTTCCGCGCCTTTTCCTTAAAGAAAAAAACTCCATTAAAGGTTGGCTTGACGTGATTTATTTATTTTTTTTTTTATGTTTTATTTTTTAGTTTTTTGTTTATAATAGTTGTCAGACATTTTTCTTTATTTCTTTAGGTACTTTCTGCAGCTAAAAGAATAAGCAAGATTTAAAAATAAATGGATATTATGTTCCTCTTGGTGTTATTTTGCGTATATTTACTGTTTAAAAGAAACATGTTTTATTTTTCTTTTATAACTTTCCTTCGTTTCATATTATTTTTTTGATTTGGTTACTGTTATAATGTTGTTGGTAATGCAAAGCAAAGAAAAGCGTTGAAGCGGGATGTTGTAAAAATTTTTTTACTTGAAAGAAGGAAGAAACTAGTTTAATCGCAATCTTCTTATTACAAGCGTTAATTACAACTTATTGTTGGTTTTTTAATTCTTTTGGTCTGCCAGTCTATATGCATTAAATTTATGGATGCTGATTATGTTGCACCATGGGCAGAAAATATATAAGTTTTTGTTAATCCCTTAAACATTTTAAACGTTATTTGTAATTAAAAATTCTAAAACTAAACATTTGTAATTTCTAATTTAAAACTTTTTGTGAATTAAATATATTTGAAAGTTTAAGAGTATAAAAATAATAAGACACAAAATTGACACGATTTGAGGATTTTCGTGGGTGTAATTTTATTAATTTAAGCTTAAAGGACTTTTTACTTTGAAATCTTTTTTAGTAAAATTTTCTAGAGAATTAAATAATTAATTTGAAAATAATTTTTGAAATTTGAGGGATGTGATGCAAAATTGATAAAAATAAAATACATGAATATTTTTTTATATTTTTAGCATTGAACAAATATTGTTTTTATATCGGCCGTTTCACGTAAAAATGCTCAAAATTTAATAGAAATAAAAATTTTTATATTATATATAACACAAGTATTTTTTTAACTTTTTTATAATTTTAATTATTTTTGTTTTTAGTAAAAATATATATTTTCTTTAACTTAATAAATGTTAAAAAGGAAATTAGAAAAGTTCGTGACTTACACTTATATTTCGCAATTTTCTAATGCCCTATGTACTTGCGGAAATATAAAAAAATTCGATCAATAGCATTTGGTTCATTTCTGTCCTTTAGATTTGCTTATTTCCCCGTAATTACACTTATTTTTCCACTGAGAGAGTCAACAGGCTATATGTTTCGTGGCTTATTAATTTAAACGGAAGTAAGAAAAAAAAAGTAACAAATTACAATAGGTCATGTGAATCTTATAATTAATATATTTAGCTTTCTTTTTAGTTTGTCAATCGAATGTTTGAAAATTTATGAGTGCTAAAGTACTCTTTGGTAAAATTCGGGTTACATGAAATCTTGATTTAAGACCTAACCTACGGAGAGATTACCGCAATATTTTGTATTAGTATTTCCTTAAAAGAACTTTATTCAAACCAAATTTGGTTTTGATACTAACATGTACTAAGTTCATATGGCCCCTGAAATGATTTCTGGGTCAATTTCTTTAAACTAAATGAGAAACAATAATCTAAAAACTTAGTTTTATGCGGAAAAATAAAAACAACAAAAAGGATTTAAATGGTTAATAGTACGCCTGAAGATAAAATAAGGTAAAACAAAGACATGATACTTTTAAAATGTGGAAAATATTTTGAGATTGGCAACAATTTCGTAGCCAGTTCCTTAAATATTTATCCAGAAACAGATGGACGGAGGGACTGAACTCATATAAGTATTTGAATTGGAAGTTTATTTCAAATTAACTAAAATAATACAAAATGGGCAAAAAGTTGTTGTGTTATCTTATATTTCCATTTTTCTTCTTTTTCCTTGAAGGCATGAATAATAAATCCAGGAGATTTTCGAGCGCTGATGTATGAGAGGGTTTCCCATCACTCTTCGCAACCTAACCTTACCTAGCATCCGCACAAATCCATACATGTTGTGAAAAAAAGAGATGCACTTCAATTCATCTTGTTCATTTAACATTCTTAAAAAAAATATTTTAAACTAAAACAAGTTCTGAAACAAAAAAAAAAAAAAAATACAACTAAAAAAATAAAGAAAATTTATGGCAACAACCCGCTTGTGTGTGTGACTGGGTATTTGGGAATATTTATCGGTGGTCATTGTTTTAAACTCTTTTGTATCGTAATAAATGTTTAGTACTTTGCTTGTAATTTTAACCAGCAGTAAAATATTAATTGTTGCTCATTGCAGTTTTGTATTTAGAATACATATGTATGTATGTATGTATATTTATAGAATATTCATTTAAAAATAAAACTTCAATTTGTAAATAGCTTAACACCCAAATGTATATAGAAACATTTAAATGCAAACAAAAGCATTAATAAAGGTAAAGGTGTCTGGTTAAATAATTTCCATTTAAAGAAAGTTTGCAAATACATATAAATAACATTTTAATGGCATCTTCTCTTTACTTACATATAGCAAACACATAAAGTTTAACAAAACACATAAATATTTCTTAGAAAATTCTTTATAATTTACGGTACTTTATATTTCTAGAAGTTTAAAATATTTTTAAACAAAAGACTTAATGCATTTTTTTTTATTTAATGTTTCTTATGTTGTTGTTATTTCTTCTCCTGTTTATTTTAAGAAATATTTTTCTGCAACAATTTGTTTTATTATAAATTATAGACAGACAGCATTTTACTCTTGACTAAAATTATTTGTTTGTCTGGTAGAAGGTTTTGCTTAATGGTTAATCCTTTTTGTTTATATGAAGCAACAGACAGAGTTTAAAGTGTTTTTAAATTTTATTGCGAGAAAACTCTAAGGATATAATTGGTTAGAAAATATATTAAAAAAACATTTTAAAAAGGTTTTAAAAGAATGTGAAAATGCATAAGTATCGTGCTAAAACAAAAATTTTTCTTATTCTAGAAATTATTTAAAAATGATTTTAAAATAAGTTTTTATTAAAAAAAAAAACAAAGCAAATATATTTTGCAAAAATTTATATAAAATGTATTTTTTGTATGCAAATCAACATTTTGTTTACTTTCATAAACATTTAAAATCCCAATTTTTTTTAATTCTTTTCTTTTCCGATTTTAAAATTTTTTCTAAAATTAAAAAAAATATTTTTGCTATAGCTAATATTTGAAATAAGATTTTGGGCATTTGTCAATATAACTGATGATACGATTTATTTTGACAAAATTCATTCTTACATATATTTTAACATTAATAACTTTAGGTCAAATTCCAAAAAATACTTCATTTATTTATCTATGTTGTGACAAAGCTGGAATTTTCGATAATTCCATTACCACAAG
This sequence comes from Melanophora roralis, assembly GCA_963583895.1. NCBI lineage: Eukaryota > Metazoa > Arthropoda > Insecta > Diptera > Rhinophoridae > Melanophora > Melanophora roralis. Next base: position 124,810,973 of record OY757187.1, read on the forward strand.
ACAGAAACCGCAATCAGTATTAGACTTATAATCACAGATTTATCACAACAACAATAACAATTTGAGGGAATAAAAAGAAATGAAAGCTTTCACAACTAAATGAATTAAGGAATATTAACAAAATAACTACGTTATTTAGAAGACATTTATTCCCATTACTGTCATCATTACAGATTTACTGGGGATTGTTTTAAAACTTAGGACAAATGCACACAAATATAAAAAGAAAATGAATGAAAAACAACCGCAATAATGTCACTGCAAAGCTGACCACATGATTTCTATTTTAAACAAGATTTACTGAATGTAATATATACTACCAATATCCGCCAGTCTTACTATGTTACACATATTGGGAAAAAACTCCCTGTTTAGTTGCATTTCGTTCGGGTCATGAGAACAAAAGTGTTTTAGCTTACAGAGGCAAGACTGCAAGAAGGTGGATATAATGCTGTTATTCTTTGCGGTTTTTTCTTTTACTCTTGTGGGGGTTTTGTTTCATTTCGAGAACAATGTGGGTGTTTGTTATTTATAGGACAATGTAGAAGTGTTGATGGTTGTGTTCTTTATAATTCTTTTTATTTTAACAGCAATCCGGATGACATTTTAAGGAAAATACTAACAAATCCATGTACACGTATTCCATAAGTCGCTTAGTATTGATGGCAGTACATTTGTTTTTTGAATTTTGCTGCAACCTTTTGTGTTACAGCGTTTAACCAAGATGTTTTTCTTGGGTTTGTAAGAGACAGTTAAGTGTAGAATTGAACAAAAAAAGCTCTAAATGAAAATATAAGTCGTAACCCTTTGTTTTTACGCTAAAAAGTGCTAAGTGATTTTTACTAAGTATTAAAGAATGCGAATCCTGCCTTTACTTATTTAAAGTTGCTTTATATTTTTAATATATCTATTGCTCAGCCATTAAGTACTTAAGTATGCAAAAAAAGCCGGTCATAGCAAGTTTTAAAGCAGTAAACAAAAAGCTTAATCCGTGATCCTAAATTATAATGTACAACCCAATGGTGTAATGGCGAGTTTGGTCTCATTAACCTTTACAAACAACCATAATAATGTGAAGATGCTTACTTTTATAACTAACTGTAGAAGTATTATTAATATATTTTATATAACTTACGATTTAATGTATGTACTAATATAAATTTTTCTATTTACTCTATGACAGTGATCCCCACACACATACATTCTTATGTTATAGTTGTGTTGGTTGTTTGTTTTTGAGCGCAAATAGTTTTCTCTTATAGTTAAAAGTTTAAAATATATAAGAACTACAATAAAAATGTTTTGAAATGTAATATTAAAAATCAAGCCAAGCCGGTTATGCTAAAAAGCTAAAAAAAACTTATGCACGCGTGCGAACATATGGAGTTCACTGTCCTATGTTTACCTTAACTGCTTTTCTCTCTCTCTTTCTATTTCTCTCTTTATTGCCTTCACTTGTTATTCTTATCTGCACTTTTTCTGCTGCACTTACAAATAAATATGGATTAAAAGATTTTTTTGTAGTTTTCTATTTGATTGACTTGATAAAATGCTAATGATATAGATAATCGCCTTAGTAACCAGAAGAAAACTAATATTTAAACAGAAAACAAGAAGATTAATTGCTTCACAAGAAGTAACATATAAGCAAACACATACGCACAGGAGGAAAGTAATAAAAACAAATTGATATTAATGTAAAATAATGTCATCTTGCGCCATAATAAAGTATAAGGATTAACGTTTTATTGATACATTAACTTAACAGTTACATTCGCCTGCGTTAAACACTAATTTATTGATATTCGATTTTTATTATATACGTATGTATTTAAATTTTATTAAAATAAATTGTAATAATTATAAAAAAGTTAAAATATATTTATAATAATGTATGAAAGTCAAAACTTACCACTAATTCTTTTTACAATTGTTGCTGTAATTATGAACAAATAGTTATATTGGAAAAAATTGAAAAATTTTAAAAGTGAAAATGTAATACTAATCCTTTTTGTTAAGGTTTACTTATAAATACAAACTATTAATATACATACATACATACATATTAACACGAAAATATATTCCATAAATAATAACTTGTTTCACAAAAAGCGAATCAAAGTATTTTATATTCCAGATTTAAGTGTATTCCTTATACCTTGTGAACGTAATTGATTTGAAAAAAAACGTATTAACTGGCATAACTAATAAATTTAATTGCTTTTTAAACTGCCCCACTGGAAGCACAGTCTTCTACTACAGGGTGCCAGGCCTTCACAGTGTACATGCTCTGAGGTGCCATCCTCCATACAGTAAAACGACAGATCGATGTAATGACTCTGCCAAACTTGTGCAGGTTCTATTTGTGATTACAGTGTCTAGTTAGAAAATCAGTGAGGAAAGCTAGGTCCTTCCTTCCAAAAAACAGAAACCGCATAGTTGGCGATACGGTCGGCAAGTTTGTTGCCCATGACCATGATCTGAGACCGATGCTAGCGTTCGATCATTGCACTCAATGAGCCTATTTAGAATATTTGCGCACCCCTTCACCACTAAGGATTCAATATCATAAGCCGTAGTAACCTTTAAAGCTGCTTGGCTTTCTGAAATAATATTTATTTGACTTCCCTACTACATTCCTTCTTACTTAGTTATAGGCATTGAGTGTATTTCCCAGCCGATGTTGATTAATGTACATATATACCTACGGTTAGGGCCTTTTGAAAACCGAGCCCAAATATTTCAAATATGTTTTCACTATTCAGATGCTACAACTCATCGATATGCTAGACCTAAAACCCCTGTTTAGGATCCTAGGATACTCAAAGATCTCCACAGCGGTACTTCTAGCAAAGAAATTATTTTCAAATTCTCGTTTTTTGCTTTCCTTATATGTTCCCTCAAGTCCCCACTCTTCAGGAAGTTTATATTTGAAAGTGGTAAGAGGTCTGAGTGTGACTTTTTCAATCACAGCTTTAATAGTATCGGTTGGACTAGCCTTTTGGCATCAGTAATTCCAATACATACAAGCTGCTGAGTGTATCTTGAAATATTCTTGCCCCAACTTCCTCAGCTTTCAGCCACCACACAAGAGTAGAGTATCTCAACTTTCAAATGGTTTTACAATTTTTTTGTAACAAGAAGATTTTTATAGGTCATATAATATTTATATGGAGGCTTTAGTTTATCTCCCCAACGTTTCGGATGTAGATCGTTTTTGGATTTTTCAAATATCATCGGCTTTTAATAGCATTTTATTCAATAAATGGAAAATTGGTTTAAAAATATACTTTGCAAGTCCGTAGGACATATGAATGTTAATGGGTTTTTTAAATGCTTGAACTTAGGAATTATCGTCTTGTTGGTCAAAAACAAAATATAAAATGTTTCTTTAAATCTTTTTTGCTCTTTCCTAATAAAATGAGTTAGCAAAAGGTTCAGAGTTTGTGTTTTTTCTTAAAAAATTTTAATAAAAATATTTTAAATAGTTTTACTAAAATGTTTTTTTTAAATTATTTTGGCCATATCATATATTATGTAATATGAAAATCATTTAAACAAAATCTTAACCTGCTAAAGGATAAATACGTGGTTAAATAAGGTTACATTTACTTTGTTAATTATTGCTTTTATACACTTTTTATCAAAGATAATTTTTTTAGGTTTTTTGTTATTATGGTTCCAGCTTTTGGCTTTTAAAGCTTATATAACCATAATATCTAGTTAAGTAGTGAAAAGTCTAACCTGAATACACATATGTTGATATGTGTGCGTGTATGCCCATCTACCTTTAGTTGTGTTGTTTACAATTAAGCCTTTAGTAAACCTTTTTCATTTAAACACGGATACAGTTAAAAATGAAATTTATTTTTCATTTGAATAAATAAAAAAACAAAATAATAAGATAGTATAAATAAAATTTAAACAAATCTGAGCTCCTGTAATCCAAATAGTTATATACACATACATACATACATTAATGGTACTAACAAATATGAAAATATTTACATATATATTAATTTATTTGAATAAATCTGTTTATAGGTAAATACCTATGGAAAGGTATTTAAATTTTACTTCAGATAATATTTTATTTGAAATTTTAATATTTTCTTTACGTGTACATTACATTATTCTCATTAAATTAACCTTTTTTAAAGGCTAAAATTATCAAATATTTTCTTTTGGTTTATTATAGCATTTAGTTAATTCTAATGCACATGTACTCTGAACGCTAAAAACTAAAATCATTTTTGTTAAAAAATTTTTTAATATTTTTTTCATTAAACTTAATTTATTTTGTGATATTTTTTAGGTAAAATCCTGATTGCTTTTGATTCAGTATAAGTTTTTTTTCTTATTTAACGGGGGGCGAGAGTGGGCTGCTTATAAATATAAAGGCATATATTTTCCAGGTTTCTGCTCACGTTACAGTTTTTAAAATCTTTTCGGATTTAGATTTTCATATTTGGGTTGACTGTATTGCTAATAAAAAAGAAACACACACACACAAGCACAAAATGTTTTGCTTAAGCCAAACTTGAATAGTCATTGTCTAAATTTGTATGTGTGTTATCAATATGTGGGTTTGTGTGTGCCAAAGAGCCTAATGTGGTTTGTTTCATATATGCTTTCTCTTGTGTATGATTGTGTGTGATTGCTTAAGGATAAGTGCTTGTTCTAGCATATATTGGGTTTTTTTTATTTGCCAGTTCGTTGTTCTAAGCTGGGGCATTTATGAAAAAAAAATTAAATTTTTCGAAAAATATACAAAATCGTAAAACTCATAACATGAAAACAATGTGTATAACTTTTATATATAGAAAACAAAAAAAATAGGCAGAACCAATATCAATAAGTGAAGCAAAAAGCTAAACTGTTATTTCTTTACAATTTAGAACTAGAAAGGAATTGTCATAAACAGAAAGTTTTACAAGGACTAAATTAAAAATATATATTAACCAATATATATGTAAAATTTGTGTGTCAGGTATAATTTAAAAACTTTTCTGAAATATACTTAAGTCAGTTATAAAATATTTGTTTTGCTTTTTATAATGTTTTAAACTTAAAACTATCTGTTTTAAAAATATTTTTTCTTTGAGTTAATGTGTTAAAATGTTTTTGACAAAAATTTTTCTATTAAAAAAATGTGGTTATGAGCTTTAAAAAAGTATTCAAAAATACTACTATTAACAAACATTAAATTATTTATTTTTATTAAATACATTTTACTAAAATATCTAAAAACACCCTTAGATAATAAGAAAAATATTGCGTTATGCGTATCAATTGCTTAAGCCATAAACATTTCAACGCAAAACAAAAAAAAAATATACAAACTCACAAGTAAAACCTTTGTTACACCTACACAAACACTTTAACATATAAAAGTATATTTTTGTTTCATGATTATGGGGAAGCATATAACAGCGGAAGAAAAAAACATACAAATACATTCAAACATTACCATAAATATATTTTTTTACAATAAAATTACAATAACAACCAATAAGCAAATCAGCTATTGGTGAATTAGATGTGAATGTCATTGTCCCAATATTAAGGTAATTGATAAATAAATAATCCACATTTCGATTAAGCACACACTGAAGTGTGTCTTTTTGAAATTTAATTAAAATAAGTAGGGGAGAATAAGAAAAAACAGATGTTCTTTTAACTGCAAAGTTAAGGAAAGAAAAATAAGAAGATAAAAAGAAGAAAAAAAAAACATTCAATAAATAATTTAATAGAACAATACAATTCTAATGGGTATTTGGAATATGTTAAACGTTTAACAAATGCTTAAGTAATATAAAGATAAATAGCAATAAACGCAAAAAATAATGTCATGAACCTTGAAAATGGAATTCGAAAAATCGATTTTTTCCTATCAAGAAAAGTATATGTTTAAAGAACAAACATTTTATTTTTATTAAACTTTCTTATCTCAAAGTTGATTGGGGGCTTAACACTTTTTGAAAAAAACATTTACTTGTGCGAGTAATGCTCAGTATGAATTTGAGTAATAAGCTGTTTTTACTTCATAGGTTACAAGGTAATGAGGTCCTTTCTGCAGAAAAACTACCCTTTATTAAGGGCATTATTAACTACATTTGTAGTTAGGAACAGGCTTTGTAGAATGTTTTGGTTTTAAATAACTTTAATTTTTTTTTATTTTGTTAAGTTAATCTTTGGTAACTAGTTATTCCATTGTTTGTATTTGTAAAATAACTAGTTATTTAGTTAAAATGTAACTAGTGCTTGTTTATCTCTGCTTTCTTTTTATGAGTCTAAACTTTGAACTTCTTAAAAAATTTGGCGGAATTTTTTCTTGAACCACTAAATTTCCGGGAAATCAATGGGCCCCAGCAAAAAATGATGTCATTGATTAAACTTCATTTAATAACTTTGGTTACAGTTTTTAAAATATGTTATTTTTTTATTTCAAAATAAAAAAACTAATATAGGTTTTCCACTTTTTCAGTCTACTCATTTAGATTCTAATTTAATAATTCACAAAAAAAATTTAACTTTTTATTCTAACAAGTATCAACTCCAAGTTTATTTTTTATAAAAAACATTCCTTTTATTTGCAAAACGTCAGAGTAAATTTTATATATATTTATTTTAACCAAATAAAGGAAAAAAATTAGTTGATTTTTTGACAAATAAAAAACTTAAAAAAACTTGCTTTTAATTTTTTTAAAACAATATTTTTTGATTTTATTTTTCAGAAATAATTTTTATATTTTTTTAATATAAAAATCATAGAAAAAAAAATTTTTATTATGATAACTGATTTTTATAAATATTGCAAAATAGTATTTATTTCTGAAAAAATTAAAAACCAAAACTAGTAGTTATTTTTTGACATAAAAGAAACATAAATTATTTTTTGACAAATATTTAAAAACCCAAAAATAGTTGCTTTTTAGATTTCTTTTCTTTTGAATAATTATTATGGACCCTAAAAAAATATTAAAATGATATAAAATAATTTTAATGAACAGGCAGTTAGAAGGGACTAGAACAACTTCTCTGTGCAGAGAGAAGATAAAGATTTTAATTTTTAAGAAACGCAACCAAAATAACAAAATAAAATACACTTAGTTTTATGTAGATTTGATTAAAAGATTTTTAAACGCATTTTTTGACTTGTTAAAACTTGTTTTTAAGATCTGAAGCTTGACATAAAACTATCGATTGATTTGAAAGGACTATATAAAAGGGGTTGAATCTAAATTTTGAAACTCTTCAGCAGCAGGATGCTTAACAGTATTTTCTTGCTTCCCTTGTTTTCATTTAAAAAAAATTTTAATGGTCTTTTAAGTATTTTTGTTATTTACCAACGTAAGTAAGGTAATTTAAAATCAGTGATAATGTATCCAGTATGCTTACCAATTGTAATCAAATAATATTTAAGGTTTAATTAAAATCTAATTTCAGAAAGATAAATTAAAAAGTAATTTTATGCCAGTTTTTGTCATTTCAGACACGTGTAACATTTTTGTTTTAAGTCATTACACATAGTGGCACTTTTATTTTAAAATCTCTTATTTCTTATGTAATTTACATCACAAATATTGTAAAGTTTTTATTTTGATAAGAGAGAATACACATTAAAAAAATAATCTTTTGTATTAGATACAAGTATAGATGGACAAGTTATGCAATTAAGTATCTCTAAAAGCCGGTCTACCACAAGAAAGCAAATAAGTCAAAAACAAGGTTATAGAAACAATAATATTTGACTTAAAAAGTTTCTTAAATAATCACAAAAAGTTATACCTAGCTAAAATATGTCTTGCAAAAGACAAAAGTTCTTCCTATAAGTAAACAGGGGAACAATGAAATGCAATATAAAAAATAGAAATAAGATAGAAATAATAAAAAAGTTGACTTTTATTTGGACGCAAGTACTTCATTTCCTTATCTACACAACATCTTGTGTAATACAAAAGTTTCTCAAGAAAACTTCTGCCAGCAGCATTTATAATAATAAAAAATTTTATTCAAATTCAATTAAGAGAAATATAAATTCAATATTTTTTTTAATTAGCTGGTAAGGGGAAACTGGAGCCTAAAATAAGGCGAAATTGAAAAAACTAGACTTCAGTCATAATTTTGCAAAATTTATTGTAACACTTAATTAATAAATTGTTTTAGAGTTAATTACAAAGAAGCTTTTTGTGCAGTTTTTAATAACAAATGTTTTTTTAATAGTAAAGTAAGCGACGAATTTTTCTAAAATAATTTACGCCTTGTTAGTTATTTTTCTTTTATGCATATTCCACAAAAGCGGTTTTTTAATACTTTTTGTTTCGTTTAAATTTTAAATTTTTCAGTTTGCTTTTCTGTTTTGAAATGTTTACTCACCTGAAATGTTTTTACCCTGAGCGTATACGTGTTATTCGTGCGTAACATTGAATTAAATATTACGTATACGTTAGGTGGATACTTGTTTGCTAAACACTAAATTGAAAAACTTAAAACATTAAAGAAAAATTTTTAATTATTTAACAAACTTTCTTTGATTACAAAAAATCCCAAATCACAGGAAATTAAGGTAATGCGATTATAATTTTGAGCTGCAAATTTAACTCTTTTAATTTAACCCCATAAGACCGTAACAAGAGTATTAAAATGAGCCTCGATTTTCCGCAGAATGCCCTAATAATCCTTGAAAATTTATTAAGGGCTAACAAATTGCTTACTTTATTATTAAATCTGAAATTTTTGAAATTTGATTTTAAATAAAAGGTCTACGATTTAAAAACATTTATTTTCCACTAACTTTTTAATGTTTAATTTGAAAAAAATGTTCCATTTTTATTTTCTGACACATCAATTTCTGAATGTACTTGTATACAGTTTAAACGAATATTTATTGCTATTTCTTGAATCAACAATAAATACGTGATGTTTTGTTTTGTAAAAGTATCTTATTTATTGTTGCCTGAAAATAGGTTACAAAACAAAAAGATTTCTGATAACGTTTTACGCAATATATTATTGTTGCACCATTTTACATTTAACACATTTACTAAGTTATATTTACTGAACATAAAACGCATGTTTTATATATTTTCATATAAACAAAATGCAATAGAGTTACTTTAAAAACAATATAAAATAAAGTAACAAACAATGGCATAAAAGTATTGCATAAAAAAATTACGACGCAAAAGAAATATAACAATAAGGAATGTTTAATGGATTTTTACTTTATAGTACATCGTGCAATGTTTTAATACTTGTAAGTTTTTATAACTCTTTACATGTACATTTTGTGTAAGTAAAGAATTGCATTATTTTAAAAACATTAAAGTATGCTGTAAATGAATTTATATTTTTCTATGTGCTTCCGCATTTTATACCCGGGCTTACTGTTAAGCATATTTGGTTATATTTTGTATGGAAGAGTTGAAAATATTTCTCATTTTCCTCTTTTGAGGAATGTAATAATATTCATACAAAGTCATCTGAAATTAAACAACAAATGTGTTTTTACCATGCCAAAAATCAATCTGAATCTACAAAATAACTTTTTGAGTTCGTTAAATTATGTCTGTCCATATGTCTGTGTGATTTGCTAACTGTCCATAGCGTTGAATTATTCCCATCAAAGTGCAGGTTGATACCTGATGACAGTTTAATTAAATTTTACACTGGTTATAAGGTTCCTATTTAAATAAGAAGTACTGAATTAAACTTCCATTAGCCAGTTAATTCAGCTTATTCTATATTTTTGTAATCTAGGACAATACAAGAAAGTTAGGTTACTTTGGTTTAAAACATGGTTTTCTATAAAAAAAAGTTGTCCCCAAAATTACTAGTTTGTTTGTCTGAAACCAATCACTACCATTAAATTGTCAATGGGATAATTTAACATAATGCGTACGCTAGCTATTGCTCATATCCATGTTAGATCCTTCAACAAAAGCTGCACAGTCATCATACAGACTATTCCCTTCACAGATTATTTTTTATCGGTAGTGATCTTTTTAAACTGACCGTGTAATCATATAGTCAATCTTAGATATCTGGCTCTACTAAGACTATCAAAATTAAATCCTCATTATATTCTAGTGGGGCCAGTAACTCAGACTCGTAACACATAATTCTATTTTATTTATTTTCACAAGCCCCTATATGAACTATAGAACATTGGTATGCTTTTATTCGACCATGATCTACCAAATTAATTTTTAAAACCAAAAAAATATTTAAGATATCAAATATTTCTCTTTAAGATATTCTATAAACAAGAACAAATAACTCTTGATGCTGTTCCATTTATTACTGCCCCATCTGTGTGCAAAACTCAAATAAGATGTCTTTTAGGCCATTAAAACTAAAGGCTCTTCCTTTGTTGTTGTTTTTGATATTGTTGGAATTATTGTTGTATGCACATATGTATATATAGTTGTTGCTTGAATGCAATAGTTGTAGCTTGTTTATTTATGTTGGTAAAAAATAATGCCCATGATTACAAAAATGTTTTAAAAGTATTTGCTTAAGAATTGTAAAGAAATCGAAAAAAGTATTGAAATAGAAATTATCTGTAACTAGCAAGAAATACAAACAAAAAACTATTAAAAAGGCAAAGAGTTATATATATATACATATATAGCTTAAAAAAGGATGTGTGTGTGAACAAAATCTTAGTAATAGTTTCAAAATCAAAGGAATTTTAAGTTAAATTGAGTGGTTGTTCCTTGTTGTTGAGTTTTGCAAGTATCATTTAAACTATAAGTATGGACAACTTACAAAAACAAACATAGACATTATGTTTGCCATATTGTTTGCAATGAAACATTTGAACAAACCATAAAAAACCAATGCTGCCTTGTTGTTGATATTTTGTTTATTTAAAACTGTTGTTTTTATTGTATTTAAATGTCTGAATGTAGGTCTGGTTGCTTGTCTCCTTTTATTTATTTGTAGCCAGTTTATTTGGTGAGGCTCTGTTTGACGGCAATAATTTTGCTATGGTCCATTATTGTAAAATTATTTTTGAAAACTCTTTGTTATATTTGTTGGTTTAGCTTTTCTTTCGTTTTTATTTCTTTTGTGTTTTAGCATTCCAAACATTAACTTTAAAACTTCACAAGGCAAACTTATACCGTAGGTTTGAACTAGTTTTCTGTTCAATCGTTAAATAAGCCAACAAACACTATGGCCACAATAAAAAACTGTCTTCATTGTTGTCATTTCCTTTTTTTTATAGTTGAAAAACATTTAAAGAAGCCGAAAGTATTGTTTATTATTTATGGCCAACAACTATAAAAACAACAAGTTTTTTTTTTACAAAAACCAAAGAGATAGCACGAAGACGGTGGAGTGTTAAAATTATTTATAGTGTCTTAGGCATATGTTTCAATGTTCAAGTGATTTTTGCTTACGCTTTTTTTCTCAAGTTTATTTAAAGTTTTAAAAAATGTAACAAAAAATTAAATAATAATTCCTTTTTTATCGGTCTTTTAACAACTGACCTAAAGTTCAAATTCCGCCTTTTAAGTATATTTAATTGCTTAAGTCTTTAGTGTAATGACACTATAAAATAAATTAAATAAAAAAAGTTGGAAAATATTTAAGAACATTATAAAAAAAGGCTTAAAATACGTTTTTTACTTTTTAAAAATCCCTTTTTAATTTCCAGCCTAACTGTCTGGAAGTTTTATATTTTATTTTAAGTTAAACCCATTTTAAGGGCTTATTTAAAGTTCAAAATAAAACGAAACGAAATTAATTAAATAAAGGATCCTTAGCAAGGCAATTTGAAATAAATTATATTTAAATAATTTTTTTTAATTTATAGTTTAAATATGCGGTTACCGGCTGTTAGAGAATTTTAAAGTTTACATTGTGGTTAATAAAGTATATTTTGTATAATTTTTTTTTATTTAATTATTGCCTACCGTTTATGATCCTGCAGGTTTTTAGTTAAAAATCTCATTAAAATTTTAATTTTAAAAAGCCTTTAACTTTTGAGGAAAAACTTACTGATAAAAACCATTTAAATTTCTTAAGTAGGATAAACATTTAAATTTATTTCCTTTAAAGTCTTTATATTTAGGGGATTCCTTTTATATCCTATTGTCGTATTGTTATAAAATTTCACAATGGTTTTGTTGTCTTTCATACAAAAACAGTTCCTTAAAAGTATCACGTCCTTTAATATACTTATTAAATTATCACAACAACTCCACTAACACCTTCGCCGAGTGTCCAATAGTTGGTAAAGGTTGTTAAACCATTGTCAAATTTTTATGACATTATGACAATAGGACAAATAAAACACCTTGTGAATCCCCTTATTTTAAAATAGAAAATTTTAGAAAAATGCTCTGCATCATTTAGTTACCTAAGACTGATTTTTATTTATTTAAAGAAACTAAATTTTAAGCACTTTTGCAAATCTATTTTACTTTACATATTTATGTTGCGGTTTCTTTAAAAATATTTTTTGGTAATAATAAGTTTATTTAATTTATATGAATGATATGCAGAATATGTTTTTATATACTCTTAATTTTAATTTGTTTATTTGTTTGTTTAAACATGTATACATCTGTTTAAAATTTCTCATGTTAAATAGCAAAAAAAAAGTAAGTATTTTTGAGTAAAACATATTGAGAACACATGGTTTTGCCAAGCAATTGCAGTTTTTTTTAAATTTTTAAGAGTTTTAGCAAGTTTGTGTTAAAAAATATACTTTGGTTTTAGTTTAAGTAAGGCTATAATAGTTTATGACAGTGATATAAAAAGTACAAGGACTTATATTTGTAAAATAAAGGAAAAAATATCATTGATGTTTTCTTACTTTCAATAAAAAAATAAATTTATTTATATCAAATTAAAATAAAATAGAAAAAATATCAAAATAGAAAAACACGACATAAGTTTAACAAGACTTATTAGTTTATTTAATTAAAAAAAACAAGTATTTCAATCAAGTATCAATGCATACAATTTACAATCAATATTTTTTATTGGTACGATTGAAACTCTCTTAGCGATGAAGTACAAGCAAGTTGGCTATTCGTTCGCATCAAAAAGATAGTTTTTTCGAATTTTATTTATTGTTTTTCATATGCTCGTCTTCAACCAATAAATATATAAAAAACTAAATTTGTTTTGTTTTTTAATGCTGATACTCTTTTTTGCCCTTTTTTTGCCGCATTGAAAGTCTACACGAATTAGATACTTAGCTGAGTTTAGTTTAAAAAAATATACCTTTAGGCATAAATTAAAAAGTAAAAAAAAAAATTTAAAGAAGGAATAAAAAATTTTTATTTCTTTGTTTTTTATTTATGTTCTTACTTATATTATTATCAGGCTTTTCATATAACTCTTATTGCTTTTGTTTTATTTTATTTGTTTAAGAATGAAATAAATTTATAATAATGTTTAGCATTGGTGTTTTAATTTTTAATTTAATTTTCTGTAATTTATGGCAGTTTTTTAATATTTTTCATTTGTCTTTGAAATTATTAAGAAATGTAAACATTGTGTTCTACAAACATAAATACATACAAGCAAATACTGGCGTGCAATCGTTAAAATGTTTTGACGTTTAATCTTTTTAAAAGTATTGTTTTTGTGTTTCTTAAGCATTTTTTATATAACTAAGCGTAAAGTACAACAAGATGAAGAGGAGAAAATAAATATTGACAAACTATTCATACATACATAAAACTATTTTGATATATACCTATGTATGTGTATAAAAAATTTTTAAACAACATATTATGTAAACGAGCACATAAATCTATTAAAGTTGACTTGTGTTATGGCATCAAAAAACCAACCAGGAAACCCACTTCTAGTAACAATAATCAAACAGACATAATGCATTCATTGGTTAAGCAATGCATTTGAAGAGCACGTTGTTCTTAACCCAATTCAAGAGTTCTTACAAAGAAGGAATAAAATAAAATATGATTTTCTAATTAATTGATATATAAGCATTTTTTTTAAATTTTAATTTAGTTTATTTTCTTAAAGAAGTTTCTGGAAACGGTAAATTGCAATGAGATTATTTACAGTTCAAACATTTCAAATTTTTGACATAAAAATTTTCCATGGCTTCAAGAATAATATATCTTATCATATGCTTAGGTATATAAAAATGGGGTAGAAAACTTAAAAAAAATGAGACAGCTGTGACATTTTTATCAAAAGATTAAAAATTAAAGCAGATTTAGCAGGTTCTTTTTTCCCTTTTATACGTAAATTAACGTTTTTTTATATTAAAGAAAACGATCCTATTTAAATTATTTTGGTTCTATTAACGTGGTAGTGACCATACAAAGACATTTAAAAACATATTCAAAGTTTAAAATTCTCCTAACTGACTGAGTGAATTTAACAGTGGACTTTCGTTACAAAAATATATTTCAACGAATTGCAATTGCAATAGAAAAATCAATCTTCACAAAGAAAAATCGAGGTCAGATCTTAGTATGTACTTAAATCATAATTGTAAATATAACAAAATTGTCCAACAAAGAATAGCAACAACAAGGGGGATATAATAAAACATAACAGCCGATACAATCTTGTTAAGTTCATTTTTTTTTCTAATTTACCTGTAAAAAAGGAGTTTATTTTCCAGCATTGCGTATGACTAATACCCAACTCGTTATAAGGTTAAATATAACGTATACGCCTTGTATGCTTATACTTACTGTGTTTTGTGGGTAATTAACAAAAAAAAAAAAAAAACGATTCAGACTTTTTCCTAAATATTCAAAACTGAATTTATTTTTCAAACCCTAATTAAAACATAACTCAAAACAAACATTAAAAAAACTTGTCCAATTTTTTTTTAGATAACAACTGCAAAAATATTAAGAATCAGCCTTGAGGGGAAAAAATGAAATAAAAAGGGGCAGAAAATAAAAACTAACCTAAAGAATACCATGTTTAAGGCGAGCGTAAAAAGAACAAAAATTTATTAATTTACGACATCATAATATTCATTTGAACACTTAACATTTACATTCATTTTGTCGGCCATTTGATAATTGTGTTGTAGCTTGATGCCAAAAGAAAACAAGAAAAATCCTATAGAATAAAGCTTAACTACACTTCAAATTTACTGAAGTCCCAAACCTTGTAAAAAATCCCTTTTTTCCTATTTGGAATTCATAAAATTTTTGTTTTTTTTTTTTTTTGAAAAAGTTTCAAATTACAATATTTATATTGAGCAGAAGATGGTGATAAATTTATGGTTTTAATGGTGATTACATTAGAGATTTTTTGTATATTTCTCTAAGGAAATTATTATTTTTGTTTATTTTTTTTGTTTGAGCATTTAATTTAGAATGTTTTAAGTTTTAAATTATAATTTCAGACTTAAGATTTTTTAAACATTTTTAAACAATTTTACGTGAAAGTGATTAATTAGCAAATAAATTGTTAAAATTTCTGACAATGATAAAAAAGATTAAATAACTTTAAGAAAGCTTTAAAGCTACCGAAGGCTTCTTTTAAACACCTTAATCATTTAATGTTAATCGAAAAATTATTTAAGACAATTTTTGCTTGTACGACTTTAATAAAAATAACAAAATTGTGTGGTCAAATTGAGCTTAATTACAAGGCTTTTTAATTAATATTCTAATAAACTCTGCAATAAATGTTATTTTTTTATTACTTTTATTGTTTTTTATTCCTTTTTGTAACTTGTGTTTTATTATTTCGTTTTGCTTATACCATGTTTTTTGTGAATGCGCCAAGAATTATTAAATATTTATAAAGAATTTTTCTTTGGAAATAATGAAAAGATTGTTGTAATTAGTCTTTATTTGGAAAAAAGTTAAAAAAATAAATAAAGAAAATAGCAATTCGATTAATTAATTAATTTATTCAATGGAATCAAAATGACATGCCTGAATGATTGAATAAAAAAAATAATGAGTTATAATTGATACAGATAATATCTTAAGTTTAAAGAAAATGCAGAAGAGTTTTAAAAACTTTAAGGATTCATTTCATTAGGAGGACTATAAAAACGTAAAATTCAAAAGATTAAAAATTTAATTTTAAATGATTCATTTTAACTTTATTTTATCAATACTAATTGTATCGGGGAACATTAACGAAATTTTTCAAAAACATGGTTTGATGCCAATTAAAAAGCTGGGAAAAAAGCATGTGAAATGTAGTAAAGCCAACAGCAAAATTTGCTGTTGAAGGTATTCCCTAAAAATATATTTACGTAACCGCAAGCCAAAAGAACTTTGGCAGCACCTATACCTCAGCTACGTTAGTATTTGTGCTGTTGTTATGTTAGGCTTAGTAGCCCAGATAATTGAGGGCATTAAAGAAGAAAAGATTACAGCGTATTTACTTCTGCTATTATAACCCCTTTGCTGTAACTGTGAAGAAGGAAGAAAAACGTTTAGATGAGTGAATTTTATTAGTAGAACTTAGTAAAATTGTTGGAAAAATAGAAGCCATCATTTTTCAGGCAAAGGTGGCCATTGTCAACTGACCTTCCAACATGATGTTTGCAAAGTACTTAAATTGAAAATTTTTTAGTGCCGGAGGTGTTGGATGGTCTTCTTTTAAAAAAGTTGTTGAATATTCCGTTCTTTTAATTTGACAATCTTGGATCTAGCCTTGGCCAAATTATCCAACTGTTCCCAGTAGTGTGGATGTATAAGAGATTTCACTCAATTCAAAATTGCTTGGATTAATTGTTTAGGTAAGAAAATATTAAAACTTTTGCAAAAGCAAAACTCGAAATAAAAGGGACTAGATACGACTCCTCTGAAAATTTTTCTCTATTTGGATCATGATTATGATGATGTTAGCAAAAAATGAAAAAAGTTACAATTAACGTACTGACGTTAATGAATTGCCGCCTAGGTTTTTGGAATTAAAAAGCTCCTGGTTTTTGAATTTAGCACCAACAAGTTTTTCTAAACGTTATTACACAGAAAATAAAGAAATTCCTTCAATATCTAATGCTTTATTACGCCTTGGATACCTTCCGGCCATATGAAAAATTTCCTTAGGAAAGATGATTTCTAGGCCTGAAAATTTAATGCAATGTTTTACAGCACAGAGAAAACTGTACAAATTTTAATTCAATAAATGGTTTTTTTAAATTTTAATTTTGTTCAGATACCATTGAATGAATCCACAGGTTGGTGAGGGTTATTAAAGGCCTTTGAGGTGAAGAGATATTGGGCTGTGCTTTTAATCGATATCTCGCAAGCTATTGATAAAATATAGCAGGAAGGATTGTAAAACAACTCAAATTGAGCTTTTCAGTAAATATCAATAATTTTTTAGGAAAGAACATAAATGCCCGACAGTTTACTATCAAAGAGAAAGGCCTCGTAAGCTGCTATTAAACAAAAGGGACTGGTGTATTTTAAGTTTGTATCAACGGACCAACTCTGTACCTACTTTACAGCTAAATATACATATCGACTTTTGCTAATGGAACTGCCTTTCTCTTTTTTCTCACAAAGATCCTAAAGAGACCTTAAACCAACTACGGCAATATGTAGTTTAAATACAGAAACTGGCAAAGTTAAAAGAAATGAAAGTTTATGAAAAATGCACCCACGTAACATGAGTATCAATTTTTTTAATTAACAGATGATTTTTTTAACATCTTTAGGAAACTACTTTGGGGTTTGGAGAGTTAATACGAAATTTTAAACTATGTGGACAAGTAGGGAAATAAATTACAAACACATCTCACTCAAGACATGTTACAATTTTGCGCACATTCTCGTTTCAAGAAGAGGTGCTATGTTGCCCTCAGATAATATCATCGGAATAGACGAATATTTTAGTTCGAGAACTAAAATTTGAATTTGATTTTAAAGTTTTTTTTACTAATTGTAAGTTTATGTGGATGAAGATTCAATAATAAAAGAGTTGGACAAAGTATTGGCCTATGATACAATTTTAAAAAAAAAATATCAGCTTGGGTTTTTCGAAATCCTGTTTTTTTTAAATCGTATGTGATTTTCTACAGAGTATAAAAAAGCCTACTAAAGTGTTAATCTTAAATTTTATATCACAATCTTTTAAGCATCATCAACATTTTTCATTTATATTTCAAACATCATCATTACTCAATTTTCTCAATTAAAAAAAAATTCTACGTAAAAGTTCCAAGCAAATGTCAAGAACAGTAAAGTTGTTAAAGTTAAAACAAATTGAAACGTTTACTATTGTATATGTTTTAAAGTTTTGATTATTTTTCATTTATTGTTTGTATTTTTCGATTTTTTGTGGTTTATGAGCATACAAATGAAAGTAAATAGGAAAGTGCTGGACATGTGAAAAAGTATTTACTTATTTGTAGTTGAAAGTTCATAAGAAGTTTTTAATTGCCTTAGGGGTTTGAATGGAAGTGTTTTTGACATAATTCAGAATTTACTTAAACTTGTAGTTTAACAAGTTAAAGTTTAAAAATTTGAAAACCAAATGACCATAAGTATTTGTATTTTTGGGTTTCTTTTGTAAATAAAACTTTTTGCTTCCTTTTCAAATGACAGTCTGCATTAAACTCAAAAGTCGTATCATGGCAGACAAGAAGGTTAAGAATTTTAATATTTTTTGTTCGTTTTTTTTACGTCATAAAAGCAGCAACATTACAAAAGAAAACACAATCAAATGCATTAAACCCCTAACGTGTCAATAATTTTTTTATTAAATATTATTACAGTCTTTTCTTCTTCTCGCTTTGAGATCTGTTGGCTGTATTTAAGGTTTTCTAGCTTCTGGCTGGGCTTAAATTTTTAACAAAAAGGAAATCATATTGTTGCCGTTTTATTTTTTTGCTTTCGTTTATGACGCAATGGGGCAAGAAACATTTTCGAATAATAAACGAAAGTTTTATTTTATTAAGTTTAAGGCTTTAATTGTAATTGTATGTGTGGCAACAAATAAAAGAAGGCAAAATTAAGAATAATACTGTCATGTGCAAGTACAAACACACACAATTTTTCTAAAATTAAATACATTTCGTCTTCGTTGTTGGCTTTTTGGGTTGGCACGAAATACACCTGAGATTTATACTTAAGTTTGTGTTTTATTTCGTTGGTTTTACTTTTTTTTGTTTGCAAAATAATTGTAACTAAATACCTTAAACCTTTTATCGCAAAAAAGTGGAAAAAAGTAAATGCGCGTGTAAAATTGTTGGGAATTAAATTTGGAATTCTAGATAAATTTTTCTAAGTCAAAAAGAATAAAAAGAATATAAAACTTTATTTTAGAAATACCAACACTTGTTAGTACTAATAACGTTTAGGGATTATATGATAATGCGCAAAGATACGTATTACAGCGAATGCTTTCAAAATAAATTTATTAAATTAAATTAAATTAAGATGTTGTTAAATTTATTTACCGCAAACATTTGAAATCTGGCATTAAAATTATATTTAATTGAGATTTCAATTGAATTAAGTCTTTAAATAAATACATTTCCATACAGTAGTAATATTATTTTAATGGAAGAATAAATATTTTGGGGCTTGATGTGGCTTGCTTTTTATGTGTTTTTTTTTCATTAACTATAAAAATCTAATTTAAGGGACTATAAAACACTTTTAAAAAAATTTATTTTTGTATGTCATAAAAATTATATTTTAAATATTGTTTTGATTAACAATTCTTAGAACAATGTAGCTTATTTGGGCTTAACTTTATAAATATTTAAAAATGTTTACCATTTATAAAATGAATTTTTATTGTTTAATTTTAAGAGACCAAGATTTGTTGGTTATTTTTAAAAGTCATTGGGATTCAGCTTAAAATTAGAGTTTGAATTCATTAAAGTTTGAATTTCATAAAAAGTTAAATACAAGATTTTTCATTATAAATTTTTCTTAAAACCTCTTTATTTGTCATAAAAATTTTAATAAAAAAAGATATTTTTAACGCACTACATATAAAATAGACACACCATATGCATTACTTAATTTTATTTAAATTTTATTTAGATTTCTAGAAAAATGGTACTCAAAATTGACTTAAGCTTAACGCAATTTAATCTACCTTAAAGTATAACTGAAGTGCAATTTAGTAACTTTTAACGATTCGACGATGGTTATATTAATCGACAGAAATTATTGTTTGCTGCTACAGTTAAGTGATTCATTATAAAGTTTTTAACGATAGTGGACAAGTTGATTTTTATTTGTATGTATTTTATTTCAAAGAAATTGATTGTAAAATAAATTAAAAAAAAAACGAAAAGCATAATTATAGAAAAAAAATGTAAAATATACAAAATAATATTTTGTCGATAAAACTAACAAAAAATCGATAAAAAAAACAGCTGAACTTAATGAAAGCGAATATCGTTAAAAAACTTAACTGAATCGCAAAATCATTATATTTATTATTAATTTATTTTAACGACGCAAATATATTTTAAACAAGATACTGAATCGCACCACTGGGTTTTATCTAAAACATACTTCGTAAGCGCAGTATTTGTATCCTTTTTTTCTACTCCTTATGGTAAAAAAAATTTAAAAAGCATTAAAAACATATTAAAACATATTAAATAGTTTGTCGATACCTATTGAACGCAATTTACATTATGTTGGTCTCTTGATTGGTTCA
This sequence comes from Melanophora roralis, assembly GCA_963583895.1. Classification (NCBI taxonomy): domain Eukaryota; kingdom Metazoa; phylum Arthropoda; class Insecta; order Diptera; family Rhinophoridae; genus Melanophora; species Melanophora roralis. The sequence goes on from OY757187.1 coordinate 124,831,586, forward strand.
AATGTAACAAGAAGCACCTAAAAATACCAATATATTATTTGTACCCCATTTTTTATCCTTTTAGGTTCAAATTAAAAAAAGTAATAAAATATACTCGTATTTTTCCCAGGCTTATCGAACACAATTTAAAATTATTTTATTGGTTAAAAAGCTGGAGAAGGTACCAAAAAACCTCCTAAACGCATTACATTTCTACATTTATTAGTACCAAAATCCAACTTGTACCCTTTATTACTTTTCTTAGCGTCATTTTTCTAGACCTTTCGGGCAAAATATGAGTTATGCCTTTTAGTTGTATTTGTTAAATTTTAAAAAGTATCTAAAAAGTGCCAATATATCCCTCGGGGTGCAAAATTTAAAATTTTTTATTTATTTTTCATTTTAACATTGCTCTAGGCCTATCGAATGCAACTCAAATTATATTTCTATATTGATTCGTTTAGAAGTTAAGTTTTGTCCCGTTTTATTCTATAGAGCCCAAAATTAAGGAAAAGCGCTAGACAAGATTCCGTTTATTGAAGCCAAGAACGATGCTTTCTAAATTTTGCTTATATCGTGTATTGCTTAGGAGATTTTAACATTTTGTTTTTTCGAGATTTGACCCATTTTTACCCACTGTAGCTCTGTGTTTCCCAAAATTTCTTCTTAGTGGATCTACACATTCTAAAAAGTATTCACAGTCTAAATTTCAAGTCTGAAGCTCTACGCGTTTGGGCTGTACGATGACAAAGAAGTCAGTCAGTCAGTCACCATCCTTGTTTATTTTACAAACTGTGTATTCCAATGTAGTGCGCTTTGATTATGGTTATTTTTTTTAATTTGTATTTAATTTTTAAAACATGCAAAAACATTTGAACCTTTTCTAACATATTCATAAGTATTCACATACTAACGCACGTGTGCACATAGTTACATACCAGATACCCTTTAAGTATGAAAATCTAGAAAAAAAACATTTAGCAGATTTAGATTTTTTATTGTTACTCTTTTCCTCTTTTAAAGGTATAAAAGTATTTAGGCTGATAAGAACAGAAAACATTTAAAGAGACTATTGGGAAAAAAACTAAATTTTTTTAAGGAAAATAAAGCCAAATACTATTACGCGTTTACACACACAATTAAAAGTAAAAACGTGCAAATAAGAGAAAAAACAAAAAGAGAAGGGGAAATATGAAAAGAAGGAGAAGACAAAGAAGATAAAGAAAATATTTTGCACTTGGCTGTGAAGATTTAATATACTTAACACTATAACGTATGTAGTCTTTTATAACTTGATCTTAAAGTAAAGCAAAATTTTGTCGAAGGAAACTTTTTACAAATTTACGAATTTCTAAATAATCAAAAATTTAAAATTTATTTCATAGTCTAGATTTAATATAACTATCCCTTCTTTTTATAAATTATTAGTGTTTTGAATTTTATCAAATATTTGCTTAGTTTTCTGTATAAAGTGAGGCAGCTATAATTAATATTTCTTATTTTGGGAGTCCAGAGGTATGCAAATTGTGTTAAATAGTTGACATAGCACCACCAGTTTTTGATAAGCTTTGTTTTCATGCAGAAAAACTGCGAAAGATTCTTTAATTAAAGACGACTACCTAAACATCCAGCCAGATGAACACATATTGCCTTATCTACTCAAAGGGAGATTTTTAGTCGGCCGATATAGTTATGACAAATGCCATACCACGTATATATGGGACACATATGTCCTTTCATATTTTCAGCTCTTGCGACAATTGGTTTTTTTTTAAACTATATTAACCCATATCAATCTAGGAGATAAGGGAACTAAATCTATTCAAATAAAGCCAGGAATATAGTCTTTGACAGACCTGTAAGTCCAACTTAAACAGCAGAACAAAAGTTGCCGTAGTTTAAAGAATATCGGTTATAATAAAAAATCAAATGTATCCAATTGATCGTCAAATGGCTAAAAATATACTTAATTTGTTGCCAACGAAATAATAAGAACAGCTGATTTTTTTAAAATTAATATTAGTGAAAAAAAAAAGATTTCTTTGAAATAAACAGCTGGGAGGAAAAAACTAACAGTAAATGTACTTAATTAAGATAAATAGAAATGTTTTTTTTTTACCAGAAATAAAAAATAAATACAAAATAAATGTTTAACTAAAGTGCTTTCGTTAATAAAATGAATTAATATAAAATTAGTTGTAAATGATAAAGAGGAAGTTAAGATACATTTTCTTTTAATTTTCAAGGATTTCTTAGCTGTCTGTAATAATACTCTTGTGTTTATTTTTTAGTAATATTTTCTCTGTTATTTTTAAGGAAAGCTATACAAAAGAAAAATTATGCATGACAAATTTATTTGTTTGTACATTTTTGAATACGGCTTAAGTCTATTAGAATCTATTAGAATTGAGTGGTTTCCTCGATCAGATAATGGTTTACTTAGATATAAGACTGCTTAATATAGGATTTTTAATCAAAGCTTCTATACCTGCCCAAGCTCAACAAATTACCTTTAAGTATTCTACCAATAACTTAGATTTGCAATCAGTTTCTTCTTATTTAAAAATATTTAATTATGACAAACGCAAATTTTCGACGTAATTAAAAATAATATTATCTTTGTGGAACTGAATCAAATCTTTTAAGCCTTTAGTCTGATTCCAGCTTTAAATTTTACTCCAACTTTTTCTTTATTAAAATCATATCATTGCCTGTAGATCACATACAAGCCCCAGCAAATAATAGTTTCTGTAGTCTTTTAAAAATGCAAAGCAATTAAGAAGTGGCTTGTTTATCTTTTAAAATTTTTTATAATAAAACACAAACAACTTTTTATCTATTTTACTTTTAAATAAGAATAAGTTGTAGCATTTTTTTGTAATAATTACCCTGTTTTTACGTTATTTTATTGACTGGTTTAAAAAAGCGTATCCTGTTACTCCAGGTACTAGACCAAAAATTAGAAGCTCTTAAAAATTTTTTTCGTTTGCATGTTGATAAGGGTTTCAGTAAAGCTTTTTATTGACACTTAACCTCTAATTTTATTGTTAGTATTTAATTTGAATAACTTAATAATAATATGTATAAATGTACTTAAGTATGTGTGTGTGTATTTTATATTAATTTGTTTAAACATACTTATACATTGTATGTGAATGTATGTCGATTTTAATATAATTAATATTAAGAACCTCGATTTAAATTTCCACAAAAATATCCCAGTTAACAAAATTTTCTGACATCATATATCTAACAGAAACATTGGCCAAATTGCCAGAATACTTAAAGGCTCTTTTAAATTTCTGATCGCAAAACATATGTAGATGTTGAGACAAAATCTGTAAGACATGTAGTAGGAAATTTCCAGACGACATCTCCAAAAGAAATTTCAAAGAAAAAAACTAAATAAAAACCTTTTTTTAAGCAAGTACTATTTTTACTTTTACTAAAAGAGAAAAAGCAGACTCACAAATCCAAGTAACAACAAAGCATAAAGGAAAAAAAAATAACATAGACATGCTTGATAGAAATCGATCACAGAAATTCAAAAGCTCAAAATTCACAGACATGTCTAACAGAAATCTGTAAGATATTTGTAGCAATCAATTCAGATTTTTGTCTGACTTGTCTAATACAGATATTGTCGGCAATTTTTGCGGGCTGGGTATATAGCAATGCACATTTATGATTTTATGTTTGCATATATATATTTAACAATGTATGAATGTATGTACATATGTATCTTTTGTGCAAATAAAATTTTATCTTAATTTGTTTCTTATGTTTAAATCTGTCGCTGTTAATTAAAGTTGCGGAGCTGTGTTTTTTTTTATCAAATTCCATTCCATAAACATCTTGTTTTAATGCTTAAAGATAATTTCTTAAAAAAAATAAAAACTTTAAGTTTTCTGAGAGAGTTTTTGTGTTTATATCTTTTCAATATTAAACAAAAATTAAGTTTAGATTTTTATCCGACTTGTCTGATACAGACTTTGTTAGCCAATTTCGCATACTGGGTTGTTGTAAATTAGAAAAGTGTATATATGGGTGTGTATATGGCGTACACGTTATATGTTCGTACGTTCAAAGTATAATTTTTATGATATTTTTCTTTTGTTTCTTTGTAAGTTTTTAGGCATTGTCTGTTGTAAAGTGATTTAAAAAAGTTTTCATTACAACAAAATTCCTTTGTCACAATCAATTCAATTTAAAATTATGTAAATAGTTAAATGTTTAAAAGAATTATAAACACACATTCGTATGTATAGTATTTAAAACCATAAATATATGTATGTAGTTGTAGGTATACATACAAAGTTTGTACTAAAGAAACATTTTGTTAAACGTTTTGTCGTTTTTAATTAACATCCACTTGTTTTTAATTTTCTTAATTAAAATAACACTTAAGAGCGGAGGTATAATAACAACTTCTTAGAAATTAAAATAACGAACAACCTTTAAAATAACAGAAAAAGGAAGATTGAGTTTTCTCACAAGTGAAATTAAAAAAAGATTTCGCATAGTAGTTAGGGGTTTGGTACGAAGAGCCTAACATTTAAAATTTTAAAAATATTTTAAAATGTACGCAGCCATGTACATATGTGCACACCTATCGAACTAGAAAAACAAAATATTAAAGCTTCTTAAGAAGGTTCCTTGTAGCTTTTAATTTTAAGTAAAATCCGCTTTATTGCGGCATTATTCAATTTAATTACTTAAATTATTAGCCTAATTGGGCGTATAAAATTTAAAAATAACAATAAATAACAAATTAATCCTCTTAGAAATCCTTTTAAAGAAGCATACAGAAAAAATTTTTAAGGACATATGTATGTATGTGTTAACATATTTCATGTAATAATCTTGAAAACAAAACATACATTTACACATGTACAAAAAAGAGTAACTGTGTAAGTATATTAAATTGAAAATTGTGAAGACTTTGTAATTGAAATATTTTGCAAATGTAATTAGTAATTTTTTCATTTACTTTAAGAAAATGTATTTGAAAAACAAAAATTTAATTACAAAAAATATAGTTTTAGACCCGTATTTATGATATTTATTGTAGGTTTATAAAGGTCGTATTGGCTAATTATTCCATAGAAATTTGTCAAAAAAAGCCTTTAAAAACTAAATACATATTTAATGAAAAATATGTATATGGGCCTTAAGCTCCAATAATTTTTATCGAAAAAATTGCAAACAAATAATTTATTTTCTTTTTCAAACCCATGCTGAGACTTCAAACTTTACAAACTTCAAATTATTCCATTTTCTTTAAATTTGCATCTTCTAAGGCTTTGCATTTATTTTAATGACGTTAGAAATTATGAAAATAATGCAAGAGTTTTATTAAAAACCATAGATCCTTTCTAGAGTTTAAATGGCTATTGATTGCCATTGTAAAGAATGTAAAAAAATAAACATGTGTTTTAAGTAATAAAAATACTCATAAGCTATTAACCCTTTTACGTTTATTTTAAAGTGTAAAGGGGCGAAATAAATTATTTGTTTCTGTGATTGAATGAAAAAATTAAAAAAAAATTTTTTTATTAAAATCTTTGGTAGCACGAGTGATTTAATAATTTTTTTTTTTGGTATAATAATGCATAAGCGTCCTTACGCCACCTCATCTCTAGCTATCCAAACACCCATACTGTTTCGTAGGACTCTTTTGGGCGTCAAAAAATTAAGTCCGCAGATGAACAGACGGAAATTCTTAAAACGTCTTATGTAGATTAAAAAGAGTTGAAGGAACCTATGAATTTTTTACATATTCTTGCTTTTAATTGTGTCGCTAACTAATGTATTATTCTACCAATTGCTTGAAAAAATTATAAAATTTATAACTTGTAAGATTTTTCCTATGGCAAATAAAAAGCAAACTTTCTTAGAATCTTATTTTTAAAAATATCAAAAAGAGATTTTTTATTCCAATAAAAAGTGTAAACATTAAAAAAAATTATAATAAAGTCGTAGAAGATTTTCTAACGAAAAACTAATTTTAAAATGATCAGTAAAGAAATAATAAAAAAGGAATATCTAAGGAAAGCCACAAAAAATTGCTGTAGAGAATCAACAAGCAAAATAGTGAAGTAAAACATGATCGAAAAGAACACCACAGGGACGACTTATTTCATTTGATCAGATTTTTCTAAAAATATACTTTATTTTCTACTGTATCCTTGGCTCCAGTATTATAAATAGTTTTGATTCATTCTAGAAAAATTGCAAGGCCCGTAAAATTTTAAGGATGACATTTTATACAACGACGAATAAATAAGATTAAGATAGCATTTTTCTTGTTTGATAGTTCGTTACTAACTTCGATTTGAACCAAGGCGTTAAGGCATGCAAATTTAAGATAATTTTCTGCAAAACAGAATAAATCAATTAGCTACGGTCATTTTTAAGGCTCTTAAATTTTTGTGCACTTTTAAAAAAAGTCCAAAAACCGAAAAAAACTAAATTCTTTAAATTTTTCCACAAGTGTTATAGCAAGAGGCAAAATGACTTTTTAGGGATAAACATATAAGGATTTTAGGAGTCAAAATGATATTTGTAGAGGCAAAAAAAAAATGGCATTATCATCTGTAAGTGTCGCTTTATCACTTTAAATATTAATTAAATTGCGCCCCTCAAAAACAGTTTTTAGTTTATAAAAGTGTTTAAAGCAAAATATAAACCTCGAAATTTCGCCGCCATCTAAACAAAGTTTTATTTAAATAGTCAATCTGAAACACATATACACGTACGTGCATGCTTATAAATAGGAATATTTGCACTTACATGCTCACTCTTTTATGTGCCTATGAACTCATTTTCGCTATTTAGCGTGTGTGTATATGTGTGAGTGTGCAGCATTTAAAACCAAATAGCTTTTAATTACAGTTTTTACCTTTGGAAAAGTGTTTTAGCTAAATGCCATACTTTACAAGAATGTTTGAAGTGTAATTACATTAAAGAGCATTAAAACGTATAACAGCGACGATGAGTTTGTTATAAGGCTGTTATTAATTCAAACACAGATACAGACACAAATCCATAGTTTGTATTTATTTATATGTACATATGCATGAACGTTTGTACTTGTTAGTGCCAAAGTAGTTTTATGTGTAATTTCTCGGAAGGTTTTCTTTTGTTTTTGAAGCTCTTTTCAAAGGCTGTAATAGCGGGAAAGTGAGTATTTTAGAGTTTGCTGCTAAGAATTTTATTAGAACGTTTTAGAAAATCAAAACGGTTAGATTAAGTTATTTTTTAATTATTGTATTTTTAAAGCAAACTAGTGAATTTTGGGAAATATCAATGTTTTTATAAAAGTTATCTGACCCATATTTGAATTAAATTCTTTTGTTTTGAACATTTTATGTTTCCAAAAAAAATTTTTTTTCTAATTTTATAAATACATACACGTAAAGTATATTAACTACAAAATTTGTAAAAATATAACTTAAATCCACAAAAGCATTAACTACATAAAACCGGGTTCTTGATTTTTTCCGCAAACTCTAATATCTACTTTTGATAATGTTTGTAACAAAGCGGGGTTGAACGGAACGTTTTTTGCTTCTAAGTATTTCCTTTTTTCCTCTCATTATTATCCGAAAAAGTAGTTAACTTAATTGCGAAATATATAGAAAAAACTAAAGTATCATTCTAAAAATAACAAGAAATTAAAATAATTAGTTTGTTTTAAAATAATGAGACACGAGTCTGTGTATGTCGATAAAAGTGTGTTTTTGTAACACAAAAATTTTTCAAGTTAAATAAATGTAACAGAATTCCCAAAGTTTTTGCTTATCATTTGGGTGGTGATAAAAACTTTCAAACATATAAAATAATTTTTTTGAGAAAAAAAATGTGACATACTAAATAGTGAAAAGTGAAAGAGGGGGTTGTTAAAGTTTTATACGCCCAATGGCACTCAAATTTCTGTTAGAGGAATTACGAAAATTAAATTCATTTAAATAATTAAAAATTTTAAAATTTAAAATTTTAGATCAAAATGGGAATCTAAGTAATGATGGTTTGTTGGTTTGTAAATTTATATTTGTTAATAAAAAGTTTATTAAAATTGTTAAACTTAAACAGAAAATAGTAAGAAATGTTTTCAAGGATTTGTTTAAAAGTTTTCCGATCATTTGGAGTAGAGAAAAATAAAATTCAAAAAGAGAACCATAATTTATAACAAGCCCCTACAAGTAGATTTTACATTTTTTATATAAAATTTCGTAAAATCTTTCTTCTTTTGTAATTTTGTATATATTTTTAATATTTTTTATGACGTATATTTCACCCCCATATATTTTTAACAAAATCTATTAATTATTATTTGGAATTCGTAAATTAGAAAGTTAAAGAAGAATCACTTTTTAGGGTAATTTTTGAGTTATTGTAATGAAACGTAATGTATTGATGAGTCTCAACACCTTAGTACTTAAACAGAAGAAACGGGGTGTTCGCCCCGTATGTTTTACAGTGTTTCATGTTATCTGACAGAAGTATTTTTTCGGGAGAGTAGAAGATTTAAAATTGTGATAAGCTAAGAACATATGACAAATAAAATGAAGTTCGGGATTCAGATACTGATATCTTTATTCAATTTTTATTACTTTACGCAGGCTGGCAGCCACTTGCGAAAAGATAAGATTATTGCTTTTAGAGTTTACGTATTCAACTTCCAAGGAAAAAAGAATAGCAAGCCCAAGACTGACTCTTTAACAAAGTAGGTTGCAAAGCCCTCAGAGACCTTCTGGATCTATAATGCAATAGGGGGGTTAGGTTGCAAGTTAAGTTGTAAATTTAGGTTGTAAACTTAGGACAGGTGATTACCTGAGGAATATTTAATTTCAACCACAGTTCTTTCTTTAGTTTAGAAAAAAGGATTTCCTAATTTTAGTTTTTACTGCAAACAGCTATAGCTTTATCAGAATAAAAGTTGCCCTGAAATTCTCTGCCAATTTGGTTTTAACCCAATTTTCGAGCTCATATATATATATATTAATAAAAAATGTAAATATTTAATATTTTCATTTACGCAGAAAATATAAACGATTTTGTTTTAATCAATAAATCAATCGTTAATAAAAAAAAGATAATTATATCAAGCTGTTTTTTTTTGTTTTCTTTAAAAGTGTTATAAAGAAATATTTTTGCTCTGCAAATTTTGAAAAAACTAAATAACGAAATTGTTAATAATCATAAAGACTTTGGATGTTATTATTAATGGCTTTTAATTTACTTATTTAAAGCGAGTTTTTATTGCTGTTTGTTTCTTCTTTAACATTAAAAAGATATAATAACAAGAGTGTAATAATTTCATATTTTTTTTCTTAAATAAAAATTATCTCCGAGCATTTAAGCAAGATATTTGTGAGAAGGAAGTTTAAAAAAAAATATAACAACAACGGCGCAGTTTTGATAAACAGCCACAGATATTAATATAAGAAAAAAAAGTTAAGATAAACTTTTATTTCCACAAAAAAAAAAAAAAAAATTAAAACACACACCCAAACCAACACGCATATGTACATACATTTGTATATACATACATACTTATGTACTTCATAAGAAATTTCTTTTCGTAGTTTAGACCTTTAAGAAAAACATCATAAGCACATTGGCAACGCTCTACATCTAGTGAAAGAGTGAATAACTGGAAGAGCATTAAGGCAACACTTAAATTGCTGTATTTATACTTGAACAACTTAAATGTATTGTATGTCGGGGTATTAGTATCTACTTCGTTTTGAATATGTGTGCTTGTATAAGTGGCTGTGTATGTATATGTGTTTGTTTGTTCATGTTTTAATATCGCATGCAAACGAGCTTTTAATTTACTGCTTAATTGGAAACCATAAAGACATAAAATTATAAAAGAAGAAACAATTTTTTTTGTTTAACAATAACTGTGGCACCAACGAAAATAATAATAAATTTTTTTTCTTAAATATTGTAAGTATGTAGTTATAAGAGATACTTAAACAATATAATCTGTGGAAGTAGAAGAAGCTTTCGTTTACTTTTTAAGCATTTTAGTTTGCTTTGTAAAACTTTTCTATATTCACTTACTAAACAATAACTTTAATTTCTAAAAGTCAAAAATTATAATTATTGAATATTATCAAAAGACAAGTTAGTTTATCGTTTAAACATTTTTGAAACAAGAACTACAAGATTTTCTTAATATAAATTATTATTTGAAAAATTTTGTAAGCAATATGTTCAAGTGTTGGTAGTATTAAATACAATTTTTTTAGTGATTAATAAGAGTTTAATTTTATTTTCAAATGTGCTGCCTTTATAATCGCAACAAAGTTAACGTGGACAAATTTTTTTAAAACTTTTATTTTAAGAAAAAATTTTGTTTTATTTATTTAAAATAAAAAATATTTTTGTGAAAAATGCTTATTTTTTCAAAAAAGTATTGGAGTTTGCATAGCATCTGATACTTGTGCATATGCATTTGAAAAGCACACAACATGCTTAAACTCTGATAAAAAATATTTTAAATATTTGTTGATATTTTGAAAATGTTTCCATTTATCGAAATAATTGGCTGTCATCATAATTTTTTGTTATATTGATTTTTTTTATTTGTTAAATAAGTTCGCTTTAGTTGGTTACAATAAGCACAGGCCTTATTACCGAAACATACTGCTCATCCATGCCTGCGTAAGTCTCTGTTTTTTGTTTTTTTAACTAAATGTTGCTTAAAACTTCTTTTGCTTTAATCTTTAACAATTTAATCCAATATTATCAGCCATTTTCTTCTTCTTTTTATTTTTCTGGCATATATCTGTCGTAAGTTTGTTTTTGTTTTTATTTACTTGGCGCAATATCTACGGATATTAAAAGCTTTACTGGTGTTAGTTGGTTTTAGCTGTAGGGTGTTTTGCTTGTGTTATTAGTTAATTTTCTTTTTGTATGTAATTAAAAAATAAGTAAATATGTGTCTCATATTTTTTAAATCTTTATTAAGGAATGGAAACCCACACAATAATATTTTTATACAAGAATACACACTTTAAACATACATTTACACAAACATTTATATATAAATATTTTTATTAACACAAGTTCTTATAAAGTTAAATTTACAAAGACACACACAATCGCATATTTCTAAGAGACACACAAATCCACAAACGCTTGACTCTGTCACTTCAGTTGATAAACAATGTTAATTAAAATCTTTATTCTCTTAAATTAAAATTAAACGGTTTTGTTTAATTGTTTTATGTGTGAAGACATTTTGTAGTCTTTTTTTATTTCTTACTGGGATTAAAGATCAGTGACAGTATGAATTTTTAATGTCATTAACCCGAAAGAACAAACATTTTTTATGGAGAAAAAAAAAACAGTTACACCCAGTTAGGAGAAGCAAAATTTGCTTTGACTCTTTTAAAAATGTTTTAATTTTTTTAAGGGATATTTGGGTGCCCCGGTAGATCTGGGTGCCCCGGTAGATCAGTGGTATGTGCACGAGTCTACCAGTCTGGGGGTTGTGGGTTCGATTCCCACCAGAGACCCTGGTAAGTTTGCTTCATTTTCTGTTCTTTCTTTCTTTCTTATCCTTCTCTTAATTTATTATTTCCTTCTATCTCAACCTATTCTATCTGTCTCTCCAGGTAACACAAAGGGACGATAAAAATGAGATTCAACTTCATTTGACAAACGACTTAATCTATGGTCTGCTTGCATTAATTGTTTTGTTTATGGATGTAAATTAGGTAAAGTTACCTTAGATTAGACTAGGCTAATACGGCTGGCCCTAAAGATCTTTGGTAAGCCTTTTGTGTCCTAATTTTTGCCAGACAAAAAGAAACGATGATTATTTTAGCTAAATCGATGTAATAAAATTTGGAGTGGTTTTAACTCTTTTTAAAAATGCACTTCCGTCTTACCAGCCCCAGATTTTTTCAACCGGACTTGGTACAATTAAGTAAGATCTAGAGTTAAATAAATAAAGATCGAGATTATTCCTAAGAACGCTCCAAATGAGCAAATCACAAGTTGACGACAATGGCTTCGGATTTGGTAAGTTCCAGCTCCCTGTTACACTTAATGGCTTATTCTGCACATTCAGTATGGGGACGATTTTGATAAATATTATATAAAAGTTTTGTTGTGTTCATAAATCGATTCAAAGAAACTTAAGATAACTTTAATCTTTGAATAGTTTTTTAGAAATAAGTTTAGCATTTGTAAGGTTAATAATACCTCGACGTTAACTCTCACAAAAAAATCCACTAGTTTATGAGGCACCAATTTTTAATTTAACTTATTCATATTATTTTTTTCATCTTTTAGTTAAAGCTAATTTCTGAATGCTTTAACGGCCACTTACATAGGCAGGCATCGCTAAACCAGAGTTAATATTTGCTTTCTGTGCATAAAGTACACCAATGGCTCAAAAAACGAAATTAATGATCAACATGTTTATATACAAACATACATATTTATTAATTCCAACAGCAAGCACAAATGTCCTTAGAGACGGCTCAAAATTGTCTTAAGCTGTTAACATACAAACAATGGCAGCCATAAATAGACAAACAGAACGTCATAAAGATATAAAACAAATATGCAAATTTATGTTCATATAAATGTTTCTGTATTTTGTATAATACGTACAAGGACATGTGTGTATGTATGTTTTCTTACTGTTTCACGCAATAAGAACGTTTTTCATTTTTATAACACGTTCATTTATTTTTGGGCCAACGGCTTCTATTCGGTTGTTGGATTTTGATTGTCTGACTTGAAGATAGGGTGTGAGTAATTGTATTACACAACATGTCTGGGTGTTAATATGTAAAGATGCAAGTTATTTTGTTTTTATTGTAATAAAATTGCCATCAAGGGAACTTTAGCTTTTATATCATATTTTTCTATGCCATGTGTAGTATACTAAAGCATATGTTTTTCACTTTATATTGGCTAAGGTTAGTCTTTTTTTAGTTTAAATTAAATTTTCTTTTAAAATAAATTTTAGTAATAAGATATAGCAAAGATTAAAAATAAAATTAATTTAGAGTAAAAGAAAATAAATTTAATTTTATTTTGTGTAGATTTAAGCATCTCTGCCTATTTGTGTGTCTAGGTGCCTATGTTTTCTTGTAAACAAAATACAGGACGTATTTAGGAGACGTTTTCACAGAAATATAACACAAATAAGATTTCTTTGTTTGTTTTTGAAGTACTTAGTTTTGCATACAAATACAAATGTCCTCCAAGAAATGTTATTTCGGGCTATAACTGCTTCCAATATAACTCTTTCTAAAGGAAATTTTGAATACGTTAACTATTGGATTAAATGGTTTTCCTGATCAAACAATTTCTTCACATAGGCGCCAAAACGCAAACTTGCTCTCAATATTTTGACCATTTTTTAAAAAAATAACAATAAAATTAAAATATCGTCTGCCAACATAAGATGTATTTTTGAGTAAGATTTATTGGCGAGGCACCCTTTTAATCCCTTAAATAGTTTTTCGTTGAAAGTCTTTGCTACCAAATGATGCTGATAGCACCTTAATATAAACCACTAGTTACGTAGAACGAAATTGAAATAATATAAATAAATAACAAAAAGCTGCTATTGATGACATTTTTGGCAGGCATTTCTATGACACTAAGACAATATATACTCTGAAGTTTTTACCAAATGCAATCAGTGGTTAACCACCAACAAGCATCATCATGGTGTTTGTAATGACTATAAAACGTAAAAAAAAGTTAAAAGAATAACAGACTAAATAAGTGGTTAGTGTCTGTATTGCTGTAAAAACAAATCATAGAAAAGCTTGAATATAACATCACACTCAGCAGCCACCAATAATATTATCATTGTGTTTATTGTCATCATCAACAGCATCATTATCGCATCCCCCACATAAATCCACGCTGAAACATATCCTGCAAATGGCAACAATGTGGCCTGAAGCCATGACATTTAAATATAAAAATGTATGATGGATGTCAGAGACAGTTTTACTAAACTAAACACATTGTTTTGTTTTTGCTACTGTTAAAAAAATACTGTTTAAAAAATAAACAAATAGAATAAATAACTAAATCTATTTGCGTTTTAAAAACTTCTATTTTCTCTGACAGGATATTTACAAATAAAATTTATATTTGCTTTCAAAGTTTAAATAAAAATTTTAAAAATAGAGGATTTTAAACATTGACCATTTAACAGAATTTTAAGAGAAATTCATTTAAATTTTTGTTGACTTATTTTTTCATTTAGTTAATAGATGCACTTACGGGATAATTTTTTTACAGGACACTTATAAAATTAAAAATTAATTAGAAAAATTTGATTATTCACACTAAAGGCACATTAAAGTATATAAAGCCTTTAACTATATAAAAATAAATAAATCTTTAAGTGTCTGCTTTTTGGTATTTCAGTGCTAATATAGTTTTATTTTGAAAATGAGGACAAACGTTTACGACTAATAAGCAGAGTACAAATTTTCTCAAGAGTGAGCGATAAAAAAACACCACTCATGAAAAATCTCGAGAGCGAAAAATCCTAAAAAAAAAATTTTCTTCTCACGTTCATAAAAGAGCGTGAAAAAATTTTTGCTAACCCTCACTCACTTATGAGAAGTTTGTCATTTTTTTTCACGCTCACAAATCACAAATGAAAAATAAAAACCAAATATTATTTCTCACTCACAAATGAATGAGAAATTTCTTCTTTTCACTTTCGATTCATTCTTTTATGAGCGCGAGTGTTGCTTTAATATTTTTCACGCTTTGTAACAGAGTTGCCGGAAAATAATTTTTTAAGCGTGTGAAATTTGTACTCCCAATAAGAGTAAAAAATTCTTGCATTTACATAAATTTTTTTTATTTTGCTAATATAATAAATAATAAATAAATATTAATATAAAGGATTAATTTTAGCAGTATTTATTGTGAAAAAGTCATATTTATAAAAAAATTGTTTTTGTTAAGAAACTCAAATAATACATTATATTTTATGTTGTGATTTTTTAGAAATATTGGGTCTCATGCATAAAAACGAGTAAAAGCGCTGAGTTGAGGCATGTGAGCAATTGCTCGTAAGTCGAGTTCAATCAAACAGCAACAGCTTTTGCTGAATTTCGTATGCATAAAAATGAGTTCAAACCAATTGCAATTACTTGAGCAAGTGGAGATCAAACGTATAACTGTTATTGAAGTGCAAGCATGTCGTCAAGTGAAAGTGAAGTAGAATCATATAATAATAATAAAATAGAAACTGACATTTCTAAATTTTTAGTAGAAAAGCTTAAACAATACAAATATTTACTAGAAAAGGGTCAATTACCAAGCATTAAAAATAAAAAAAAAACAAACAATAGAAACATGTGAAACAGAAATTAAGGAAAAATTTGCCACTGAATTAACGGAGAAAAATATAATAAAAAAAAATAGCTAACATGAAATGTCGCATAAAAAATTCCATTTGAGCATCTTTTATTTCATCTGCATCTTTCGGGAATTTTATCCACTCGCTTGCTTTGGCAGATAGGTATAAGTTTCGCAACTTCCGCAATAGTTCAAGACACAGTTGATTGATGGACACCAAAATCTGTGGCTATACCATTTTGGAATCCAGTATCTGCATAAAATCTTAAATACAGTCGAGTTTTATCAATGTGGCCGAGGGCACCACCACGTGTTTCTTCTGACTCCTCAAAAAAGTAATTAGCCAACCAGCAGATGCTACTATCAACAAACCTATGTATTTATCATTTAAAAAAAATTAATAATTAAAAATGCAAACCTGTATAATTTTTTATCCTCACTTGCTAAATTTGTTTTACGCTGTTGGTAGTATTTTGTATTTCTTTGTGGCACAAAATATTCATCCATGATTCCTTTTTAGTGTACGCGAGTCAACTAAAAGGCATGCTCAACAAAATTTGAGCAAGAGCTCACAAAATAAAGCAATAGCTTGTTTTTATGCATATGAAAATGAGCAGAAGCTCATCTAACTTACTTCAAACTCAGCAAGACGAGATCAAACGTGAGCAGTGAGTAAAAGCAAATACATCAAATTTTATTATGCATACGACAAGCACCTTTTACTCAAAAAATCGAGTCCGAGCTCAAGCTCACTTTTTATGCATGAGACCCATTATAGTCTTCACTGACACAAATTTTCATAGCAATCTTTAAAAATATTTTTGAACTATTTTCCTAAATTTTTAATTGACGTTTTCTGATAAATAAAAAGTATTTCTTGTGTATTGTGTTCAAGGTCGTAACTGCTCTTTTTTTAATTTACCTTACTTTTGCAAATAGAACTTCTTCTATTTAATTGACCTGAAAGATAAAGTTTCAAATTGTTGTACATAAAAAGATTTGCGTGTGTATTGTATAATAACCACCACAATTTTTTGTAACAATATACCTAATACCTAAAAGGATGACGGACAGGCAGGTATAAAATACCTTTTAAATTAGTGGAAAATCCTAAACAAAATTAAATGATGAACAATTATCTCTAATTGTGGTAAAGCCGAATGCAATTTTTTCTAATCCTTTTAAAATTTGCATGAGTGTGTGTAACAGCTCTATTTTTTTTTGCAATATCAGCATTAAATATTTGTAAAAGAACCTTATTTGGATTTTAAATACCGTGAAGTGAATAACAATCAGTGCCTAAAAGACAATTTAATTTTGAAAAATATGTGTTGTACGATGCATCTTCAAAAAAAGTATTTGCTTAATAGAATCGTGCAAAAAGGAACTTAGTGAGAAAGTGAAGGGAAATATCAAAAGACATTACAAACTACTTCACAAACAAGATATACAAAGCAATGATGAAAGTGATGGTGACGATGCTTTTGTTTGTCACTGGAGTAATGCTTCCCATTTTTGTAAAACCTTAACCGCATATTTTTATTACTAAAACCATTAAATCAGATTCATTGAAAAATTTAAATGAAGTGAAGTTAAATAAATGCAAATATTTTATTATGAAAGCAAGAAAATTAAAAAAGTAGTTAAGAACCGCAACGTATAACAGTTTTTAATTTATTAAAAACATGTGTAAATAAAAAATTATTCCTACTTTTTTTAAGCATTTCAAAAATTATGCGACAAAATTTTACATATGGCAGCACCAGTAACATGACCAAAAAATTTTATGTGTACACATTTATGAATACTTCGCGAAAAAATTCATTTATGATTTCTCACTTATGAGAAGTACTCGAATTTGATGCTTTTCATTTATGTTCGTGAAAAAAAAGTAAATTTTTCTTTTCACTTCTCACTTATGACTGGTGAAAAAAAAATTTTTTTTTTCTCACTCGAGAGTGAGAAGGCACAAAATGTTTTTTAAAAACTCATTCATTAATGAAAAATTGCTGTAGTAAACACAGCGCTCACACTCGTTCTCACGAATGAGAAGTGAGTGAGCAATTTTTAACTCTGGTAGATTACCACATACTCATGCAAACTTACTAATACACTGTTTTAAACATTTATAAAAGTATATGAAGAGATGCCGTAATAAGTTAAAATGGTGGTGAAGCAAAGCAGAGTCACTTTGTATGTTAAAGCTGGTGTTTAGTTCTTGTTATTCATTTCAGCCAAAAAAGTAAAGACTTTTGACATTTGTGGTAAATTCTTCGCTAAATACTAAAGTTTGATTAAGCTACGATTTATGCTTCTATTTCTGTTTTAAGATAGTAAGTGAGTGTGTATGTGTGTGCATCAAAAAGCAACTTTAAGCGCATTAAGTAGCAATAGTCACTTTCATAGCAGTTATGTGAAATATTCCATGTGAGAATAGAAATTGGTTAAATGGTAACGTTAAATGCTTGAAAGTAAAACAGCTTTTTGCTTTTGCTACATCCCTTAATGATTTTTTTAAAAATAAAAACTTTTTCTACAGCAGCTTAGCAGTGGCTAGTTTAGCAGCAAAATGCATTTGCTTAAAGAAAATGTGTTTTTAAATGTCTGCGAAGACTCAAAGAAAATCATATCTTTGATTTTGTTAATCCAATTGGTAAAAACCAATTCTATCAATTAATGTTTATGGTTTTTGTTTCTTAATAATTTGTTTTTAACCTCCTCTTTATTACTTAATTTCAAATACTTGAAGAAATTACCTGTTGGTATACCTTCCATATTAAAATATGACATTTGTTGGTTTTTGCCATTTTGCAATTACAATGTCAAGTTATGCTCTTAATGCTATTTCAAATGGAGATATTTCAAGTTATTTATTATTATTTGGAATAATAATTTACCATGACCATGAGAACAACAACAAAAACAGCAAAATTAATCAAGTGCAGCAAAACTTAATAAACTTAATTAAATGCAAGATGTTAGTCAAAGTTATTCTGATTAATTTATATGATTTTGAAATGATTGATTAAGTTAGTAGTTAAAAGCAAAATATTATTGAGAAATATTTACATCAATTTAAAAATTATTTAAAAGAAAACATAATTTATATTGAAAAAGAGATATAAACTATTTATGCCAAATTTAAGACACCTTTATGTCCAGGGTCCTTACAAAAGAACTCCTTTCTCGGAAGTTTATTTAACAAATTGCAACATAGTTGATTGTGGAAAAGCAAAATTCTTTAACAACTTTTTATTTTGCTAATATCCTGACCAAAACCAGAATATATGGAAATCTTTTACTAATGAAAAGGAAGGTCATATGACTGCTTCATCGACCATGACATTAAAATTTTCTAAATAGATTTTTAAGAGTAAAAAAACAAAAATATCTTAATTTGAACAGCTGGAAATATAGTTTAACATTTAAGATCTTGTTTTTAGAATAAATAATTAGAAACCAGATTGATTATATCGTGAAAAAGGAAAGGCATTTGCCAGATTATTCCTTGTATAAGCAAAGGCTTGCACTCATTTTATTGTAGTACAAGGCAAGTAGACAAGGATATGTCAAAACACAAAAAATTTATATCGAAAAGGCACAACAGACTGCGGCGGCTTATTCCGTTTCACTGACTTCACTGTTTGAAGAAACCACCTCTTGTCCTGATAGTGTTGCATTGCCGTGGAAAAACTCTGCGCTCACGAAAAAGCAAATATATTTGTTTTTTCAGGTGGTGATGCTTTTAAAGCGAAGAGTTCACCATACGGGACAGACCAGAGATCAGTAGCAACACGTCTTTCGAAGGAAAGGTATTGGAAAATAATATTGCAGTGCACTGGCAAAATTTTAAGTTTCAATGGAAGAAGTGCTTGGGTAGCAAAACTAATTCCCAAGGAACTCATGGTAAGCTACGAGTGTCATAGTGATACTTAAACAATTAATGTGACATATAAAAAACCCATGGCGGAATAAGAAGGTGACCTCGCCCCTACAACAACAACTTCCTATTTAAATTTGTTGTTGCTGAATTCTAGCTAAGTTGTCAAAAATGTTGCGATCAAAATTACACACAGTATACACAGCCATTAAATAACATAAAAAATTTGCCATCGGCTGGATATACACACAAAGCCAAATCCTTGAAAAGAAGCTAGAAAAACCAAACAAAAATGTACAATATTTCGCCTTCAACAGTCCCACTTGTTCAAAAAATTTTCAAGCCATTTCTTAATTTGGTTTCCTTACAAAATTAATTCGATGGATGACCTGACCTTGCATATGATTAATGGTAAAAATCGAAAAGGACATTTTCGAGCCTTTAGTCATCAAAAAAGTTTCAGACAAAAACAGAGTCGCTAATCTTTTCGGTGTTCTCTTGGAGAAGGTCAGACATGATGCAAATGTAAAAGGAACACTCTATACACCAAACACTTCATGTATACTTGTTAACGCCAGTGATATTGGGCTTCGGGTCAGACATTGCGAGCAGTACTTGCTACCTCTGGAAAAGTCAAGAAAATGTATTCCAAAAAAGAATCTGATCAAAATGACTTTCAATACACATGGGCAGGCTTTGGAAGTCAAAGACTACTTTAAGAAAGTCAGCGTTTTTATCTGCCTCGGTACTACCTCAAACCAAACCTTAAACATCAGCTTCTAGATGAAAAGAAAAACGCTAGGTTACATAATCTGTAAACCTATTAACAAACATAAATTTTTCCCTACAGTTAATAAATACTGCCCGCGCTTTTATATGGGTCTAAAGCATGGGTATTTACAAAACTTGTGCTAAGAGTGTTCAATAGGAAAGCTCCATGTAAAACCTATGAACCAATCTGCATTTAAAAAAGTGCCTCAATATAAGAAATTGAAGAAGAATCACAGAAATCAGAAAAGTTTTTCTGCTTTCAGCTCAAATAACAACCGTTCTAAAATAAATATTTTTTATAAAGAAATAAAAATAATAGTTTTTTAAAATATTTTCTAGTCTTCCAACCAAAAAAGTAGCACAAGTTAAGCCTTAACAATTTCAGAAAATAATTTATATATTTTTCTAATTTAAGTTCAATTTACTTAATAGACTTGTATTTGAAATTCATACATATTGCATTAAGTTTCCCTAAAGCTTTTTTAATGCTACACTAACAAATCCTAAGATGAAATCCCTTAAACTAGTTTTAGCTGCAGTTCAATGTAGTAAAATTTAAACAAAATTTCATTGCTCTGGATTCATGTCACAAGAAACATTAATAATGTCAAATAATAAGATTTATGCAAAAGGAAAATCTCAAAACAGTGACATAAAGAACTGGAAGAAAAATGAATAAATAAATAACTGACTTAGACGGGCTGACTGACTGAATGTAAAAATATTTGATTATTTTAAAAGCACAAAAAATTAGAAAAAAATTCAAAAAAATATTTAGATTCAAGCTAATAAAACAACAAAGGAAAACATTAAGCTTTTTGAAGCAAAAAAGAAACAAAAACTACAACACCATAGAGTAAATAGCAACTTTGTACATAGAACTTCTCAACTTACTATTGACAGATTGATCAACTATTCATCATCAGCACTATTTCTTCGTTATTTAAAAAATTCTTTTTTCGACTGCCTTCACTGTTTTTTTTTTAGCAATTTTAACTTTATTTTCCATTTTTTTAATTTCTGAGAGAAGATGAATAGTTTTCTCGCAGTCCTTCAAAGGAATTATCAATTGTAGTTAATTTTACTTTCATTTAAATTATTTTCCAGCTGCACAAATACACACTCACGCAAAGAGCGGACGCAGCTAAACCAAGTGCAAGTGTAGCCAGTATTTAGTGAAATAGAATAATTAGATAAATTTATTTAAGAAACTTTTAATGGATGACATTTTCGTATATTCAATCGAACTCAATTGCAGTTGTTTTTACTTAATGACAGTAAATATAAATAAAATCAAAAACACTTTCGTATTTTTATATAAAAGGGTGCCCTTTGTTAACATTCTGGTGCAGGGGCAACTAAGTATTTAATGAACGTAATAAATTAAAAACAAAAAGTCTTAAAAATACATTGATTGATTGTGGACAGAGAGTGACTTTTCGAACGCAAGAAAATGTTAACTTTTTTGCTTTAAATAAATATACAACCGATTGCAACTAAATCGTGACGGATGAACTAAATGCTTTTAATTAATAGCCAAAGAAAAATACGATAAAGAAGTAGAAAAATTAGGTGAAAAACGTTAATTTCCTAAAACAAAAATAAAAGATATATACTGGTTAATGCTTCTCTAGCTTAGATTTAATTAACTAAACCCAGATTCATGTGAAAATAAAGGCCATTTCGAAATTTTTTTTATTAGAAGATTTCGTATTTAATATTGGCGTTTGCGCGTGTGCAAACAAAAAAAAAAAGTCAAGCATTTTCTTATTAATTTTGAAAATTGTTGGGTATAAACTTTCGAAACTTGTATGAATTTTAAATTGTTTTCCAAATACATAAATGCCAAAACAGAAAAAGACAGTCAGACAGACGCTACGCCGACATTGGTCGAGGACCTTAGATATCCAATTAACACTAATTTTTCAAGCTTTCGATGCCAAATGTTAAAATAATAACGCTAAATGAGAGGTTTTTTGGCTCTCAGTTGTTTTTTAACTGAGCAATACCGTTAGCTTAAATTAATTTATTTTTTTGTTAAAATAGTGGACACCGTTAAATTTACACTACGAATCAGAAAAATAAATACCTTTTAGTTGTTAAATAAAACATGCGAAACAAGTAAGAATGTTATAGCCGGCCAAGCCCGACCATATTGTACCCTACACCACATTTGTGTGTGGGCTATTGAAGAAAATAACACAAATTGTTGTATTCAGTATATTAGTTGGTGACCTAAAGATAAAGATATTTGTAAAATTTTTAGAAGATAAAGAAATATACGAACCACACTTACATCCAAACTGTTTTTCCGGGAGGACGTTGTAAGGGGGGCATAAAGCTAGACAGAAACATATCCAAAATTCTGTCAAAATAAAATAATATAAAAGCTTCATGTCAATGCCAAAAAACTTGGCTGTTCCAAATTTTATCAACATAGCTTTATAATTGCGACCTGTACATTGATCGCAAGAATGCATGGACAACCCGCCGGACGGACGGACATGCTTAAATCGACTTTGAAAGTGATTTTGAGTCGATCGGTGCACTTGAAGGTGAGTCTTAGATCATTATTTTTGGGCCTTGCAAACATCTGCACAAACGTATAACACCCCTACCACGTATGTTGTGTGTGTATCAAAATCAGCAACGTTTGTAAATTATGGAAACAGAAGTGAATGCGGGGTGAAGAAAGTATGTAACTGGAGCTGAGCTCAGCAGGCCAGGGATCATTGTTGGGGTCATATATGGTAACTATCCAATTAGGGCTATGACAAGCAAATGGGACCACGGCACACCAGAATATTGTAGGATGTATGACGATGAAGAAGGCTTAGAGACGGTTAAGCATTTTTTCCTGTCACTGCCCGCGTTTGAAAAAAAACAAAAGGATCAAGAATCAGAATCAGCTAGCCAGAAGATTTGCAATAAACTGGGAGTTTTCGAACCGGTATTTGAAAATAAAAAATAAAAATTAAGTTGCTGCACATTAGCGCTTAAAGACAAATACTGTGTAATTTTGTATCTGCAATAGGACCTTTTGTTATTTAAAGCGAAAAATTAACTTTTGCACAAATGATCAAAATAAAATTTTAAACATTTTGAGTTTTGGCATAACGGGCATATTCCTGCATTTTGTAGGGTTTTATCTTTGTTTGATCTGTTTTTACTTCTTTTGTGTTTCACTTGGCCACAACAAAAACTATTCGAAATCCTCACAAAATTGTATATTGTAATTTTCTCT
This sequence comes from Melanophora roralis, assembly GCA_963583895.1. Taxonomy (NCBI): domain Eukaryota; kingdom Metazoa; phylum Arthropoda; class Insecta; order Diptera; family Rhinophoridae; genus Melanophora; species Melanophora roralis. The sequence goes on from OY757187.1 coordinate 124,854,832, forward strand.
AAGAAGTAAATGGGCAAAAATATGAAAAAAAAAAGTTTTTTGAATGCTAGCAAAAAAAAAATTTAAAAAAAACTACGATAACTTTTTAATTTCAAATATTCCTAAACCTGATCTTGTCTGCACCTGTCGTATCTTATAACATTTTTTAATGTAAACACATTATCCCACATTTTATTTGTTATTTTTAAATCACTCAAAATGTGCCAAAACTTAAAGCGTTTCAATTATAAGATCTTGACGATAATCCTGGAATTTAAAATACTTCTAATTCTTCCTTAATAATCTCTTACTCCAGCTCCTTACAAAAAAACGTTATTAACAAACTTTAAAATTTGTTCTTATTAAAAAATTTTAGAGATTATCTACGTTAATTTGAAAAAGTTATTAAAACACAATATGAACTTTGAAAAAAGATATAAGCAATTAAGAAACATTTATGTTTTACAAAACAAGTTACATAAAAAATTTGTGAAATATTTATAAGTTTTTATCAGTTGTTTATATTTGTTTCTACAAATCTATCTCATAACAATTTTAGCATTTAGATTAAAATAAAACCAAAATAAAATTTACAACTTCCTGCAACATATGTACGTAACTTTTCCTAACAAATACATACTTACATACGTCCACAGAATGCCATTGAAAAAATACTCAGTAAAATTTTAAGAACTTAAAAATACATCATTATTCTCATTTTAATGTAAGTAAGTTTAGTAGAATGTAAACCTTATCTAAATTAGCAGGATAATCTTTAAATCTATTTCACAAAGATATTTTTTTAATAAATCAAATTGAAATTGAATTCATAGGAAGACAAATAAGAAACAAAAATATTAAAATAAAAATCAAAATTCCTTTTATTTCCCAATTTGCAAATATCTTTTTCAATAATTTTAAAGAAAACTGCAATTACAGTACATAAAAATTTAAAGGACTCCCACTCTTTTAATCTCTTTCTCTCTAATGGCCAGTTTTTGAATAAAAAAATTATATTTAAGTTTTGTTTTAATAAAAATTCTATATTGAAATTTGTCATTTAAATTGAGATTTAAAAATAACTGTTTCAGTCAAAAATTGGCCATAAGCTTTTTTATAGTGAATATTCAGTAACAGAACAATTTATTGTGTAAGAATATGTATATGTGAATATGTATGTTTTTAAAAATGTATGTATGTAGATTTAAAAACATACAGTCACACATATATTATATGCATATCTTGAAATCTTAAAAATATTTTAACAATTTATTTAAGTTGCATATGAATTCATATATGAAGAAAATATTTAAACATATTTTATGCAAATAATTTTGTAAAACCATAGAGAATGTTAAATTTTTTAACATTATTTACACATATGCATTTTATAACATAAAACATAGAAGACCAGCAAACAATTCCATAACTAAAAAAAATTTCAGAGGAAAGTTTAGATATGATATTCCTTAAATTCACGTTAAGTCAACCGAGGGGAAAATAATATTTTCATATAACATTTCCATTCAACTTGTGTTCTAATAATCCTTTCGATTACTGAGAAAAAAAACGGTTTTAAGTTTTTAGAAATATGTCATCTGATATGTTTGTTGGTTTACTTGACTGACCTGACTTATTATAAATTTATTCAAGGCTTCATGTCTTGTAGCCAATCTTCATGTAATTTCACTTTCAGTGTTGAATTATGCAAATCAGGGTTAATATATGATAAATCGTAATTTAGTTTTTATAATTTTATTTTGTATTTAGAAATCAAAAATATCAGAAAAAATGGTTTATTTGTATGGGGGGTCCCGCTGCTTCCAACCCATATCGGACAACTTTTGTTTCAAAATATAGTAATTGGAGAGCAATTGTTTTGTGTTAAATTTTAAGCCGATAATATCAGTTATATATTTTGTGATAAACAGTGTTGAAAGTTTCATAAAAAAAATTTTTCGTACGGCAGCTACCGCTCCCCTACTTATCTATCTAATTTTTTTCAAAAGTGTAGATACTGTATTATAACTAATTTGTAGTTAATTGAAAGGTAGTAGCTGTTTAAGGTTTGGAGATATAGCATATAAAAAATTTCCTAAAAATGGTTCGTTTGTACAGGGGCTGCCTACCTTCTGCTCCTTGCGAAGTTATTTTGGTTTAGAATGTAGATATTGTAGTACGATTGATTTTCAATAAACTTATTTTGTACGAAAGCTACCGCTTCCCTGCCCCGTGTATGAAAATATCGACTTCCCTTAATGGGGTCACAAGTGAATATTGTAGAAAATACAAAAGGGATGACAAACTGATTTTTAGGATATGATGTGTTGTAACTATATACTCTTACCACTCTTTAAATAATATAATTATAAAAATATTATAGAATGGAAAATTTTTTTAAGAAAACTTAAAAACTGTAACTAAGTTGTCGTAAGTTTTATCTACACTAATGCTTAGAAAATTTTTTTTACATAAATATCTATTTGAATCAATGTTTTAACTTTAGTTTTTAATTAAATAAAATATCCTCTTTAATGTGTTTTGTGATGTTGTTCTTATTGATAAATGCCCCTTCCACTGTAATAATATTTTTGCTATAGAAAATAAAAAGGAGGAAAAGATATTTTTCTTATTGATAATCTTTATAAAATTTTTTATGCTCAAAATCAGAAGGTGGAAGAAAAATCCTAATTCAAATCTATATGACAATGGCATTTTTATGTATTTTAAAATAGAATTAAAAAGTTAAGACACTTTGTATTGCGCAAAAAAAAAATTTGGTGTCACCATAACTACCTCGATTTTGATTTAACTATGTAAATCAAAACTTAAATAAACTTTTAAACATTTTAAATTGAATTATTTTTGTCTTATTACGATTAAGTCTCGTGCCTTAAAAAGATTATTTTATTTTCTAACAAAACACCGTTTTTGGAAAAAAACCAAAAATATTTTGAAAATAAATCTACAGATTTTTAAATAAATTTATAAACTAATATTTGTTTGAACTAAAACTAACTAGTTCTTAGTTTTTTATTTAAAAAGCTTTTAATGTTTTATTTTCTCAACAAAAAGTGTTAAATATTTAGCACAAGTTTTGTGTTTAGAAAGCTATTTTGCCGCCCACCTAAAATGTTTTTATTTTTGGTGTCACAACGCAAACTTAACAAACTAAAACAAACACAAAATGATCCCAAAATGTATACAAAATGAATAGAAGAAGATAAACTCTTGAAAAGTTTTTCTTAAAAAGCCAACTTAATTTGCATTTTACTTTTATATAGAAAATTAATTTTCAGCACTTTTTCTTGTAGATTTTTTTTGTCCAAATTATAACTTCTGCATTGGTCTAATGTCTTGGCTTCTGCATGCACAAGCCAGTTTACAATTACTAGGAGTTTCCATTAGCTGCCTTTGCAGGGGCAGGCAAGAAGAATGTACATACAAGCTTACAAAGAGTAAGAACAAACTTATTTATCAATTAAATTGGTAGCATCTTGAGAAAGTTATCTCAAGTATTTACTTGTTTAAACTTAAAGAAAAGGTCATTTGTCAATATTTTGGTTGTTTTGCTACAAATTTTCTATCGAAGTTAAATAAATTAGAAACAAAAAAGTAAAACTTTAAAAACAAAAATATTAAAACATTTTAATTTTGAAGAGTTGAAAGTTTTTTTTATAATTTTTTTTTAATTTTGGGAAAAAAGTAATTGTCGGTAAAGGGTCATAGAGAAAGCACAAAATATCTTAAAATATATTGAAAATCAATTGCAGAAATTTAAGATATTTTAATTGACAAAACTTGTTTCTAAGCTTTTAGCAGAGGGCAGTTTTAAACTGCCTTCAGACGGGGCTTATTTATAATTTAATATCAACTGATTTTAGCAAAGAAAAACAGAGGCTATGTCAGTCGGAAGAACATACATATGTACATATATCCGTGAGAAAACAAACGTTATAAGCCATCTGCTAAAAGACAATTTTGACAGAAATACGCAGTAACATATGAATTGCAAAAGTGAAAAGCCCTAAATAAAATTTTATCTGTCTGAGAGTGCCTTTAGTAAATCTCATGTAAGTGTTGTGCTCTAGCAAGTCAACCAATGTGGTTCTTGTAAAAACTTAGAAGAAATTTTTTGTCGGGTATTTAAATTTCATTTCCTTTTTTATTTCCCCCGCCTTTTTCAGCCTTTATGTATTCAGATTTAAAAACTTTAGCTCTTTATGGGTAACTAATTTCAAATTTAATTAATACAACTTTTAATTATTTTCTCAAATTAATCAATTCAACAATACATCAAACTCAGAGCTTTTGTTAAGGCTTTCAAATAATTATAATTAACATTCGGCAATCAAATGTAATGTCACTTCAAAACTATGCCCCGCAGTTAAGCTTTTGACAAGCTTGGGAGTATTTCTATATAATTATGTTACAAATTGTTGCAGCGAATACTTAAAGCAATAAAAGTAAAATTGAATATTTTATTTAAAAAAAAATTAAATCAATTTTCTTTGAATTTTAATTATGCGCGAAACACAACTAGGACAAACGACGAATTTCGCATTACACGACAAATTCGTCTGTTGAAATTCGTTGCATAAATTGGTCAATTGAAACATATTTAGAACGAAAAAATGTTACAAATGTATTTAGATATTGTTAACATGTAGCAGCTAATAAAGTGGCCATATTAAAAAGAAAAGCCACTAATTAAAAAAATATTAATAAAACAACTATTTTAAAATATAAATCTAACTTTAAAAATACATTAAGTGTATCATATGCTACAAAAAAAAGTGAAAATAATTCATAAAGTATAAAGTAACATTATTTCATAACCAGATATTTAAGATATGACACTATACAAGCTATTGAAGTTTAACATTTAAAATCAATTTTTTATTAAAATATCTAAGACCCAAATTAATTCTCTTTCACCAGCAACAACAAAAGTAACAATTTACATTTCAAATAATACTTAAACCATTTTAGACTTTAACAATAAGAAGTTATTTTTATGTCATAAAATAATAGCTTACTAAAGTCCCTATTTGTAAGCAAACATCATAAGTACTTATTTAACTTCCCATTTGTAAGCGAGTGTAGTAAGTACTTAACCCTAATGTCATCGCCTTGTCAAAATAATGAACAAAAATGCTAATGAGTAAGATGTGCCGATACGGTTTATAGCACTTTAACTCATTACAAAACAATGAAAGCTTTTGCTACCTTTTCTCAAAAAAAAAAAAAACAAAAATCATACTCAAGTACACTTATGAGCACATGCTGTATAGACAAAGAACAAATTTATGGATTTAAGTTTAACAAAAAAAGCCATTAATACTTATGTATATTAGTATGTATATAGTAAATAACCAGATAATATTGACAAAAAATATAAAACAAATGTTGCCGGCATAAAGGATAAAAAACACAAACCAGAATATGCTTTAGGCTTAAAATGTGGTTCCTTTTAATACACACACACAAACACACACTTATCGGCATATTGAAAAGGAGTCTAATCAAAGCATTTGACTAGATTTCTAACATATTTTTAGTAGATGTTAAAGCATCAATAACAACAACAATAAAAACAACAGCAACATGAACATATATTAAAATATATTAGAAAAAACATAGTTGTTGGTTAAATGTTGAATCTTTTTTTTGGGTAAATAATTTATTAAGTTTGTTGATTCGTTGAATGTAAACATTCTAAATAAAGTTCCTATAAATTCTAAATCGCATTGGCTCCTAATATATAAGTGTGTGTAGCAATTTACTTTATATAAAATAATTTTTTTGATTTTAATTGAGCAATTTAAAAATTATTAAAAAGCCAAATTAATAAATTTAATACACAATTTCTATTCGCATTTTTATGCCCTTCACATAATGATAAGGATATATATCAGTTTGTCATTCCGTTTGTAATTTCTTTATTATTTATTTGCGACCCCATAAAGTACATATATTCTGGATCCTTATAGATAGGGAAGTTGATATAGCCATGTCCGTCTTTCCGTCTGTCCGTCTGTTGAAATCAAGTTTCCGGAGTCAAATAAAAAGATACAGACCAGTTAATGGTGTCAAACTATCAGAAATATCCCGCTAACAATCGCTATTTAAAGTCAGCAAAATCGGTTCACTATTGACCGAGATACAAGCGAAAACCCAAAGTAATCAATTTTTTTAGGACAAAATCCGTTCATATCTCAGTAAGTATAATGAATCTTGCCACAAAACTTGGCACGGATACTCCTAAAGAAGGGACCTAAATAATAGAAAAAGGTTTTTCAGATAGGACCAGGGGAAGGGGTATTTTTCCTACAATTGCACAAATTTAGTGAAATATTTTATGCGCTATATCTCGTCAACTATAACAGCTATCGACTTAAAATGTTCTACAAAAAGTAATTGCACGCAAGGACCTACACTACAACGAAAAAATTTTTTGAGTGAAAAATATTCGTTACGCTATATCTCGGAAACTGTAACAGATATCGGAATCAAATGTTCTACAAAAAGTAATTGAACATCAAGTGCTACGCTTTGAAGAAAAAAATTTTTGGATGGGAGGTGAAGAAAGGATAGCTCCCATACAAATAAACAATTTTTATAAAATTTTCGATACTCTATATCTCGGAAACTATAACAGCTATCCACATCAAATGTTCTGCAAAAAGTATTTGGACAACAAGATCTACGCTTTAAAGAAAAAAATTTTTGGGTGGGGGGGTGAAGAAGGGGTAGCTCCCATACAGAATCACAATTTTTATAAAATTTTCGATACGCTACATCTGGAAAACTATTACAGCTATCGACTTCGAATATTCTACAAAAAGTAATAATCAAATAATTCATACATTTTGGTGAAAAAGTTGGAGAGGAGCAAGGGGACTAGAACATCCCATTAGATTTAAAAAATTTTATTAACCTTTAAATATGAATAATGTCGTAAACTTTTAAAACTCCGAACTCAAACCTTCTTCATCTATTTCTATTATTCATTCGAATGTTAAAATTTTGTAAAGTTTTCTATGGACTTTAAGACTCGCACAAGGTTTTTTATTATATTATTTGCAGTACAAAATTGCTCGGCTGGATATATTTTAAGACCAATGTGAAGGGTATATAAGATTCGGCACAGCCGAATAAAGCGCTCTTACTTGTTTCTTTACATGTATAAAAGTTTGTATCGATGCTAATAATGAGTGTGTAAAATGGGTCACAATCCTAAAACATAATTTTGTTTATTCCATGCCAAATGCATAATATTTTTGTAACAGTTTTGGTCATAAATTATAGTACATAGTTGTTTTCCCATTCAACAGCCTTTGATGTATACTAAGGACGCTTATGCAAAAATGTTTTTTAATTTTTTTGCTTTAAAAATAATAAAAAATTTTTTTGTAATAAGTTTATAGTAGAAAGCAGCTATAAAATAAAGTAAAATTTTCGCTTTGGTGTTATTCTATTTAATTTTTTTTTTTTTTGACATCAAAGTGTTAACAGCTGTATTAGCAAAGTCAAAGCAAAGGAAACCTTTTAATGGATGCAATAAAAAAAAATTAAACAAAAAAATTATGTTGGCTACAACAGTTTGTATTTGTTATTAGTAAGAACAGGAGCAATAAAATATATAAATTTTTGAATTTTTTTAAGGCGTCTCCTTTATACATAATTGTCATTTAACTAATTAGTGCAAACAAGGGTCAACATCAGTTGTTGTTTTAAGGAGATATAAAAAATTTAGTTTAAGAAAATAAAAAACCTGTTAAACCAAAAAACGAGGTGCCCTGCAATTATTCTTTAGCATTTAAAATATATTTTTAATTAAAACACAATTTAAAATAAGAAAGTATATCGTCACAAAACATGCAAAACGGCCTATCTAACAAACAATTTAAAATTGGCTTTTTATAAATTAAAGCCTTCAAATATGTACGTCATGTCGCAAAACTCTTTTTTTTCAGCAGAAATAAATTTGTTGATCCTTTTTAACTAACATATATGGCAAAAATTTGTGTTTATTGTACACATAATTTCCATTTACACAAAAATGATTGCTCCTTCTAAAAAAATTTTAAATGTTAGATAGGGCGTTTTGCATTTTCTGGGACGATATAGGAAATTTATTTAAATGAAAATTTTAGTTCCTTTAAACTATTTTAGTATTCGAGGTGTCAAGCACCCTTCTTTTCACTTTATATTTATTTAAAAAATATTTTTTTAAACGGCAAATGCCACCTCCACCTCCCCTCTTTGTTTTCAGTTAATGCTTTTTTTCTAAAATAAAACAAAAAAATATTAACTAAAATATTCGAAGTTAAAAAATCTAAATTTTTTTTTAGCTGTTGTAATAGAGTTCAATCTTTTGAGAATGACCAGAATTGTAAAATTACTTTATTGAATATTTAACATGTCTGGGTATGAGATTCCCACTCTCTTACTTTGAACGTTTCTAAAGGCATCCAGGATATATATTAAGTCTCATAATAATTGATCAAGCAAAAGTATTCATATTGAGACATTTTTTTAAGCGCGTGGTAACTCTTACTTTCCTTTCTGTAAAATTTCCACTGCGTTTCCAAATTTTCTGGGAGGTAAAAAAATTATTTTAGTACGAACAAACATTTTTTTGAATTAGACTAGAAAAATTAAAATAAATTTGGTTAAAGTATATTTATCTTTAAAAATAAAAATTTATGTTTTGAACAATAAAATAAATATTTTTTATTCCAAAAGTTAATATTTTTTTTTTTTTTTTTTTTTTATTGCTAACCTCCTAGAAATGCTAACAAATAATGATAAAAGTCTCACTCATATGCGTTAAGTGTTTCGTAAAGACTGCAGCTGCAGAATTAACTGGAGCAAGTTTTTTTTTTTGGGGTAGTACCGCCTATTTTGTGTCTCCCATAATATCCAACATAAGAAGTCATCAATATTCACACAGAGTTTTATAGAAATCAGTGCGGTATAAGGTATGGGGTAACCCCGTGCACTTTAATGCTATTACTATTTCAACTTCAAAGGATTTAACATACACAAAAATTTTTTAAAATGTGGGTCAAGCAAAATTTTTCATTACTTGAGAGCCACCAATATCCAAAACACTTTTCAAAAAAACTTATGCCCTTTTAGTTTTAAAAACTTGTTTGTTGCAGTAGAAATTTTTAATTTAAAGCATAAAATTTTGTGGGCATAGGACCGACCGCCCTTTGAAAAAAGCAAAGCCTGGACAACACTTAAAGCGAGTTCGTTTGATTTATAAACAAACAAACAAATTTAAAAATTGTTGTTAAGTAGAAGTTAACATATATAAATATTTATGGAGATTATGAGCTTTTAATGTAATACATTATAAAATAAACACGGAAAGCAAAATCAGTAAACCATCATTTTATTCTTCACTTTTTTTTCATCACATGAGTTATATAAATTTTTTTGGTTTAATTTAAAATAAATTTCATTTCAGTAATTTGAACAAGAATTAGATTTCTTAGAAGTAATTAACATTTTTTCATATAAAATAATAAAATGCGAACGATATTAGTATATTTGTATGAATGTATGTATTAACTAAATTAAATTATTTATATTTCATACTTCATTTAATTAATTAACTAACATAACATAGCTTATTTTGGTTTTCGGATACACCAGCGTTGCCCCACGAGAGAGGATGATTATTGAGAATGTGATTTTTCCCGGTTCATTTAAAAAAAAAACATGCAATATTCTCTTGTGTTGTTGTTACTTTTCTTTTATTTTTTTTCCCCTTTTTTATGGCTTTTTATATGTACTCGTGTTGTGTAGATGTAAACCTCGACTAGTGTTTGTCCCCTGGAGACACCCTTGGCTTACACTGTATTACACACACTGTCCCACATTCTCTTTCTCATTTGACCAATCAATAATGCAATGAATAAAACACAGAGAATCATTAAGGAAGTTTAGGCCTTTCATCCATAATTATTGCAAGTGTCGTTCAATTTAACAATGTCTATTGTATTGCATTTGATTTGAATTAATTCGACAAAATATGTGTATTTTGACTAATGAAAAATATGTGTATGAATTAGAGTAAGTAGAATGAATATTTATTCAATAAACATTTGCTTGAAATTGTTGGTTCAATAAGCTTTTGATACTGATACCACTGCTATTGTTGTTATTGTAAATGTTACTAATGTTTAGATGGCAGCCAAAGGTTTTGTTATATCCTTAAGTAAAACGTAACTTTAGTCCCAAATAGGACTCTTGGAAAACCAAACAATTGAATAAACTCACTTTGTTTGTACAACAGCAAAATTTATGTCTTTATGCAACTTCATTTTCAACTAGAAAAGACTAGGCTGTATCAGGTGAAGTTTTAGAGCAAAACTGCTTATAGGTATGCAATGATGTACACAAAGACAATTCACTTTTAAGGAAAATACGAGGTTGGCTATAAAATTTAAGGACTATGGTGAAAGATATAAATATAAATAAAAACAATTTCTCTTTACCTATTCTTTGATCAAACTCTTTATTTTAAGATACGCTGCGAATTTAATGCCTATTTTAAGGCCTTCATGTCCTAATGCCTTTACATTAGAAGAAGACACAAAAAAGCAACGTCGTGATTGTAGCTGTTAAATGTAAATTAAATATTTAATATTAAAAAACATAAGAGCCAAATGTAACAACTCCATAAAACACCTACAGTATCTACTGAATTTTCTTTGAATAGATTTTTTCAGTTTAACACTCAACTCTCGTATTTAATAAACCTTAAACAATACCTTGTGGATATTGTTGTCAAATCAGCAAAATTTAAATATATATGAGAAGACAATGATCTTACGCATACATAAGCATTTAAAAACAATCGCACACAAACACAATACTAATTTGTAGAATTGTCAACAATTTAAATGAAGACAAATCAACACACACACACACACATACACAGCTACACCAAGAATTACTCCAGGTTTACAAATATTTGTTCCTTCATTTATTCATTCATTCATTCATTTGCAACAAAAATTTATTCATTCCATAAAACAAATAGTAACTACCAACAATACAACAATAAAAATTAAGACGACAAATAGTTTCAAAACACTGGCCAACTTCAATGCTCCAAAGAAGCCAAAAATATTTAAAATACTTAAAAGCATTTCTACAAACGACACACATGTTTGTATTATGGAAAGCCATTGCAACACTCATAGGCAGCAGAAGAGTAGCAACAATTACACTGCAGCTACTAAACTAAACACATTTTCAATTCAGTTGCAAAATTTATGTATGAAAATTACATCGCAATGCAAACAAAATAAATCAAATGTTCTTAAGGTGAATTACCCTTTAGGTAAATTATACTGCAAGATTTATATTTGCATTTTCTATTCTCTTCTTCTTTTTTGCAGCTTACAGGTAAGCAAAGTTGATGCATTTGCAACTCATACATACGTCAGTTGCATACGAATATTTGTTAGAAAGTACTAAACCAATAATATTAAAAAAATTAAATGCACACATGCACACACATACATATAGAAACGATCTATACATCCAACCTTGTAAAAGAATATTACAAATTTAAGGAAACCTCAACAGATTATGCTACAAATAGTTTGTGCATACTTTTTGGCTTAATTGGGGATTCAAGTTACAGTGGGACTTTTGTGAAAAGCCTTAAAGTTTATTTTCAAAATTATTCTTTTTCCTATAAAATTGATTGGTAGTCAGACAATTCTCTGCACTTTTTTTACCCTTTATCCAAAATATTCGAGCTAATTATTACTATTGTTATCATGGCATCATATATAACTTATTTATAGAGGTTAAAGTGATCGCTAGATAAAGGTCAACCACAGGTGGTGATCTTAGCCAAAATTTTGGGAACTACTTTGAAGCAGGTCTGAAGTTGAGAGCTGTAATTGCTTTTGGGGTAAAACATACGAAAAATTTTGTAAATTTGGTTCAAGCAGTGGCTAATTACCATTACCTCGCTTCTATTAAAACAAATTTCTTTTTTAAATTAGCTTGCCGTTTTCAAACTAAGTCTTATGCTAATGAAGGCTAGCGATAGCTACTGAGTTGCTTTGGGATCTATTTTTAGATTAAGTTTGTAAAAACGAGTTAACTCAAGGCTATGCGCTTATTTTACTTACATGAAAGTCGGTGCTGCTGATTGTAAACAGCAATTATTCCAGGAACATTTGTGATAGTTTGACGCCAAACATGTATTCGTTCGACTTAATTTGAGACTAGAAACTTAATTTATTGGGATAGGCAAATAGATATTGCTGGAAGTCTGCCGAATTGTTAATGATCCAGAATATATATTTTTAATTTATAGGGACGCAAACAAAATGTACAGTACTTGAAAACATAATCACAATGTGAAGGTTATAAGAACGCGACCAGAGAGACGGATGGATTGACTTCATTTATCAGCTAAGGGCAGTTGACATGATTATTAATTACATGTTGGACTGTCGATTATAAATTGACTATAATAATCTAAATAATAATTACATCTCCTTCTACGAAAAGAACAAAGTGGACTGTCGAAAACTGTGGCCAGTTTCTAAATTAGTTTCAAACATTTTTTCGCCAACAAATAATTTTCTCCTTCGTAATCGCAGTTATATATATTTTTAAAGAGAGAGTACTAAATAGCAAAGAAGTACCATAAGTATAAAAATTTTAAATTTCCATTATTTTTTATGCAATCATTATGATTTATTTTCTATTAATAAATAACCTTGGGGGAAATGTGAGTCAATTGGTTGGCGTACTCGTCCTGTTACTGCTAAAAAACATGAATTGTTCAAAAGTTATTGGTTAGAAAGGCCCACATCAAGTAACTGGTAAAAAGGTGTTAAAGAATTTATGGAAAAAAAAAATAAAAATACTTGTCCTTACATACAAACATCTGCTTATTCGTACACACACACACATAAATACAAACAAAGTAGCTCGAACAGAATCTTAAACAATTAATGCCAAAAATGCTTATAAGGGATTAGCCTGTTACCCGTTCTAAGGTAGTAGTTTTGAACCAATTGCTCCATCCAATGATAACGCAATGTAAAAGCGACAGGCTCTCTTCATATAAAGTGCAAGAACTAGAACCAGTCCCTACTCTTAAGAACCAGTCACGTCAATAGTCTTAGACTAGTCCTCTTCCCTGTAGGGTAAATGGTATACAGGGGCTTATTCATAAGCACTTTTTGAATCTTAAATAAAAATATTAAAAAAAAAACCTTTTTGTCTTGCCCAACCAGAATTAGTAACTAAGAAATTTAAAGTATAATATTCACCGTTTTACATTTAAGTTCCAAAATTGTGAAAAAAAATATATAGAACGATACTTTTAATTTTATTTCTACCCTAGAAAGTTTGAGAGTTCACAACTAACTAATTATTCCCCATTTGTGGTATTTTTACCCCTATTTTGTAAACAAAATGATCAAATCAAAAATAAAGACAAGAGCCTTACTGCAAACTACATTGGCTTAAATTTATTTCTCATCAAAAAAAATATATTAAAAAACTGCCAACACTTCTCTTATAAGATCATAACCAGAAGCACATGAATTGCTAAATAATAATAATCAAATAATTTTTCATTGTAAAACCCGCAACGTAAGAATATTTCTTTACCATATTTGATTTAGCTGCAATGCAGAAGGTTTTACTCTTTCAACATGTTTAAATAAAATCCTTCTTTGACATAGACACACACACACACGCACAGTTGCAATGAATTCGTTTTCAAACAAACATACATAGAGATGTATCCTTTCTAAGGGTGCGTACATTTTAGTTATGCCTCTCATACATACATATGTATTCTATAATCAAATCTTTTTACAATGTTGCAATCATTCTTTACTGTAATTTTGTAGTATTTTTGTGCCTGATGAGTTTGTATGTATTTAAAGTGCATTTTATTTTATGCTCACAGACTGTTTATTCGGACAATATGATAAATGATGATGCTAAAGCTTAAACTTTGGCAGCTACACTAAAACTGAAATATGTTTGCATGTGTGTGTGTAAATGTGCTTGTAGGTATAAGGTTGTATTTGAAGTAACATGCATGTTAACATATTCTTCAGCTTTTTTTTTTTAATTCTGTTGAACTTTTAGCACTATAAAACAATAGATTTGTTGCTTGCAGCTGAAATAATACTAATGTTGTTTGCTTGAGAGCGAAAGTGTGTTTGTTGTTTTTATAATACTGAAGTGAACAGAGCAAAACAAATACATACAAAGCAAAATATGCAAAAACATTTTGTAAAAACATTTATATTAGAATTCATAGATGAATTGCATTTTACATTTTTTGTATACACAAACACACATTCTTTTAGGTATAAACATTCACACACATCTCAGTAGACTTTAGAAATCGTTTCATTATTTAACATGCTCATTTTAATTTTTGCAGTTGCATCCATGTTGTTGCTTTCACTTGTCGTCCTGATTATGCCTAAAGCCTGATGAGAACATCTTATGTGGCCTTTAGTACTACTGCAAATTTGCCTCAACATACATACATATATTGGCTCTTCATCTCTTAACTGTTAATGCTGTTTGTATTCTGGTCATTATTATAGGATCAGACAACAGTACAATTAGATTGTCTTCAATCTAGATGAAAGGCACAAACACATACGTAACAAGAAGAAATGAATCAACATCAAGAATAAAATCATTTTTTAATTTTACGCTTTTTTAACTTTGTAAATCAATTATGTCGTCCTTTCTCTGTACATACTCAGATATGAAGCAAAACTAATTTATTCAACATAAAACTAAACAGAAATTGTATAAGTTGTACAAATTATATATTTTCTTTGAGAAAACTAACAAACTTAAATAGAATAAAAAAAGTTTTATTGTCATTATTCTTGCAAAAGTAAATGTGAAAATAATTATTAAATTAATTCAGTTTGAGCTAAATTTGTTTCTTTAAGAAAATGTGTAGAGTTTTTAGTTTATGTGTAAAATTCTAAAACGTTTTGTTTTAGAAACTAAAACAGTATTAATACAAATTAAACGTTCTATGAAAAATAATAGAAAAAAAATATGTCACGAACTATCGCTTAATTCTATTACAACAAAATTGTTCGATATTGAAATCGATTTTTGTACTAATGTATAATCAAAATTCCAGTTTTTTTGTTAGCGTGTAGGAAAAACGAACTTGTCGTAGAGGGTCGAAAGATAATTTAATTAAAAAATTTAAATTCACTTAACTTAAGGTTGGTATAGTCTTTGTTAGAAATTTTTTCAAGTTTTACATAGAGTACTGTCTCTATATTTTTAAAACAATCCAAAACAATCAAATCAAAATATAATGTTAGGAGCATCTGTGCGCCCGAATGTATCCACTTGTCTTTTAATTTTGATTAACTAAATCAAAAATCAATACTTATTTATTACAAGTTAAAGAAATTCATATATTCAATCTAATAGTATGTTAAATAACCTACAGATTGGCTTAAAAAGGGTTTCAGTTTCGAGTGGTTTTTCCACCACGATATGCATGGATCGCTTTCATTTTATAAGGATTCAGTTTTTGGCATTAGTTAACAAGCAAAAATATGAGAACGTTATTTACAAATTTTAATTTTTAGGTAATTTAGTGAATTCTGTAATAGAGACAAGCTAGTTGTGTACCCTTCGCATTGATTTGTTGTATACCCATTCATCTGATCTAAACAAGTTGTTTTAAAACTGCACATTTTATAATAAAGTTACTTTATGGTAGAATTGAAGTTTTCTATTTCAAAGACAAGGATAGGATTGAATCCTTGATAGCTCTAAAGTTTGCGCGATATTTCGTATTAAAAATTTCGTAACAAATTTTTAGTTTTGAGTGTAGCTACCAGTCCCTTGATTATATCCAACTAATTTTTCCCGAAAGGTATGTTTAATGCATCAAAAATTTCTTAAAAATGGCCCATTTCTATTAGGCGTTTAGATTTGGCCACGGCTATCTCGGCCAAAAGTGAACTTAATTAGCGTTCAATTTACGTGCGACTTTATTTAGAGCCGAAAACTTGATTTCATTAAACCGACAAGCGGAATTATATTAATAGACTTTTCTATATATAAGAATCAAGAACATATTAACTTTATGGGACCACAAATGGATTTTATAATGGGGTTTGAAATATAATGATAAGCTACCGCTATGCAAAGAGTACAATTATTGTGTACAATTTTTTTAATGTTTGCGTATTGAGCGCTACACAAGCGTAACGTGTAGCTTTAGATCTTTATAAGTTCTAACGGAGTTTTTTGATCTTTACTGTTACCTTAATTTTAAGAAATTTTTCCATGTGACGATCAATACATTTTTAAGTTAAAAATATTTTAAGAACACCCATCATGTGCTTAACTCAAGCAATTATGATATAAAATCTTTGTTGACTTTTAATATAAACTTTCTATTTACACATTATTTTTTTTTAGTAACCAAAATATGAGAGCCTAATGAAACGGTTGACAATTTAAGAATAACAAGAACGCTAAACAAAAATAAAAATCTTTTCGGATGTCAAGCAATGCAATTATATAAGTTAACTAAATGGTTATTTATACAACAAAAAAGTAACGCTCAATACTCAAACCTGCAAAAGACAATAAACGATTTTAAAAACAAATATCCAAATCTTTAAAAATTTACTTTTTAAAGGATTATAAATGATAATCGCTCGTATGTAAAAAAATTAAATTTATGTTTCATTTGTAACATCTTTATAAACTGCATCAGTTAGGAGTCTATAGCAAAAATTTTTAATCCAAAAACAGAAAAGTATTAACAATTTCACATTTTGAGCTGCAGAATATACGTTTTGTTAATGGTAGAGATTTTAAGAGTAATAAAATCAAAAAATCCTCTGTTTCTTCTTTCTAATATACATTTATCTACAACTAAATATTTTTTCATAGAAAATGAATAATTCATAAGTGCTACCTGTTATAGCTTGACAAGAAATCTTTTAGTTTTACAGAAATCTCTCTATTGTGTTTACTTTTTGAATGTAAAACATTTTTTTTTTGAAAAAAAATATATAAATTTTTTCTTTACTTTTAAGATTAGCATTAATAAATTTATTACATTGATTTAGGTTTATTAGCATGTTGGTATCATTTAAGGAATTTTTAAGTAAAAAATTTAATAAAGTAAAAATATTTTAATGCAAAGAGTAAATGTTTTATATATTTAGGTGAAAGTTTTACCTAAAAAATATGTTCATTTTGTTAAGGAACAAGTTTAAAACAAAAAATATTTTTTTTAAATTTAAGCTCCTTTTTAAAATTAGTTTAATTTAAAGTAACACTCTTATAACCTCAGCTGGTAATAAAAAAACTTTCTTTAAAATCAAATTTAATCTCCACGGATTAATTGAAAAGAAAAATCTGTTCAATTTCTGTAAAGCAATCCAAGGCCGATTGTAAAGAATCCTATGTTTGGCTTAGAATTACACTCAATAATTTTTTTAATATACTTTTGGATATTGTCTTTCATTTCTTTTCCCTTTAGCTGTAAATTATACCCAAATGTGTAAATTTTATTTGTGGAGGTATGTGTGTTTACATATGCCTACAGTTTCATATATACACATTTAAGTGTGTGTGTGTTTGAAAGCAGCATCAAGAATTACATAAAAAAATGTAAAAAGGAAATGAAAATTATTTGTTACATGAGTTAAAAAAATTGGTTATAAAAAGTAATGTGCTACCAAAAAGAAACGCATTACAAAACATTGTCCTTGTTAGGTTAGAGGCAGCACAGATAGGCTTGATGTGTAGGTGTGTGTGTGTAGGCGATGCCATTGTAGGTGGCGTACAGTAATGGTTAAAAAAGCCCAAACAAATGTAAAAAAATAACCCAGCGAAAGAAATTAAAACAGACTTTTAAAAAGGATTTTGGTTGATAGCATATAAGTAGATAAGAAAGCTGTATGTAATGAATGTTAAACTATGTCTATGTAATCTGTGCTAAAATCAATTCATATTTGAATGAAAAATAGTTGATGTAGAAGAGTTATAAATGAACTTTTCATTATGGAAATATCTTCAACTAATAAAACATTGATGATGTTGCAAAAATTGCAAAGAGGTGTGTAACTATAAGTAGAATAAAAGGGATGATACAAGGTGTTTAATTTTATATTTTTACTTTCACTATAATAAAGTAAAAAAAAAAACCTTAAAATTATGTATTTATACATACCGAAAAACTCTGCATAGGGACGAGTTTTTCTATGTCTCTTTAGAGAGCTGTTAAATTTTGTAAGTCTTATTTGCCTACTGCAGCTAATTTTCTTTATTCTTAATTTTCGTTTGTTTTTTAATATATCTTGTTAAAACGAAATTGGGAAAAATATTAAGAAAATTACTCTCTTATGAAAAAAAAACATCAAATAGTTTTTACAAACTTGTCTGTTAGTTTTTCCAAAGTATTTTTCTGTTGTAAAAAAAAGTCTTACAACTTAAATAGAAATATTGCATATAATTTTTTCTTTTATTTTTCCAAAGCCAATACTTTTAGTCAATATTTTATATTCCTTTTAAAACTCATGTTTTATATTGTATTTATCAATATAATATTATTTGCTTATGCACAAAACAAAAATGCAATAAGATAAATTGTATTCTTTAATCAAATTACGAACTCTTTATGAATTGCTATCTATCCATCGTTTTCACAGTATATGGTTTGAACAAAGAGAAAGTAAAAATAAAAGAATTTATTCTTTTAGTAGAAAATTTATTTTGCGTCTAAGCCAAACGCATATTAAAAACAACGCGTGAATATTGCAGCAAAAATGGTGACTTAAGACACACTTTTCAAAGCCTAAAAACTTTTTAGATCCTTTTAAAAATGCAAAAGTTAAAATTTTTTTGGTTTAATACACTGAATGTAAATATAAACTAAAATAAATAACTTGACGAATGTAGCTAACCTTTCTCTATACTTAAGTAGCATCTCCAATGACACCGGTAGACCCTTTTAAAAGACCAATTTTATTGAAACTAGTGAAGCAAAGTGTCTAAAAAGATATCTTCTCTTCTCTTTTAATTTTATACAAGGCAGGTTAAGTTAGGTTTAACTGGATGGCCTTAAGGACCTCACATAGAAACTTTGGGTCTTTGGTGTTGCCAGAAAGGAAGAAACGATAACCAGTCTCACTTCCTCTATATAATGAAATCCAGGGTGGTCAACACTCTCTTAGAAAATGTAAGAAGTTTTGTCTTATCAACCCCAGATATTTTTAACAAGTTGTGAAACAAGTAAGACTCTAGGTAGTTTGGCTCTGGAACGCACAAATGCTGGATACAGAATGTGCTCAACAGCCTCCTTATACCTCGGTACACCACATATTCTACAATCATCGCTAGCCAGTCGTTCTGCTTTTTAGCAGTAACTGCTGTTTAACAATAATTTATTATTATCCCCACTAGGACTCTACAATTGCTTTCTCGCAAAGGCCGTCTTCGGGTTACAAGACCCTCACATAATCCTAGAGACACTACACGAAGTGGTATTTTACCTAGACTTATATGGCTTTGGCCCTAAAAAACAACAGGTTCTGATGCAAGGTATATCTGGTATGATATTTTATTACAGAGAAAAATGAAACGGACCAACTTTATTTATAATTAAACTTTAATAATCGTCGACTTTAATTCAGCTACAAGGCAGTTGTTCCAATTATGGTTTATATTTTTTCGAAAGAAACGTTTCTTGGACAAGAATGCAGAGAATGAGAACCCCCGTAGGAGCGCGACGACTTAATTTTTTTTATTTTTTTGTTCCAAATTCGTAATTGTAAAGTCGAAGAAGATATTCATTCAAAAACTGCAAGGATTTCTTATTACATTAAAATTCATATTACTGTTTTGTAGTGCAAACAAAGCCCAAGCAAAATATCAATAAATTAGGAAAATATAAAAAATAAATACAAAAATTTAAAACATACAAAAATAATTTTTCAATTAATAAATATTAAATTGTGAATGATTTTTTTTTTTTTTTTTGTTTAATCCTTTAAGCCAATGACAAACGTGAACATAAAATTCTTAAGTCATTTGATTTAAGCCGCATATGTGATTAAAAGTACCGCAGTTGCAGTTGTTTGCCTTCAATGAACAACCATTATGACAAAAGGGCTTTTAGTTATTTTTTTTTTTTTTTATTACAATAAACATACAATTTTCAATATGCACACAAATGTAAGTATTTGAAAACGATTTCTTTTGTTAATCTCAGCAAATGAAATTAATTTTTAAAAACTCTTTTTTATGCGAAACCCCTAAATCCTCTTAGAGGATATTTATTTAAAATATGCAGATTGTGAGAATGCGGAAATGGAAAATATACATATATAATTGTAAAGGTATAAAGTTAAAACAAAAGCGGATGAATCACAATGTATGAACAATGCTTCATTTTCTTGTCAGGGAAATATTTAATTTCGAATTTTCATATGCTGCTTGCTACATAAAATTAAATCTAAATATGAATATGTAAAGTACAAAAGTTTTATTTATTGTTTTAAAGCACATTTAAGTTTTAACTTAACACAAACTTAACCCTTTACATACACATACATATGTAAGTATGTATATAATGATTAATTTATTATGGACATATGTGCAATTTCATATAACTGTCCGCTACTTCCGTTTTGTTACCGGAAGGATATTTATTTATTTATTTTCTTTTGCTTATAACAGTTTGTTTTATAACGCACTGCAACAACTAAAATTTTCCGATAACTTAAGGGAGGAGTCTGTGTGTAAAGGTTTTAAGGCTATAAAGTCAAAAATTTAAATAAATTGATTAAATTTAATAATAATGCTGTTCAACAGATTTTTTTTGACACAAGACCACCTCTTTTTAAAAGCAATGCTGTGTATAAAAATTTTGTTCAGCTGGTCTGAGTTTGTTGTTTTTAAAGTTAGTGAAGGATGTGTTTTTTTAGTGGAATAATTTTTATAAATTTTTGACATTCCATTTCTTTTCAAAAGGTGCAAAGATTTCATATACAAGTTCTATCTATGTCAGCCCAGCCACTCAAATTGGCACACATCTGTAAGTTATCTAACTAGTGTTTTCAAAAAACAGACTTTTATTTTAAACCGGGTTTTCGGTTACCCGAACTTCAAAAAACCGGTTAATCGGTTAACCGCCCATTTAATTACAAAATATATATAACGTAAAAAAGAATTCATGTTTATAAAACAAAATTTGTACTTTATGTAATTTATGGTAATAAAAACCAAAAATAGTGACCAGAAAAAGACCAAATGTGAATTTTATCAAAATAGAGAAAAAAAATTTGATTTTATATATTATACATACTTTTAGATAAACAGCTAATATATTTATGTATATTATTTTTTTCTTGTTTCTCCCAATTTCTTACAAATTTCATTAACTAAACAATAATTCACAGCAAAATAATATCATAAGCTGATAACAGTGCGGTAAACACAAAAATAAAATAAGGAAAGTGACGATTTCCTAAGATATAAAAAATCGGTTAACCGGGGGGAGAAAACATGTTTCTTAAAAACCGAATATATAGCCCAAAACCGGTTTTTCGGTAAATCGGTTAACCGAAATTTACAACACTATATCTAACAGAAACATCTGCCAAATCGGATGAATTCTTAACTGATTCTGCCAGACTAATGAACGCGAAACATATGAACTAGTTGACAGGAAATCTGTGGAAAATTCGCAGCCGACATGTCTAACGGAAATCTGAGAGTATTCTAAGGGGAAAAAATTCTGTTGCGAAACAACAACAGGGCACAAGGGGATAAAAATAAGAGAGACATGTCTGCGAGAAATCAATTAGACACGTCGTACATAAAAATGTCTAGACATGTATAAGAGAAATCTTCAAGATACCTCTATGAATTAATTCAGTTTTTTATCACCCTTATCTAATGAAAACATTATCGGCTAATTTTGCAGGCAGGAAAGTGGCACCAAAAACTCTATCTCGTTTTTTATTCTTAAAGGAGGGATATTTGTTTAGAATTTATTTAAAAAAATAAGCTGATAATGTATTAAAAGAGTTCAACATTGCTACCGAATAGGTACTTTCACAAAATTCAATTAAGTCCTGTTATTATAATTTTACTGTTTCGGATGATATTTTTAATAGATCTCTTTGCAAGCAATAAAGGGCACTTGCTTTAATACCTATCTTCAGATCCTAGTTATAAACGAGAACTCTTAGAAATAAACAGACAATTTTTTTATTTTTAAAGGAAAGTTAAAATTTTATAAATATTGACATGTCTACTTCTATTTTAATAATCCCCACTATTAAAACAATATTGCAGTTCCCAGTAAAAAGTGCTATAATCAAGTTAAATTTCTCCTTATCTGCTTAACTTGAAAACATTTAAAATCTACCAAAAATTAGATGGCTCTCTTAAAGTTTTCTCAGAGATTGCACTGTTAGTATTGTAACAGATTGGATCTCTTCCAATGAGTTTAAGATCAACTCAGGAGTCCAGCAAAGGCTCCGTCTTTTCTTTTTATCTAGTTCTTATATTTTCTTGTGACCTTCCAAGTCAGCTTGAAGATTGGAGCTATGAGGCAGATTGACACCTTGCGAATAGGGTAAATTTTTATGCCTTTAAGATTAAATGTTGTCTTTTGACACATAAATGTACAGTGGACCACGCTGCATTTAATGCACTAATAGATGATATAAATGTTTTGGAGGCAAAAACTCTTGATGTGCTGGGCATGACAACCCAGTGCGATTCGCATTCGACGGAACAAGTTTTCCTTGTATAGAAAGAAGCATCCAAATGTCTTAGTTTTTTTTTTAAATGATGTAGGAATTAGTTTACGCTTTTTAATCATCTCACAAAATATACCGTTTATATCCGGCTTCACAGTGAATATAACTCTCATGTATAGGCAGGTGCTCTAAAGTCTATTTTGGAGCTGCTTGACCGCGTACAGGAAATTGCGATTCCCTTGAACATCATCGCAATATTGGATTTGTTTCACTATTCTATCGATACAATAATGAAAAGGGCTCTTAAAAAAATTAGGAAACTTGTTTCCGAAACCTGGGTCTTTTTTCGCGATATGCGTCTTTCAAGAAGAGCACCAGCCCTTGTGCTTGACTGGCTACTGAATCGCATCTCGCATTACAGAGAGATTTCGTTCTTTAGTCGCACAGTTTGTATGTGAAATAAGTTTCGTAAAAATAAGTCTCTTCTCACAGTTAATAACGAAAAACTTAAATTAAATGTTCATAAACAATACTCTCTCTAGCCTCCTTCCCATAACTTATTTTCCTGATACCAGCACGATGCAATGCATATATAGAGGCCATACCTGAGTGCTGGTTATTCAAAAAAAACTTGAAATTTTATTTGAAGTTTAGGAATTACTTAGTGTTGTTGGTAAAGTTATATTTTTTTATTTTTTGGAGTTATTTCATTTCACCGAAAGCAAGTATATAAAACGGTACCCAATGCTTTATATAAGAGTAAGGTAGGTAAAGATCATAGACATTCAGCGTCTGGTATCGGATCATTATTTTTTATTTAGTCGCATACTCTAACTTCCGGCGAGCGCAAGTTAATAAACCTCTTGTTTATAAAACCCGTTGTAGTCGCTATAGCCTTCGGTTGGATAGTAAAGCACAAGGATCCCCACATATAATCTTTGCTTTATTAAATTCCTCCCAAGAGATTTTTTTCTGAAAAGCGCTCCCTACCATGTAGTTTAACCTCTTTGGCTCTAATAATTTCTAAGACAAAGACAATAATTGTAAGGTTTTAATACCATTTAATAATATTAAAACATACAAAAAATATACAGCCATAAATTTTTTTTGTTTAATTATTTTAATAAACAAAAGAATTTCATTTTATTTATTAATTTTTTTTTTTGTAATCTTTAGAAAAAACCTATATTTGTGCATGAAACTAAAGGTCAAATAATTGCAAAACAATCAAATGTTTAACTAAAAACAAAAATGATAAGAATTTGTTGGTTTTTTTTTCAAGAATTTTTCTATTCAACAAATGGCTGTTGTGCTTGTACTCCTTCCTTTTGCTGGTTTTATTGCTGCTGCTCCTGTTTTTATTGTTGAAAAAAGTCGAAAATGGAAAACTGCCACTAACACACCAAACTATAATTTTCCATTTTCGGTTTGTGTGTGTAAGTTTTGTGATTTTTGCTCTTTAGGAATTCAAAGTGGTTGCCATTTAAAAAGCCATTGTTTTGTGTTATTTTTTTTATTTTGTTTTAGCATAAGACAGATCTGTTGGCCAAATAATGGAAAATATAACGGAAGTGTATGAATGCCGTTGTGTGTGTGTGTGTGTGTATGTTTATCAAAGAGAAGACATTTAGGAAAAATTGTGAATGGAATTTCAATTAAAAATTGAAAAAGAATGGATTTTCCTAAATAGCAACACTCGCAAACAATTAAAAACATAAAAACTCATTCAACATAAAACCATATATCGATTAGGATTTGCCAAAAATTTCTTAATAATTCTACTCGAATTTTTTTTAACACAAATGATTGCTGGAGGTTCGGTTATATTTTCAAGCTCGAACATATATCGCAGCAGGTTACGGTGCAGCCTGGGAATGTATTTCAAGTGGCTGTCTTCAAACCCCACACGATTAGTATCGGCAGCTGCGTCCTTTTTATTTAAAAAATCATTGTCCTTTTCCTAGTTTTAAATTAAATACGAATTATTATTAAGGATTAGCCAGTTTTATGCTTGTTTGAAGCGGTATGTCACAAACTCAATGAGAACTAATGGTTGGATGTAACGGCACGTTATAAACTGCCTGCAGGTTTCCAACTTAAGTCACCAGGTTGCTTGCTCGTTAATTCATTGAATGTGCTTCCAACCTGGTAAACCTCAGATTTAAAAATAAAAACTTTTTGATTATCAATTAAATATTTTTTGTACATATGTGTGCGTATTAAGAAAATAAATTTGTGGCTACAACAGAATTCTTGTGATATTTCTCTTGTTAATTTTGTTGTTTAATGCTCTTTTGCTAAAAAAAAATTATATTTTTAATTTTGAGAAACCCATTAGAAAAAATTTACAATTTTAATTGTATGCTATTTTAAAACTTGATTACCACAATAAGTTTCTCTTCTAGCAAAATATACAAAGAAACCGTTAAAAGTTAGAAAATACCACTAAAAGAATTAAAAGCTAAAATCAGTGTTTCCAAACGTTAATACCTATTGAGGAGTTAACAGTATTACAAGGTTAGTTTTAACAATTTGTTTAGTTGGTAGGAGAAAACTTTAAATAATTTTTTTAACAAAAATAAATCTGTAATGCGTTTGTTAAAAATTTTTACAGAAAAATTTAAGCGGAAAATATATTAACCAATAACAAGTTCTCGGCTAATTAAAAAAATGTAAGAGATATCAATTTTTATTGGAATTTCAAAATATTTTATTCACTTTCCGCTAAAAAGTTTAAGAACTACCCCAATTAATGGGGATAAGAAAACGATTGAACTAAAAACAAATGCCAAAGTGGTATCTTAAGCTGGCACATGGAAACTATCAAATGCTTTGTGCAAAATGAAATAAAACACTTTTTCCGTTTCCGGTAAGAGTTAAAAGAATTAAATAAAACGTAAATGTGAAGCAAAGCAAACAATAGATGTAATTTATATTCTGAATTATCAAATAAGCACCATCATATGTATTGCAATAATTAATTTAATTATAAGTGCCTTTTTAAGGACAGAGGTCAGCTAAAGGGTGTAGTTGCAAATATCTTAATGCAGAGGTTTAAATGCAATTTTTGCAAAAGAGAAATATATATTTTTTGATATTTTTTTACTAGTGCAATTCGCCATCTCCACGCCCAGAGGCCCACCTATTGTGAATCATTATGGTTTCTTATATAAAATGGAATTTTTTGATTGTTTAGATCAAGTTCTCACATGCTATTCATATATGTGTTTGTTTCAAGGCTAGAAATTTGTTGTTTGTTTTTTTTTTTTTTTTTGCTAAACTTTTGTTGAGACAAAAGCATTAATTTTATATAACATAATGCACTTGTAAGCATAAATTATATTGAAAATTTTATAAAAATTAATAAAAAGATGAAAGTATAACCCAAGAACTGACACCACCCTTAACTATTTCATAAATGAATCTGCAAAAGTTTTAAACAATGCAAAACAATAAAAGACCGCACACATACAGATGCATATAAAAACCCTCATTGCTTACACGCATCTAATTAACTGCCCAACAGCTCTGTTGCGTAGACTGTCAAATTAGCAGCCCTTCTTTGCTTTTCACTGGGATAATACTTGGTGAGCATTCATCTGCACGTTCTCTTAGTGGGATTATGGGTACCCATGTGGTACCTTAATTGCCATTAAAACGAAAAAAAATCAGGTAAAAGAACAATCTCCCGAAACATAAATGTATTTTTCTGTTTAAAGACATAAACATAAAATAAAAACTAAATAATTTTTTTGCTTTATTAGGGCTTTTATTTGCACCCGCATTAGATGTTGTACCTTGGGGTGAAGTAAAGACATCATTGCAATTAACCTCTAACATGTGTTAGGAACAAAAATTAACAGTGTTTTAAAGCAATAAAATACATCCTTTAAATCATTATTATTTAAAGAGATATATAAATTAATTTTTAGCTGATCTACAGATAATTAACCTAAAGTCTTTTATTACGCACTAAACCATAAACAGTCATAAGTAACAATTCATCAAAATGATTTTTTTTTGTAAATTTCTTATAACCACCAATTTGTCTAAAATACTTTTCTTAGCTATGGATTGCAGTTTTCTTTAAAAGCTTCAACCAAGTTTTTTAAAATATCTTTTTCTTTACAGAAACTAATGTTTTGTAACTGCGACTGCTTTTAGTTAATAGTAAGTGTGGGATATCACCAGTAAAAACTAAGATATATTAATGATTATAATTTTAAAAACCACAACTGCAGGGTACAAAAGATCATATTTTTGCATAGAATTTGTTGCAGTTGTTGTTGTTTATTTTAAACCATAATGTTTAAGGCAGATAAAAACGATAAATTATCAACACTTTGAAAAAATGCAAAAAAAAAACAAATAAAAAATAACAAAAAGTGCAACAACATAACTAGCACTTTGCACCAATAAGTGCGTGTTTTGTTATTTATTTGTTCGTTAGAAAAGTATAATTTCTTCGTGCACTTAGCAAAATATTAAAGAACTAGAAAATAGCTTGCTTTTTATATATTCAGTTTCAAAAAAGGAGTATTATGAGAACAAAAAGGATAAAATAACATGCTTTTCTATAGCATTTCAATACAGGATCAGGATTTCTAATTTTCTATTTCTAAATGGATATATTTTTAAAGTTCTTTCTGTCTTACTGTTCACCTTTTAATCTTGATTCGATTTAAAAAAATATTATTTTAACATTTAACATTACCGCAACTATTATTATCAAATTTCTCATGAGCTACTTTGATATAAATATAATATTTGGAAAATAAGCCAAAAAGTTAGAACAAGAAGCACGACAATTTCCGTGATATTAAAACAAATTTTATTTTATATATAAGACAGGAAAAAGTTAAATGCGTTCCACTTTTTAATTACTTTTACATATAGCTTTAAAATATCATTTTTAAAAATAGCTTTCTTCAAAAAAAACTCTTCAAATACCATTTTCCTGGCTATATCCAGTCCTATTTGCACTAAAAACTTTCTAAATTTCTAAAAAATACCTAAAAATAAGCCCAAAATCTTAGAATCAACCACATATGATGTTAACGCTTTATAGGTTATAAGAACTCACGAAAAAAAAGCCAGAAATAATATGGTGAAAGGGGGAATTATATAATTGGCAGATGCTAGACTTCTATTACTAAGCAAACCCCCTGCTATAGAAGATAATTGGAACATGCTCATAAGCAACTTTGAGCATCTATATGTTTGGAGCGGGCAAATTACTATTGATTAACATTTTTCCCCCTACCTAAGCCACACTTCCTATTTAATTCCAAATTTTCACTCAAATAAAAACTTAACGATAGAAAGCATGCAACGAAGCGCACTTTGATAATAACTACCTTATATCTGATTATACCCAATAGCGTCAAAAATTTCTTGATCCTCCGTGGCTTGAGTCAATTTAATGCTTCTAAAATTTTCTAAGTGCATAATTGGTCCTTTGCTTATAAGCTTTAATGTTTTTAACTCTTTACCGTTATAAAAGACTTACAAATACATAAGAATATCTACAAATATATGTGCGTATGTATGTGAGAATGCAGTAACTGTATTTGAAGGTGTTTGTTTATAAGTGGTCGTGTAAGTTTAAAACCCAAAAACAATAACAAAATTATAAAGACAAAAGGAAAGAAAATGCTTTTACTCCTTGCAAACGCCTTTTGTTTTCTAATACAACAAAACGATAACTCTTCTACTCTTATCATTACTTATATGTTAAAGGATAAAATATTATTTTGCAATAGTGTGTGTGTGTGTGTATAGTTTTATTAGTGATATAATGTTGTAGTAGAATTCTATTATCTCAAGGCGATATACTTATATCCTCTTACTCTCACATACACAGGCAAACAAAAGACCATTTTTTAAATTTTCTTTTTGTAGAGTGAGATGGCAAAATTGAATGTGATATTTACAAAATATATATTAGTGTGTGTGTGTGCTATAAAGACGTATGTACTAAAGTTTTATATAATGGAAAAACTGTGTGCTTGAAGTTTCTTTATGGCGGGGTGTTCTCATTATTATTTTAAACCTTGTTCTAATTTTGTTTGTTTTATTGTTGTTGTCATTATTTACACACACATCAAATACAGACAATAACTTCCTACCAGCTCCATTTATTTAATTTTTTTTTTATAGTTTTTTATTTCTCTCTAGTGCTAGCAAACCTACAACAAAGCTAGTTTTCTACAAACAAAAGCAACTTCTTGAAAGTATTTTACAACAAACCTAATATTCAAACCACTTACGGCGTACTCATCCCTTTAAGAGATAAAGGTCTTTGTTTTAATTTTAGCTTAAAAGTGTCAATACTTTGGTTTTATAAAAGCCAACGAAGAGAAAATTCTTATTTCTTAGCAATATTAGGCTTAATTTATTACATAAAGGGTAATAATGGTACTAAGTTAAGTAAGAAGCAGTTCTTCAATTTTCTTTAAAAACAAAATAGATAATTTTGACTATTTAATTAAAAACTAAAAATTTTATAATTAGACAATATATTTTTAAAAGAATTTTTAATTTTAGTCTACTTACTTATCCTTGATGTTTTTGCTCTACTTAAATATGAGCAACGAACATATATTTATTACACGACAAAGTAATTTTGATATTTTCGTACACAGGAATATAAGCGACGCCATGCAACAGCCACAGAAGCATAAGTAAAATTGTCACATAAATTATAAAGTGTCCACTTGAAAAAGTGCGTGTCTACGATAAAAAAAATAGGTCGTAAAAATTGTTGATTTAAATAAAAGCGACAAAATGTTTTGGCGTAATACTAAATGGGAATAAAAAAAACTTTCTCCAAAATAAAGACCACAACTTATTACCTCAATTGTATGATTAATATATAATAAATTGTAAAATATAATTTACCATCAATAAGAAGATTTTCATTTAAAGTTACTTTTTAAAAGTCATAGAAATTGAAAAATCACCAGCATTTTATTAAAATTATCTTCTTTAAACATCCGTTAGCACAAACACAACAGGAGTTAAACACATCAATGGCAATTGAAGGACACAGATAGAAATGAAATAAAACGTAGACAATAAAAATTAAATTAAACGTTGATGTACGAATGTACAAGACTTTAAGAAAGAAATAAAATTTACTGTGTTGCTCTTTTACATTAAATCATAAAATATTAATTTGTACATGCGTTTTTCCAAAGAAATATCTCCTTTGATTTATTATAGAAAAAATGTTGAAGAAGGTCAGAACTGGCTGCTTCTTCATTTAGCAGAATTATACTTGAATTTTGAATATGTTTTAATTTTTATAAAAAAAACACAAAAAATCAAAAAAAAAACTCTAAAATTATCTAAAAATTAATATGTTTTAAGGTTGGCTTGGCATATTCGACATTAAGGGAGCTGGTAAAAATGTATAAACTAAAACGCTTGTCGAATCCTTGAACCATTCTTAGATTGATCTGATACTTAAAGACTGCAAGAAAATTAGAGGATCAGATATGGATGACATGCTGTAGTTATTGACAACAATGTGGAACGTGAAACCCCACAAGGTGGCATTCTTTCTGGGGCAAGTTACGATATACAGTCTACTAGGAATCCTAACTGACAAACGAATTGAACTAGTTCGCTAGGAAGACGATGTGAATATACTAATTTCTAAAGGAAAAGGACACAGATTAGGTTTGTGCAAGGGCAAACGATGTCCTAACTATTTCGCATGCCTATGCTCAGCCTAAACAACTGAGTGTGAACCCGGAAAAGACAGATAGTCGAAAGAAAATTAAGATATTCAGTAGGGTTAGTTTCCTGAAGTAATCTTGCATCGGAAATTAAGTTGAGAGCATCAGTTACATGAAGGGGCAGTGAAAGCTCACCAATTTTTAGGTCTATACAAAAGGGCTATACGCTCTAAAAGATCCTCCAAAAATGATATAATGCAAAAGCTTTATTAGGCTAGTACTTATATGCGCTTCAGTGGTATAGTAGACATAAATGGACATTGGAATCATCCAAAGATTCAACATACATGTTTAATTGGGATAAGCGGGACTATAAAGTAACCTCCGAGGACGGCATTGGATAGGATTTGAAATATCTAACCTATTGAAAGCACTAATGGCGAAATAGCTTCATGCAAAGGAGAAGAGATTAATGAGTGTTTTAAGTCTAACCATTTTTCGACCGACTGCTTTTTTAACCAGATCCATGGTACTGAATGAATAGGACTCTAAGGGAGAAGCCCGAAGGGATGGTTTGTTAGACATATGGCTTTTGGAGAAGAGCAGAACAAGACTGGATATCCTCGTTTAAAACCTGGAGGGGATTAGGGCAATTATGTCTAGAGACACCTAATATTATACAGTGTTGACAATGTAGATAACAATGCAAAAAGATGATTTCTTAAAATGTGACCAAGAACACATTATGCCGGAACTTGATTAGCTCAGAATGATGGCAGTTAAAAGAGCGAATAATCTAGCAATAGGGGCTGGAACACAGCCAGTAGTTAATCTGGGGAGCCCGAAGCCTTTTGCTGCAACAAAGGCCATCGTTTGGAGCGAGTAGAAACTGCACATAAGGCATATCAAACTAAAAAATGAAAATGACGAGAATACTCTGAGATGAACCAAAGGAGGTAGGACTTAGTTGATCCTGAACTGGGAAAATCTGACTCGAGCAAAGTGGTAGCTTTGCTGACGAGTTACTTAAACCTATAAGTGTACCTATGTACATTGGATGAAGGTTGCTGAGAACCGTAATTTCAGCGTATGCAGAAGGGGTATTAACCGGTGAAGAGTTCGCAATTACCACCAAGCTTCTGGGCAGGGCAGAGCCCAATATTTTACATCCGATGTTGCACCAGATGTTTCCCGCTTGAAAGGAGGGATATGGATAATTTTTAGGGAATTCGTTTGTCTTATCAAATTTTTGAAAACATCTCCCCTCAAAAGTTTATCCAATGCCGACCACTGGGTAACATGTATGTCCTGCGAGATTTTAGGCCTTTGATTTAAAGGAGCTAACGCGAATTTGCTTAACAAGTCAACTTTTTTAATGTTGTTAATGCCAAAAAAAAATTAATAAAAATATTATTCGAATTTATTTAACTCTTCTGCCTAAACAAAAAGTTTCTTGTAAATACTTAATACGAAAATAATTATTACCACGACAGTAACTTAAACTTTAATCTGCTTTTGGTGTTAAAATTAAAAGCCTTTTCGAGGCAAAATAATATAATAAAATTTCTAATCTCTTTAATGACATAAAAAACCACTTAATATCCATAAACTTAGTTGCTTAAAAAGCAAAAAAATGTTTCTTCCTGCATACTTCTCTGGTATATAAAAAACCATCTGAAAAATTAGCTTTCAAGAATAGTGACATATAAATTAAATGTTTATTTTACTTTACTAAAGTGAGAAAAGGTCAAAGTAAATAGTTTATGGGTTACTTAATCGCCATAAATATTTGTTAATAAATTTTTTTCTTTCGTTATCTTTTACTTTATATTCTTAACTCATGTATGGCACTGATAGAAAGTCGCATAAATCATGAAATTTTTCTTTTTTGTTCTCAGACAATAGTGTGTTGAAGGCCTTTGTATACATGAAAAACATAGACAGAATTAAATAAATGTGTGTCAACTATTTAACGAAGTTTTGCGCTTTTGAAGGCCGGTGGTACAGAAAAAATTTTTTGCAATTTTTACAACCAAGTACAACCATAAGAAAATAAAGACAAGAACTTGGGTCTAAATATACCATTTATTATTTGAATTTTTTTTTAAATAAATAATTCATATAATTTTTGCAGATATTTGGGAATTCCAGTGGCTTTACTTGTTTTCTTGAGACAACGGAAATACACAATAATAATAATAAAATAAAAATGTTTACAGTTTTTTAATTCTCCCTCAAAAACGTCTACAAAGTAAATTCTTGTTGCGTTTAAGAGTGGATTTTTATTTGTTCTTTGTTTAAATGTGAGCATGTGTGCGTGTGTGTTCAAACATTAAGCTTAACTTAGAATAAAATATTGCCTCTAGTTACGTATAAATAAGAAACTAATAATTTCAACAGCATGTTTCTATTAAAACTTTTCTTATTTATTTACTTTCTTTTTTCTATAGAAAAGATAAGCTAAATGGATGCATAAATACCTAATAATATACATACATGCATACATACAAACATTGTTTATGTGTCTACACAATTTCATATAAAAACAGTAAGAGTATAATTTTTTAAGGCAGTAACAAGAAAACTAACATACAGTTAATGTGACCTTGTAGTACTTTGGCAAGAAATATAAGTTAATGATACTTTAATTCGCCTTTTTACTAGAAAATTTAATATTTTATTTTTAAAATACCAAAATTATGCCGCATAAAAAGACCATAATCCAACTCCAAGAAGCATTAGCTGGCACCAAACACATAGAAAACTTCTAAATTGATTTGTGAAAAATATAGAAAAATAAATATAATTTTTAGAAGGGTGAGGAATACCATTTCTAAAACCATAATTAATTAGGTTAAGGATCTTAACAAAATTTACCCTTTCGCTTTTAAATTGAGTTGAACTCAAGTAGAAGTTTTTAATTTGAGTAAAAAATAATGAAATAAATATTTATTTCTACTTCGTTATAAATAAAATAAAATTAGTTGTTGTTATAACCTTGGCCTATTATATCTTGTATTTATTTTTAATTTAAGGGCAGCAACATTTTTCTAAGCGCTAATAAGCCTTTTTAAAAGTTTTTAACAAAAAAAAATAAAAAAGTGTGCATAATGGTTTGAAATATTTAAAAATACAGATATAAACTTAGCAGGGACTAAAGATAATAGCCATTTCAAAATTTTAAGTGAAAAAATCTTGCACACAAGACAACATCGGAAAGTTAAAGTTAAATGAGGTTTTTTTAAAATAAAGTGCTTTTTGAATTTTTGGTTTTCAATTCTTTTTTTAAATTAAATTAAATTTTTAAAAATTATTTTTGGCAGAAATAATTGCTTTATTTTAATTAATATATAAATAAAAATATTTATTATTTCTGCCAAAAACTAAAAAAAATTCAATAAAATAATTTTTTTACATAAATTGCAAAAATTCAAAAATAATTAATATTGTTTTGATTTTTTTTTTTTTTTTTCATAAATATTACGGTCCCTGGTATTTAGTGCTACGTTGATGTAAAAAAATTATAAACTAATGTGTGGGACTGCATTAATTTTAGTCTGCTTTGAATCTACTTGGCCAAATTTTTTTTAATTTAACCTTTCTTAAGTGTAAAAAAACATATTTATTTTAGTTCTGGGCAATTCCACAAAAAACCAAGATGGTGAAAAATCGGTTTTTTTATTTATAAAAAAATCGAAGAATGTACTTGCTTAAGAGAATTACAGTTATCGATTTTTAATTAGGTGGGTTATATATATTGTTTTTTTATATCGCAACAGTTTAATCTAATCAGTTACTAAACAATTTGATCTTCATTTTTATGGTTTTGTTAAAAATGTCACACCTGTCACTTTTTTTTAAAAGTTTTTCCTTAAAAAAAATATATTTTTGTAAAAAAAAGGGTTAAATACAATTAAAAGCACTCAAAACTGCTGTGTAAATTAAACAAAATAAGTTCGTTCTCAGGAACATTTTGCACAAAGCGATAGATATACAAGTTTAAAATCTTTTAAGGTCAAATTCGTAAGATTATTATGAGAAGAAATCATGTTATCTTAGTGGATTCTTATTATTATTTTTTTTTAATAATAACCAGCACTCAGGGATCACCATTATACATGCATTGTGTTGGTGTCAGGAAAATAGGGTATAGAAAGGAGTATAAAGGAAGTAGTGTTTGTGGACATTTTATTTAAATTTCTCGATATTATTGTGACAGGAAAGACATCCCTAGGAAGTTTATTCCACATACAAACTGTACGACCGAAGAAGGAGTAATGAGTGGTGCGATTCACTGGCCAGTCGACTACGTGCACTTCTAGAAAAACGTGTATCACGCAAAAAGGCCCGGTTTTAGGAAAAAGTTCCCTTATTTCCTCAGAGCACATTCCATTATAGGTGTCCGAGTGAATCAAAACGACTAGATACCACAACGTCGTCGATGAGTATTTTCGCTCGTTCCTGTTCGCGGTCAAGTAGCCCCAAAAGAGACTTCGGGGCACCAGCCCATACATGATAGTTGTATTCAATTTTCGGTCGGATATAGGTGGTATAAATATTGAGAAGATCAGATGGTGTAAATTAATTCCTTCACCGTTTAAGGAAACCAAGACACTTCGATGCTTCCTTCGACATAAGAAAAATGTATTCTGCCCAGCGGACATCGCACTGGATTTTCATGCCCAGAACATCACGAGTCTCCGTCTTTTCAATACTCATACCATCAACTAATACAGACGAGGCAGCATCGTCCATTGTGCGTTTATGTGTTAAAAGACAACATTGGGTTTTATGGGCATTAAAATCAACCCTATTCGCACGGCATTTAGCAATTAAAAAACACATCATCTTCAAAAGTCATAGGGCTTTCTTATATTAAAATTTTAAATTGCTTCTGTTGTAATCAAAATTGTAACTAAAATGGTCACACCCATCACAATAAAATTGCCCTTTTATAAAATAATTTTTGTTTCCATCAACTAGTAAATAACTTAATCGAATTTGTAAACCTTTTTTAATTACAATAAGAGGGTATGCGTTAGGTTTGTGTTCGGGCTGGTTTACATTTGATTGGGCTCCAAATTGTCATCCACTAATGCTCAAAGCATAACACAGACGAATGACGAATTTTTCGCACTGAAAAGCATAGAAAGTTTTAAAGTGAATTTTTTTAAACCCTTGCGAAAATAAAAAAAAATATTAAATATTTTAGAAACTCCCTCGATGCAGGTTAAGTTTAATTTTATTAGAAAATTTTTTGTTAGCGTTTTTTTCATTTATATAAATTTTTAAATTGAAATGATTACTTTTTTCTTAAACAAAAAAAAAGAAATAAATAAAAAAAATCAAACGATTTACCGGTTGTCATTTGAACAACAACAACAAACAAATAACAGCCTGCCTAGCAGCCCGTTATTGGGTCAACCAAACAAACAGCCGGGCGATATATAATTTGTATCATTAACGAACAAACACAAAAAAATGCTGTCGCCATTACTGTTTTCTGTTTAAAAGTGAACATTTGACGTCATTTAATGCAAATTTAACGCACAATTGCTGATTTAATGTTACATTAAAATTTTGTCGGCTGTAGTTTTTCCGTTAAATCAATCTACGTTTTTTTTGCTTTCATCATTGAATGTCTGTCGTTTATAATGTGCGTTTGTTGTTTGTGCGTGTTTAAAGCAACTAAGGGAAAATGAAACATCAATGTTAATATAAACACAAACGAAAACAAAAAAACAGTGGCAATATTGCAGTAAAAAGTGTCAACCAGACGTTACAAAAAAAAAATAATCAATTTACACAAAACGGAAATCATTTGAACGGTTGTATGGTTCGATGATGATAACAAAAATAACATTTACAATACATGTTAGTATCAGCTGGCAACTTTAACGAAGCTGCTGGTTTTATCGACAATGATTATAATTAAAAAGGAACTTAATTATTTAAACACTTATTAACGCACTCCAAACACGCTAACAATGAATACATGTTTTGTGTTGCTTTTTCTTCATCTACTTATTGATAGCAATTTATAAGAAATATGGCCAACTTACGCCATAAAGTAGGCAATAACTGGTTTGTGTCGTATTTCAATTAAACATCGAATCCCTTAATGAAATATCTCTTGTCTTAATTATCTTTGCAGCTTAAGTTTCGTTCCATGTTTCGCTTATTATGCAAAAATACTAAAGAAACACGAAAATACTTTTTTTAAAAACTATTTGCAACTTCTCTATTAATCAGTACCAAGAAGCTTGTTTAAAGATAAATTTTAAAAACTTTTCTTTATTTTTACCATATTTTCGTATACAATGAGATATTTCATGATGCCAACAGCCAGAGTGTGAATGAGAGCGTGTTTTTTAAAATCAGTGGCAAAAATTAAAAAGAAAAAATTAAAAGTTTATTAAACTTTTCCCATCTTTGTTTTCTTTTACTTTCATTATTAAAACCCTTGAACAATAACTGTTTGAAATTTACTTTGGCAACCAAAAGGCTCACTCAGTGGTTGTAGCAGAGTGTGGAGATAGACAGACAGCTTGATAGACAGACATTTAATTAGAGCATCAAGTAAATTTACATTTTAATTGATTAAATAAAAAGGCTCTATAAAAGTCTCTGTTTAATGGTTACAAAATAAACTTTTTAATTTTTTTTTTTCAATCGAGAGGAAAATGTTCTTGGTAATGCATACTCGCTTAAGTGTCCTTGAGTATATTAATGCATTCCAATATACTTATATGTGTATGTATTTTAAAAAACTTAGTAATGAAGAATGGCTGAAAATAAAACCATTTGATGAGGGTCTATCAAAGTCAAAGAAAACAAGCTTAAAACTAGTAAGAGAACTTAAGTGGGTTATAAGTACGGCTCAAGAGAGCTTCGGACATTTACTTAAGAACAGGAGTTTTTTTATAAACATCCAATTTAGTTTTTTAAATTTGATTGATTTCAAATATTTTGTAATTTGGCCTCTAATCTTTCAAATGATATGCATATAGTATGTTTGTCTTTAATTTTTTTTATTGGCTTAATTAACCCTTAGCATCCCTCGTATATACTAAAAGAACATTTTCTGCTTGGGGCGTGTATTTGTTTTTGCAAATCAAAAATTCTTTTTAGTTAAAAACTTACTGGGTAACAGCCTTAAAAAATTATATCTAAAAAACATTTTGCATCTGTTTTTATTTAAAAACAAACACAACATTTTTCTTTAAAACATTGTATATTCCTAAATGCGGAGTTAAACGACTCAAAAATTAAAATTATATTTATTTAGGCTTCAAGTGACATATGTTTGCCTGATGGCGAGACACTACAGTCATTGCAATAGAAACACAGCGGACAAGCAAAATGAAATAATAAAATAAGCTGCGACTAAGGATGATGAACTGATGTTGCTTTACTCGCAACGAGTGCATTGACTCTAAACTAACCAACAAGATTTATATTGAATAAAACCAAATTTGCATTAACATATGTATGTACATGTGTTTGTGTGTATGTAAGAGTGCATTAAATGATTTTGTATCATAAAAAGACGCATTAAAAAGCTCTTGGTACTGTACGACAATGTTTCTGCATTACAAACATATGTTTTTTGTTTTCTATTTTCGCTATAATCTTAGTGCTACCGTTTTCTGCTGCTTATCATTTCTAATTGATCTAAATTACTTAAAAATTGCCTTCATCTTTTTCAGATTGATTTCATATGACTTTCATTATTAGGTGACAATTACACTGCCAAAAAAAGAACAAGTTTTATTATAAGTTGTAGACACGAAAAAAAAATTTTCAGGACTTTTAGGTGCTTCTATCAAACCAAAATTATGTTCCTCCAACTTTGTGATTCTTAAGGTCAATCTAATTTGTGTCTTAAAAACACGAATTTTGTAAAGAAAAAAAAAATGGAAAAAAATGGAAATGACTAATCAGTCCTTTTTTTAAGAAAAACTAGTTTTAGTACAAAAAAAATTAAAAAAATTTTAGCCAAGTTAAACGGTTGTTAATAGAAATTTTCAAAATTGTATAGCAAAAGTTGATGAAAAGGGTCCAGTAGGCCCTACTAGGACGCGAAATAAAAAATAAAAAGCAATCTTACCTGCTAGTTTTAACCGGATAACGTTCAGTTAGGGCCTTAAGTGTAGTTTTCCCATCTATCCTTCCGGCTCTCCCAACGAAGATTGATCAAGCGACGCATACATGTCTTAATCCTTCTTTAATAGTGACCAACTGGTGGCCTTTGCTATGAGATCCGTTACTTCTCAAGTGAACAGTATATCCAACTCAAGCACGCTACACTCATCAGAAAGTGCACAGTTTAATCTAAAGTCTTTTTCTGTGACACTGGCACCGGCTCTTGTACCCAAAAACATCTTACACAAATAAAAACTACGCAAATTTTGTTTCAAATAAATTCTTGTTTAAAGAAATTTAAAATCTTTTAAAAGTTCGGCCAAAATGGGCTGCTTATTTGGAAAGCAAAGTAAGTAACAAGACTATGATAAATATTAATAGAGCTTAATGCAACAAACACATCAATGATAGCAGGCTAGAGACTACAAAATTTTAAAGATATTTTGCCAAAAATTTTAACGATTCTGGCTATTTCAAGCCGTTACCTAGTCCTACCAATATATGGACGTTTTTAAATAATTTCTTACCTGACTACACAAAAACCACTGTAGCCTGAAGCGTTTATATTATAGATGTGTCGCAGCAGCAGTATATGTATTTTAAGCATTAAGTATAAACCGCTTAAAAGTTTAATTAAACAATAATTGTTTGCATTTTGCAATTACCAAATTGCCCTTTAAAATTTTTTAATATTCCTCTTTGAGCTCAAACTTGTACATCAATTAACCTTAAAAAACGCCTAAAGATATGTAATAATAAAATTAAATTGTAAAAGGACTTTATTTCACACATTTGCCTTAAGTACTAATGTAATTAAGGCTTATGATCTTGTAAAATATAAAAAAAAACATAAATACAAACACATGTATATTAAGGTAAATTTCTGTATTCTTTGGAAAACAACGTAAGTCGAAAGGAAAAAAGTATTTAAAATAATGAAAAGGGTCACATGCAAGTATAAGCGAGGCAGACTTAAGTGTGGACGGTGGTCTTTTGAGTCACTTTATGTTTAAAATTACTATGTTATGATTAAAGTAATTAAGTGTGGTTGAAGTTTTTAAAAGACAGATGAAAATAGGCTGATGAAACATGTAAAAATTCTTATAATTCATACTCGTAATTACACTTACAAAAAGCCTTAAGTGATAAAATAATAATTAACATAATTATTTTACACCAACGGCGGCTATAAAATATAATTTAACAATATTTTTTTCTTAACTCAAAGAAAAAGAAGTCGCGAAAATATAAATTTTACCACCTTTTAGGGCAAAATAACATAACATCAGCAATATAAAAAGCATGACATAAAATCACGTAATAGATTTACCAACGCAATAAAGGATAAAATATTTCCACTTTGAATAAAAATGCAAGCAAAAACGAAAGAAACCAACAAAAAACCGTAAAAGGAACGCAATTATTACAATTTAATTACTGCAGACAACAATTGCATAAAACGAACAAAGCGGAAAAATTTCCATACGAATACACACACTATGAAAGTGAAAAATTATATTTGCTGCATGCACTGCTACAGTCAAACCAACCAACATTACAAAATTACTTTGACACACATACACACACACTTATATGCCTACTTTGAATACAAATGAATGCAACATAGCTCTTGTGTATACATATGTGTGCATGTTTTATAGAGGTTTTTCGTTGTCTTTTACTATGTGTCTGTATGTGTGTCTGTTTGCTGAATCGCAAGTTACGATTTTATTTTTATTTTTGTGTTTTTTTTATATATAAAATACATTTGTTTCTAGGTTCGCATGTTAATTTGCAACATTACCAAGTAGCATTGTGGCAAATCACTTGTATAAGGTTTCACACGTATGTAGTGGCTTAAATTTACACACACGCATACACTTTTAAACATACAGTTGCAATACGCCATCATATTTAGCGTAAACTCATTGTAAAAATTTTCCCGTTGAACTAGTTTTTGTAGTAAAATATTTTCGTTTAGTTTTTTTTTTTTTTTTGTTTTCGTTAGACTTGTTATCCATTTTTGTTCCACGTCAAACGTTCTAGGGATTTGAATTAAACTTTAGCAGTAATTTAAATGCCAGTGTGTCTGCCTGCCTGCATGCCTGCCTGTCAGCTTTTGCATATAAATGTTTAAGGGTATGAATGTACGTATGTAAG
This sequence comes from Melanophora roralis, assembly GCA_963583895.1. Taxonomy (NCBI): domain Eukaryota; kingdom Metazoa; phylum Arthropoda; class Insecta; order Diptera; family Rhinophoridae; genus Melanophora; species Melanophora roralis. Next base: position 124,895,597 of record OY757187.1, read on the forward strand.
TGCTACGCAAACGCATTTACTGCTGCCTTTTTAAAATTATGCGTTTTTTACACTCAGAAAATCATGCGATTAATAATAAATTTATAAAAATTAATAAATAAATAAAATTTCATATAAATGTAAAATATTTTATTTGTTTATACGAAAAAAAGTATTTTGTGTTTTTTACTGACTTTTGGCCTTGACCAGACTCAATAATTCTTTACTTTTGAACCAATAATCGTAAATTTTAAATTTCCATATATAAATTCTTCTTTTCAATCCTCATATGGTTCAATTGTCCTTGGTTTCATATTTTTGAACTCATTCTCAAAAAGGGCTAAAAAGTGCCAAAAATTTAAAAAAAAATACTCTTTGTCCACTTGGTTCTATATCGGCCAAAAATCTTCAATTTAATATGTCTAGACCCATAATCTTAAAAGTTTTTAAAATAAGTTTTACCCTGATATACCCTTTTTAATCTTAATTGGGTTCTGTACCTGACGAAATCTATTTGAATAATGTTTTTATCCATATTGGTATAGAAAACATAAATCTTATCCCTTTTTTATCCATTGGGTCCAAACTTTAAAAAAGTACCTAAAGAGAATTCGTGTTTTTTCTAAACCTCTTAAAAGCTATTTGAATTATGTTTCTACCTTTATTGGTTCAGAAGTTTTTAAAAGACCTAAAAGATATCAAAATATAATTCTTACCCCTATTTAACCGTTTGGGTCTACATAATCAAAAACAAGTAAAAATCACTTTATTCGGATGTGCTGAGTATAATTACCCTTTACATTGGCCTTTCCTCACACCGAACTTTGTTTTATCCATTTTTTATGAAAATAAAATATTTCTGATTTTTAAATAGGGGTGGGTGTAATTTTTTAACCCTCTTAGAGTATTTACAGGCAAGCTGTTATTATAAATTTTGTATTGCAACCCCCTTAGAAGGTGAATATAGGGGGTAGGTATGTTCCAGAAAAATGTTTGCAAGGAAAAATGAGTTGGGGTAAGTCCTACATTTGACTTTTCCACGGGCACCCTGAAATCTACGGGCGGGATGTTGTTGCAGTTTCCCAAACTTTGTATGGAAGACCCCTTTAGCGATAGGATACTTACGCTGTATATTCTAGAAATATATTTGAAAGAGAAAACTAATGAGGGTAGATCGTTCTCTAAGGCCGACTCTGCGGAAGTAATGGGCGTTTTTAGATCATTTTCATAAATTTTGAATTGCAACCCCCTTAGGTGAAGGTGATAGGGGGTAGGTATGTTCAAAAATATGTTAGGGAGGGAAAACTTATAGGAGTCTGTAATATATTTTATTCCTCTAAGGGCGATTTCAGGGAAGTTGTAGGGGTTTTTATACAAATTTTTTGAACCCTGTTAAGGGCTGGATATAGTGGGTCAGTTTGTTCTACAAAAATGTTTGGGAGGAAAAATTAATTGGGCTTGGTCTTAAACTTAGACTTTAGCAATTTAAAAAAAATTAAACTTTGTAAGGCAACCATGTTAGAGGGCAGAGATAGGGTGTAAGTATGATCCACAAAAATGTTGGTGGAGAAAAATTAATGGGAGTCGGTCTTATTACACCCGTTTAAGGGCAACTAAGGGGAAGTTGTAAAGGCAAAACAACAAAAAGTCGTGGTTGCTAGCTCTCTGTCAGTTACCGAGCGGTTTGGATGAATTTTTTAGGCTAAATTTTCGTAAGTATACCTGATGTTTTAATACTTTAAAAAGTTCGAGAAATCTCCAGGTGCATTTCAACAGATAAACATCCCAAAACCTTTCATTTTGTATAATTACTACTTCTATCGTAATTGCACTTGTACGTGCAGTATTTTAATTAGGATGTTATTTCATACCATCTAAATCCGCTCGCTCGAAGCATCCTGCAACATAGTGGGCACACCCGCCTAAAAAGAAGGAATACAATTGCTCTTAGATAAAACTTTTGAAATTAGTTATCCTTATTGTGAGAGCTTTAATTTTAGTCTGGTACTGGACTAGTATTAATTACTTTTAATATTTGAATACTTATTGTTAGTTCGCTTAAGCGAAGATTCAACAATAAAATATATGAAAAAAAATTTCATACCTCCTGAAAAAGGGTCAATCATCTTAATTTTTAAAAAACTTTTGGTTCTTTTGTCAAATCTTTGCCAAATTTCATCAAATTATCTTTAAAATATGATCTGTACTTTAACCACAATTATTCGGGGACACTCAGCTAGACGCACGTACCAACAGACACGATATAGTTGACTTAATATATGATTCTAAGTCGATCAGTGTAATAAAGGTGGGTATTAACCAAACGCATAACCTTTCTACTACATATGTGTTTTTGGTATAAAAACCCCAAACTGCTTTGCTTTTATTTTGCTTAAAAACTATCAAAAGTTTTTGGGTGCATTTGATGTAATTGCCGTTGAACTAACAGCAAAACCATGTATCGCGATGTTTTCATTTTCCATTTTTTCTCGTACTGCAATGGCACCAGAATTTCCCATAAACTTTTTAAATGAAACCTTAAAACTTGTAAATGTTTACAAACATACACGCTGAGTATAAACGTGTGTTTGCAAATAAGCAATAAAAATGAACATAAAATGTTTTCAGGCTGTCTAAATGATGAAAAAAAACTATACTCAACATATTTTGCAAAATAAAATAAAATCATACAGACACACACACACACATTGTACATTTCTGCGATTTTATAGACAAGAAAAGCAACAGCAACTACAACAACAATTTTTTATTAAAAAACTTAATTTTTCTGGTTGACAAGTGGTTGTGAAACTATTTTTTAAATGTTAAGTGTTAATTTTTAAGTTTAAACAAAAAAACTACTAAAATTGGTAAATTATAAAATAAAATAAAATCAAAGTTTGAGTTGTCTGTCTGCACGTTAAAAAGCAGACCCCAACCTTCCCGTTCTTATTAGACATTTTAACAAACACAACAACCATTTTGCAAATATTTAAACGTTAGTTGCTTGCTCTAATATGCCACTTCATTGAAATTTTTCTTATTTTTTTACAATTTTTTAGTTTTGGTTTAGGGCAAATATTTTCAAATAACAATGACTTTTACTTGCCATGTTTTACAAAGCCAAAGCATTTTTAGTACCAGAAACCGAAAGTGTTATTTTGAGGCAATATAAATCAACAACCTTTTTTTCAAGCCACAAACATATTATATGTTAGTGCGCCAGCAACATTATTTGGTCTAGTTCTTACTAAGGTTAGACCATTAATGTATTCCACATTAGAGACTTATTACTTCACCCACTGTTAGAAGCACCTTTTTCGACTGTGTATGTAGGCCAAAATGCAGCCAGTTTTTTCTCTTTAATGCTTTTGGTTAGTTTGTTGGTCTTTCTAACGGTGCTGCAGTTGCTGTTGGTGCTGGTGCATTGTTATACTTCTCGAAAAAAATGCTTCAAGGAAAATGCATTAACATAAGTATGTGATGAGTGTTTTGTGGTAAAACATTTTGGCGCGTTGTTTTGGGTTTTAACAAGTTTTTAATGTTTGTTTTCTGCTACCAGTACGTACAAGAATGTCTACATAACAAACATGTAATATTGTGTAGCAACCCACAGGTCTTTACATACAATGACCGTCATATTTTACTCTTTAGTACATATGAACATGGAAATACGGTTTAATTTTACTTTTTGTTTTTTCATTGCAATTACAGTGAATGTGTTTTCTTAAAACATTAAATTTAATTTGGTAAGAAAAATTTAAAACATTTTTCAAACAACAAAATTTATAATAAACTGTCAAAATCTCATTGGTTGAGTTAATTTTCTAAGGCATAATCCTCGCAATTGTTTCGAATCGAAATTTTAAAAATCTTATTAGAACTTCCCAACTCAAGGCATTGACAACTTTATAGATCGAGCAAAATTTCGATTTGAATCGAATGCGATGATTTGACCGCTGTTTATTTTATGAATATTTTAAGAAATAAAATTAAAAAAAAATTATTTTCTGTTTAATAGAATCTTTCTTAAGAATATAAACTTCATCATAAGCACACGAATTTAAGATTTTTTTTCGCTTCCCTTTCAACGCCCTAAATTGCGATACTGAAATACCAGATGTTTGACGTTACTAATAATACTGCCAAAATCTAATTGTGTTTTTTTAAATTCTGAAATAAAATGTTTCCATCTTATGGTGTTTTTGTTTCTCGAAAAAAAGCTAACATTTTTTCACTCTATTAAATGTTGCATATTTTAAGGATAAAGTTAAAATTTTTAAAAAGCTTACTTTTTCCTTTTTTATATTAAAAATATAAACAATAAGACTATCACACGTTTTTCAGGCCACTTAAAACACTGTAAATTATTACGGTGCAAAAATTGTAATAAATATTGCCTTAATACGGGCGGATTTTTGGCAAAAAAATATTTCATCCTTTAAATATGCAACATTTTTTATGAAACTAACACAAAATTGCAATTTCTTAGAAAAATTAAAAAAAACTAAATTTTTTTTGAGAAACGAAAACACCATAAGGTTTTTCTTATTAGGCAGTGGTCTGCTCAAGGACTCACTATCACAACCCAATTAAATTTTAAAATAAATTAAATTAAAAACTTCAAACTTTATATGTGTGTTGAAGTAGGGTGTTTAAAATAAAATATAGACTACTAATAACTTTCCTCCTCTCTGGCATATACTTTATATATACATATGTAATTATGTGTATATATGTATACATACATATGTATGTATGTATGTTTGCAAATTGGTGCTTGCTTTTAAAAAGGAACATTAAAAAATATAATCCCCCCAAAAAGAACAAAAGTACTTGAAGACAACAACACCAACAGTAATAACAACATTAACATCATAAAAATAAAAGGGAAAACTTATTTTTCATTTTAAAAGAAGTAAAACGAAATTGACAAAAGGAGCGTAAATTCCATTGGAGTAAGTAAGTGTTTTGCATTACAGGATCAAATTTAAGAAAGTGTGGATTGACATTTGATAGGTGTTTCGAAGGTTGTTAAATGTTTAGTTTGAATTTTATTAACAAAATATAAAACCATAAGTAAAACTTAGTACCTAGTAAAATTCAATAAATATTTAAAAAAAATAAAAACATATTTGATGATAGTTATGGTGCATAGAACAACTTTTTGAGTAAATTGAAGACATAAAGAGTTTAAGACTAAAAACTACCCAGCATTATTTATAATAAGTAAGGTAAGCTAAGGTTAGATTAGGTTACAATGGCAGGCTATTAGTAAACCATTCAAACTCTTTGGGTTCTTATTGTTACCATATCTGCTAGATTTGACAATTTATCGTCATTCTGACGCGTTTTGGTGCAAAAATAAGCTTTTGATTTATAGCTGTAAAATAAATTTTTTAAAGGTAGTGTTCTAAGTAAAATGGCTTTAAAATAAAATGTTATATAATTATATTTGAAAAAAAATTGAAATGTTTAAACAAATTTTCTGTTTTTGAATTTGCAGTTTATTCAATGTGCTTTAAATTTGTTACTATTGTCACTTTTAGGTTATTGTTGTGTGCATGGAACACAGCTCTGAAATAATGCAGTTGTTTTTGCCGCTTGGTCGCGTTTTCTTAATGTCAGATTCGAACACATTGACGCAAAAACCGAAGTCCCCTTTTATGTGATGATGTGTTGCACAGATGGACAGCTATTCACCGATTTGAAATACTAGTAGCATCACCCCAGAACTTTGTTGTTTAGACAAAAAAGGTGCGCTTAGCAATGACAATATATGTATTTGAACAAAAATAAAGGGGAGTAAACTTACCGCTATTGTAGTCAATATTCTAGTTTAAGTTTTAATATCATTTAGCCAACTTCGTATTCAATCATCATAATTATTTTGACACTTAAGCCACATACCTGTCTTAACGCCTACTAATATATTTAAATTCGTATAAAAACCAAAAACTTATTTCGAAAAACTTTTTAAATCAGTTCTTTTATAGAATTTAAAACCATTTACCGGCCACAACAAGCAAAACTTAATAAATCCGAAAACCCACAAAATGCAAGATCCTGCTTAACCATTCATTGCTTTTAAATTTTTGTAATTTTTTCTCCCCTCCCATATAAAACTTTATATAAAACCACTGCAGAGGTTCTGGTTTTATTTTTTTGTTTAAAAAAAACGAAAACGAAAAATTCTGTTAAAAATCAAAGTTTATATGCAAAAACTTGTTGGCACAAGAGCTGCAAGAAACCATCTAAAAGTAAGACTTTTATCGTTTGCAAAACAAAAAAATATTTAAACGCTTCTCAATGAGAACAGGAAAGTTTGGAATGTTGAGTTGAGAATTTTGCACGGCACTGTGATATTGCACTAGTAAATGGAATAGAAATACTTAAGGCTTCTACTGGTTGTGCAGGAATATGGAGGAAAAAGTGAGTGGGGATGGGGAGCTGCAGGTACATAAGCAAAGGTGGCTGGGAGAGTGCTTCTACGAAATAATTTTTAAAAATAATCGTGTAAGGCCTGGGGCTTTAATAGAATTTATCAAGGTATAGAGAAGTTTCTGAATTATTTGACAAAAATTATCTCCTTCCCATTTTAGGCCAACAGCATCTCTTTATCTTTATAATTACGACTTCAGGGTTTTCTATTGATTTCCGTCCCATTTTTAGAAGGGACTCATAATGACCTTTTATACAGGTTTCCTGCCTTTACTTAGATTCTTCAGGGTGTCAGGAGGAGGCAACTTGCAGAGATCTTAAGAAGCATTGGATACATAATGGTTAAATGCGTCAAGTAAACAGCTGCCCCTATTGAAGTCAGTCGATAAGTATACACTCTTCTCCATATTTAGTCAAACTATCTATATTTTATTAGTGCTAATTAAAAAATTGCTAAATATTTGTCCCTAGCAGCAACACATGGAAGCGCTTGTTAAATGGAAAACTTAATATAATGGTTTGAGCAACATGAGTTAAGCACTTCGAAGCAGAGTCTAAGGTAATTTTTTCACAAACGTTATCAGTGCCCAGTGTCCGCAATTGTGTTTTATTAATAAATAAAATACAAACAACAACAACAATCGGTTTTCGCTAAAGCAGATTTAACAAAAACAGAAGAAGTAGGTATTTTTCAAAAAACACACAGTATGTTTTACGAATCACTTTCAGCACACCTATGCAGCTCTTCAGCGAAAACTTACTCTCAAATTCATACATTCAGAATTTATTTAATACTGTGCAACATGCCTCTGTCACAATAAACTTTATGCGTATGTTTGCCAAAAAAAAGATGGAAAATTAACCAAGAATAAAAAATGTTTAGATTTGGTTTATTTTTTACTGAGATTTCTTATTGAACATGATGGCTGCATGCATATGCTTGCTTTACAAACAAGCCATTGTTACAAATACGTTTATATGTGTGACAAAAACACAGACTTTGTTTTCTATTTTGTGTAAAAACTGAAAATTTGTGCAAACAAAAAATAAAACAAAAACGGGAAAACCATATTGTCTAACATTCGCGGGTAATATTAGGGAAAAGAGGACTCTTTAAAAAAGTTACTGCAAATGGCGTCATAATGCTTTAAAAATTTACTATAAAATATTTTTAATAGTGAGAAATAGAGTAGTTGTAACAAAATTCTATTATTTTTTGGCATCTATTCAAATATATTTAGGTAAAAAAGAAGTAAGTATGTATATTTTAAGTACGTAGTAGTACTAACAATTGAAATAGTTTCATAAGCTTTTGAGTTTGAGGTAACTTTTCAAAAATTATGGCCTACTTTAGGGCATTTAAGCAATTAATAAAAAGCTACACAAAAAAGTATAGAAGGAGACTTAAAGCAGTAAAATCATAAAATAAATAGTATACTTTTAGGCGTAAGAAAATAACTTAAAACAGTGCATACTTTACGCATTTACGTATTTCACATTTTATTAAAAAAAACTTTTAATGGAAAATTCCCTCTATCTTCCAAGAATGGTCATAAAAATAACAACAGAAAAATTAGCTGTAGTAAATTACGTTACTCTTTGCTGTTTAAATGGCTGCTACGTCGGTTTACGTTGTTGTTGTTTTTTTTAAATGCCACATGACGATAATAAGCATCATATTTTGTCTGCTTGGCGATGAAAGTCTATAAACATAAATTTCTTTTGTAGTCTTATTTAGTTTTTATATAAAAAACGTAAGACGTTGATAAATTACAACCGTTTAACTTGAGGAGGCTTATGCTAAAGCAGATGCATACACAAGCAGACACAAAAAGACAAACATTTATGAGTTGAAATTTAAAAAAGGCTCGGGAAAAAAAGCAAAGACAAACTTTTGAAAAGTTTTGTATTTTAATAGAAGATATTACTTGACAAGTTTTTATATGCGATTTATAACAGAAAAATAAATTGGTTTTTTAACAAAAAAATTTTTTTTTTTAATTGGTTGATAAAAGGCGAAGTTCTAAAACCAAATTAAAATAATTGTAAAATGCAAATTATTACAAAATATTTTCAAAATTTAAATTTTACAAAAGATATTTAAAAGTTAATAAATTTGAACCATTTATTATCAATTTTTAAATTGATTTTTAATAAAAACCAATTTTTTCTTCCGTTTAACAACCTTTTTATTCCAGCTGCGCTACAAAATACTTAAGACAGCCACTAATTTTACAAAAATCCAAAACATGAGTTCTTTTCATTCTGATTAACAGTTCAAATGTTGATGTTTTGGTTAATTCTAAAAAGCATATTTTAAAAATCATTTCGAAAATGAAAAGTAAAGCTACTACAACAGTTTTACAATTTAAATATATGATTACAAGGGGTTAACAATTCTCCTTGACCCTAATTTCTTTTCAGTTTAAAACCAACGGGCAACAAAAAAACCCCCAAATTTATAAAACTATAAGTGTAAAGAAAATAAATAAAAATTTAAGCACGTTAAAACTTAATTGATTTGTTTGGAAAAACCCTTGTGGTCATAATGTTTTGGGTTGTTAATTCAACAGTACTTTAACATACAAGTGCCATGAGTTATATATTTAAAGCAAAAAAACTTGTAAGCGATAATGGCTTTTATCTTGTGCTTATACATATGTATGTATGTAGTAGTAGTAGCAGTTAAGTTGTAAACTTTTATGTAATGAAAACAACATCAATACTTTCATCGGAAGGCAGCAGTAAACAGTTAAGAAAACACTTTACAAAAAGTTAAAATCAACAACAGCAAACAGAAACCTGACCAACATATGAAAGGAAAACATTGAAAAGCAAAAAAAAAAAACAAACAACCGGTCAGAGTAATAAAAACGTAAAGAAAAACTAACACTAAAGCTTACAAGGACTTAAAGTCAAACAGAACCCAATGGCATAAAATGCCGCACACAACATACTCACACATGCATATGCTGTCGGGAAGAATATCAAAAATTGCTTTCGCCCTTCAATTTCATAGCAACTGCTAGTTACTAAGTCAACGCTTGCCAATCATTGACTTTTGTTTGCACAAACGAGTATGTGGCTGAGAAAGCAAAAAAAAAACAACCAACAACACTGAGAAATAACATTAAATGCCGTTAAAAAATAAAGGAGCAAAAACGCTAATAACAAAAATACAAGAAAAAAATTTTAAGAAGATAAAAACCAAAATAAAATAAAATTTCAAAAGAACTTAAGTGTCAGATGAGAAAAAAATAAACACAACAAAAACAGGAAAGGGTGCGGTGAAATAAACATTTAGGATGAAGCCGAATGTCGTAACTGCATGAAAGAAACACCCAAAATACGCAAAGAGGTACAAGAACCTACAAACAAGTACGAAAAAAGTCCACAAGAAACATTTTAAACTACAACGACCGTAAATTAAAAGCAGACTTTACCGAACTGGCACAAAAAACTTTTCTAAAAAGCAACTAGAAAAACTAAAACAACAAAGTTGTTAATGTTTAGCAAAAAACACACAAATGAAAAAAAACTAAAATCAACAAAAGGCAAAAACATTGAAATATTTTAAGGGCAAAAGAGAAAAGCTCTCAATAAAGGGAAAACACAATCCACATGTTAACTTAAAGCAATTCGGTTTAACTTAAGAGAAATTTAAACACTTGTTAACTTCAGGGCTGTCAGTTATGGCGATTTTACGCCAAATGTGGCGATTTTTTAGTGCTCTTGGCTAATAAAATTTAGGTTTGACGCCATGGCGATATTGTTGGCGATTATTTTAAAAAACGGGAAAGTTTTTAAACTAACTAAAGAAATAATAAACATATTTAATGCAAATACTATGTATGCAGAGTTGGGCAAAATACATGCTTTGCTGTATTTTAAATACAAAATACTTGTTCCGCTTGTATTTAAAATACCAAATACTTTCAAGTCGAGTATTTAAAATACAAAATACAATATTTTAGTATCTTTTATTTAAAATACAAAATACATTTATAACCACTAATCTGTAAAAAAGAATTTCCTTTCATGAACACTAGATTTTTCAAAGTATCATCAGATAAGCAGCCTCTTGTTGGAGAATATATAAATCCTGCTAAAGACAATAAGCTTTCTACAGGTCCTGATGAATACAAACTGGTGTTAAATTTTATGAAAAATATTTCTTATATTTGGGTAGTCTTCAAAACTGGAAAGCTCCTTGCTTTTGTCATTTAGGAAGCTGACTAACTCCAACTTGAAATATTTGAGAGCAAATAGTTAATTGAAATCAATAAGATCAGCTAACAGAGATTTTTAGAACAAAATCTTTGCATAAACCCCTTTATACCTTTGCCGCAAAATGTGGTATGGAGACTTTGAAGGCGGAAAAATTAACTTTGGGATAGTAGCAAGGACAATGATACAACCCTTACAATTCTTTAAATTTTAACAAATTTTTTATGCGCTTTATTTCGAAAGATATTACAGCTAATAACTTTAAAACTTCCACAGCTTGAAAAAAAAAAATAATTAGAGCAAAGGGAATGGTAGCCCAATGGCTAGGTTAGGGGAAACACCCGACTGCGGATAAAAGAAATGAGGTACAGCTTAGGCCAGTTTCTTTGTGGGTTTTTACGAAGATGACTGTAAAAAAAGCCTTAAATGATGGGTTACATAAGTATGCATTATGTATATGGGCATAAGTAGCTTAATTGAGAAGCCCTATTGAAAATAGCCCTATGGAAAATTATCAAAGTTAAAACTGCCTTATTTTCTCATAAATTGAATGGAAAATAAGCAAAAAGAAATTTAAAATTTTATTTATAGCTCGCATTAGCCTTTCGACATGATTCATACAATAGGTACTCTTTTTCAGATTATTGGGTAATTTACATATTAGCCAGAGACTCTCAAAATTGATTAATAAAAACAAGTAAGAACGCTTTATTCGGCTATATCGAATCTTATTTGCCCTTCACATTTATCCTTTCGTATACCTAGCCATCTAATCTTTTCAAGTTGTTTTCGTACCGCAAATATTATAATAAAAATAATTTGTGCTGGCCCGGCACGTTACTAATATTAAATTTTGTATGAAATTTTTTATTTTTGTTACATTCCACCGTTCAAACACAAAGGGGAAATGCAGAGGACGAATTTTTTGAATTCGCCTTGCTGTTATCTTGTTTAGTGTACCCTGGGAAATTGTAACATTTTTCAATTTTGGTTATGACAAATTTTTGTATAACAAAAAAATGTATTTTGCAAAAATGTATTTTGACATCATAAGTATTTGAAATAGAAATACAAAATACGTATTTGTATTTCAAATACGTATTTCAAATACAAGTATTTCAAATACTGCCCAATTCTTTATGTATATTACCCAAAATGGCACAGATGAAGCTGAAGTTTATAGCTTACTAAACGCATCTTTTTAATTGCTTCAACTAAGTGCTATTTAAGCAAAAAAACGTTTTTTAGCTTTTTATACATACATACACACATGCAAAAACTATGTATACTCAAGGTAATATTAACATAACTCGTAAATAAATCCTTTTCGTATAAAAATAACCTTGTTTGCCACAGATTTTCCATACAAAATAACTACAATACCAATGCTGCATTAAGTTCGTACTTTAACCTAAGCAAAGTTTTTAATATTTAACACTATGTTACTTAACAAAGTAACTGCCATTCTAATTATGCTTTTGGTTATACATATTTTCAATTCTTCCTTCGAATTTCTTAATGTACAAAAAATTTAATTTTTACTTTAATTAAAAAGTTATTTCTTTTTATTTAATTTTTTGAATAAAAACACATTAATATTTCATATGTCTATTTAAGTTAAAAAATTTTTGAGTTTTTTTCGTCTTAAACAATAGATTTTTATTATGGCGATTTTTTTGGCGATTTTTTTGGTTTTTAAACTCAAAAAAATATTTTTTGGCGATTTTTGGCGATTTTTGATAACCGTTCTGGCGATGGACCCTAAAAAAAAACTGACAACCCTGGTTAACTTTGCTTTTTTCGGAGCTCTGAATTTTTTTTTTCGTTTTCTCAATTAAAGTAAAAAATTATTTAGCCCAACACAAAGTGATAACAGCAGATAATTTTAAACTTTAGGGAACATTTTTATTTTTCAAAATTTTCCAATTACTTAGTTATTATAGTTCTATCATCAAGTCATAAATTTGTCTCTCAACGCTGCACCAATTGGTATTGCCGGAAGTTGTCTTAGATTTGAAATCATTTATCATCTAGGCATTAAAAAAGTATTTTGGCAGTAATATGTAGCAGGACTACATGGTTCCGAAATTATTAAGATTTGTTGGGAAATTAATTGTGCATTTACGATAAATACGGCTGACTGGCAAGCCTTTGCTTAGGACAAAGGACCTACTACTTCTTAACATATGGGTCCTAGATGGAGGGGGGATCGCAGCTCGGGTCTTCTGCCTAAGCTAAGCACCAGAGTGCCAAACAAACTCCCTTATGACAATCAGTCTCCAAGACTATAAGGCGTTCATATGGTTTTCCGTTTTTTTATCTCTGCAAAGAGGAAAATTGCAGACCCTAAGTAGAGGTGATAGGCGATTTATGCATGTAGCAGGACAACTAGCCAATGATAATATAAAATACGAAATGAGAAAAAAACGACGGCTTAGCATACTTTATGACACTGTCAAGATCTCGTGCGCTTCAAAAAAAAACTATCTATCGTCTAATTTTTTCAAAAATTAAAAATTTGGATTAGTAAGTCGAGACCGCTTGCATTGGCCAAGAGAGGTTGGAGTACCCTAGAGTTCATTGCATAGACCCAGGGCATTCAATTCGAATCAAAATTTAAAATTCTTATTAGAATTCCTATACTAAAAGCATTGACAACTCGATCTATCGAGTAGAATTTCGATTCAAATCAAATACCGTAACTTGCCCCCAGGTAAAATGAAATCAACGGGCTGTTATTTTATTCTGGTAATACCTACCTAACCTAGCCTCACCTAACCTGGCCGTACCTTGCAAAATCAGTTGCAATTTTAAACATTGTTCAGCAGGGAGATTAATGCTGAGGAAGGAATATCGGGTACAAAACGGAAAATATTGACATACGAAATAGTCTGAATGTCCAAAATGTTGTTGAAAAGCAATAAGGTAAAATTTTTGTTTTTTGAACTAAATATTATTTGCAATGAAAAGTGGATCCATTCTTATAATCCAAAGCATAGGCGGCCATATCTGATATCCGGCCAACCAGCCGAATGGCTCTGTATTTTACAAGCTATTAATTTTGGTCAGATCATCAAGGGAAAGCTGCATATAATAGAACTGTGTCAAAACGGGGTCATTTAGACTCTGCTTGACAGTTTGCGTGTAGCGAACTACCACGAAAACCATAATGGAACTGATTCATCTAAAACAATTAGATGAAACATTACTCAAATATGCAGCAGGACATAAAACCGTTTCAATTTTTCAGGAAAATCAACATGTTTTGCAATATAAGATAAAAACTACACATAAAGAATCGGTGGAACAGTTTTGTTATAGCCGCCTTGTAGTTCAGAGCTTGCACTATGCGATTACTATTAGTTTTGGTTGATACGGAACTCCACCTTTTTTTTCTCCTCTTCCTTCTCGACTTCCTCTCCCTCTCACTGTCTCTGAGAAATGCTCTACTTTTAAACAAGATATGGCGAAATTAATTATCAAGTAAACGCAACCGGGAGAGAATTTTTGACTCTCTAACTTTTTTATATATGGACTTTGACAACACGGTGGTGAAATAGTTTAAGCCGTATTGTCAAACTACAAATACAAAAAAGAAAAAAGTAAGAGAGTCAAAAATTCTCCATCGGTTGCGTTTACCTGATAATTTATTTTACCATGAAACAGGATATGCGAAATTGGCTTGATTCGCTCGTGAGCTTAATCATAAGCAGTTCTTTCGGCGCGGGTTTAATAGGTTGCTAAAAAACAAAAAATTTCTTTTTAACAATGGCCCATACTTAGAATAAATTTTTATTATAAAAATATCTGAAGAAGAATCTTAAAGAATACCTCATACAAAATTTCCTAGTTCAACTGGGGTGGATTTTTTTTTGGGAGCCATGAAAAATATATCCTTTTTAAATCTTATTTTCCCCAAGTTGTTTTCTACCCCGATAGTAAATGTATGATAGACCGATAATTTCAGTTTTTGCAGCCTTTTATTCACTTTGTTATAATAAGCCACCTGTCCTCAACTTTATTTTTATTTTAGCATGATCGCTATGTAGATGGCAAGCAAACAGAAATGATTGAGTAAGATCGAATACAATGTTTAACGACTATTCCGCCAACAACAAAGCAAAACATTATTAATATACACTAAATGCACACTAAACCAAAAACCGTCACAACTCGAGATCAATATTTTCCATTAGAGTCTTTTTTTAAGCCTTTGAAAACATGGTTTTTATTGTATAACTAAATTCGGTTTAACTGAAAAAGACGTCTTACAATGTTGTTTACCGAAACGCAAAGAAATTTTCAATTTTTCAATAGATTCGATTTGAAAACAGGCTACAGAAAATAATGAAAAAATGTTGATATACTATAAGTAGTAGCTGTTTTTGATTGAGTGAGCGATATATAAGTTAACAGTTTAAGAGTTCTTTTTAAACAATTTTGCCTATGCATACACAAAACCGTTATGAGCTTGAGAATAAGTGATGGAGAAAAAAATTAAAGTCCACAAAGTAGAACACAATAAATTTAAAAGAAAAGTCAATAACTCTCGCCTTAACACACACATCCATAAAAATTAAAATATACATCCATGAGTTTACCAAGTTTACCAAGAAAAAAAAGGGGGAATAACATAACTTCTAAGGTTCTTATTTTAAAGAAGAAACCAAACTAATGCTTGCGGGAAAACTTATAATAAAAATTACAAACGATTGTAAAGAAAAAACAGGCAGGAAAGACTAAACGCAAACGCCTCTAAAGATTTTTAAAGAAATCTTTTGACTTAACTGAACTTTATTATTCTATGTTTTAGACTTCTTTTTTTTAAGTACAAAACTTAGCTGAAATGAAAAAAAAAGTTAATCTTTATTTTTTTCGAATACAAAATTTACACTATTAGATTTTTATAAGAAAAATCAAGTAAGAATTGCTACTTTGTATAAGAATTTTATATATACTGACAAGGGCTTATTTTAATTGCCAAACAATTTCTACTTGATTTTTTTTGTTTTCCCTCCGGCCAAAAATTCAATTTAATAAAACAGCAAGAACGTGTCCTTTACCACCATTACCTTCCACAACACATCAATCTGTTTCAGGTTTTCACATTTTATTCCTCCACTTTTTTGACGTTTTGGTAATAAACAAAACGATTTATTGGAAAGTCTGGATTTATGTAGGTGAACATTAATACACACATACATACATATACAGAATATTAAGCCAATATTGTATGGAAATATTCATACATACTTTGTTTCACAAACGACCACAAAACATAACGAAGACCGTTTAACTTTCAAAAACAGCTGATTGAAAATTCCACAACATTTTGAAAATCAAACAATTAAAATTTCTAGCTCTCACAGATACGCTCGAATATCCTTGAGTGATTGCCATATTTATTCCAGTGACTCAACAAAGTGTAAATTATGTACACGTTTTGTGTTATGGAATGCCAAAAAAAACTGGAAACACAGCCTGCGCTCTTTGAAGTTTATCCTTTTTGAGAGAGATAAAATTAGGTTCCATTTTTAATACACACGCTACTGCCGAAAAATATCCTTTCCCATATACTCCAAAAGTAATTGGAAAAAAAACATTTTGCACCGTGTTAATGTACTTGAAAATGTAAGCAGCCTCAGTCGTTGGAATACACTCGTTTGAAACGCAACCCGAAGTTAAGAAAATCTTTAAGCGTAAGGTTGGATTTTTTGATTAAAGAAAAAGAAAATCCAGAAAATTTTCAAAAACAAAATATTTAAAAATAGGTTAATGAAACTTTTCAAAATAAATATTTAAAGAAATTATAAAAACATATTAACAAACGCTGGATTTTCCCGGTCGGTTGAATTAAATTTTGTTAAAGCTGCAACAAATACATAAAACCGGGCGCGTGTTAAAGTAATACATATATTTGTATATCAACATTTAAAATGAATTGATTTGATTTATAGAAAATGATTTGTAGCCTAACTTTTAGGCTTATTTGGTTCGCCTTTAGTTTAACTGCTATGTTTGATGTGAAAAACGACTAATTTTCGTGCATAAATAAATATAATAATTTTGAAATAATGTTCCTCTAGTTGCTTTACTCCACTTAAAGTTTATTGGCATTTAACAGCAACAAAAAAGTTGGCCAAATAACAATGTATAAAAATACTGCAGCCATAAAACACATATGTGTTTAGCACTAAATAGTTATAAGCATTTTTAATATAAGCAAAACCCTCTAATGCACTATAAAAAATCAAAAAAATTAAACAAAAAAAATTCGAAAACAAATAAGCAAAAAATATGTCATAAAACCTCAACCACATGCAAGCATGTTATGAAGATATGAAGTTGTTGAGTGTTTTTTACAATGTATATGCTTTTTATTGCTGTAAAAGTAAAATAACAAAAACAAGTGCATACATTTAGGCGCCTTTTGTTTTAAAACAAAAGACACAGTTTTTACAATAAATTGTGTATTTAAGTAACCGTATGCAAAGTAGAAAATATTTTAACAATAAAATATTAAAAAAGGCTTTTTATCACAAATGTTTTTAAAATCCAGAAAAAAATTAAGAAATGTTGTAATTATAAAGAAGTAAGTGCATTTTGTCATATTATGATAAATAAAAAGTGAATAATAATGGAATTTGTGTAAAAAAATAACATTTGTAAAGATATAAAACAATAAAAAGATTTTTGAAAATTTGAAAACAAAAAAAATGTTAAAAAAAAATTTTTTAAAAAAGTTTTAATTAAACCTTAAAAATAAACAAAAAACTAATTTTCATCAAGAGGATTTTACTCTTAAGCTTTCTGCTAAAATCAAAAGTATGTATTTGTTTATAAATAACCTTATTAATATATGTATTAATAAATACAAAAATATTATAATCATGTTTTGGGTTTTGCAGCATATATGTAAGGTGCCAATTATTGTTGTATATTTCTAGGCGGCTTAGAAAACCCAAGATGTCTAAAATACTTTTTTGAAATAAAAATTTTGAAAAACAAAGAGGTGAAGATGTTAAAAAATACAATTCACTTGACCTATACTCCTTTATTTCTGGTGTGCTAAATTTCATTTTAAAAAACTTGCAATATAAGCGCTTTCTTACCCTTAAAAAACTTTCAATTTGTAACTTTTTGAAATATTTTATTGTGTAAGTAAATAAAGGTACATTGCTACAGGTTGTCTTAAGAACCAAGCTAATAACAATTCATCCATATGTTTGGAAAATATATTTTAGATTTAGTCTATTTATTTTAAGTTTTTAAATTTATATCAATTTTAACTTCCACAAACACAAACTGGAAATACGGAGGGAGAATTTTTGCAAACACCTTGAAATTTCCTTTATTAATTTGTTTTGGAAAAAATTTACTTATGACTTAAAAATTATAAAGTTATTAAGAAGGTCTAACTTCAAAGGTTAGTTGTTAGCTAAAACTTTACAAATTGAAAATTTATCTCTTTTTTAATTTAGAAGTAATTAACTTTGTTGACAAAAAAATTTTCTAAACAGTTTTTCCAAACTCTAAATTCCTACCGCGATTTCACAATGGAAAATATTTCAAAATTAAGTTTTTCTAAAATATTTCTACAAAAAAATTTATTTAAAGTGCTGATATTCGTTACCTACGACAATTTTACATATTTTTGAAAACATATGGACTCCGTGTTAAGCAAGTGTTTTTCTCTTAAGGCCAGGAAAGAATAAAATTAATTGAGGGCATCCTGTTATCAAGTAAAGCGTTTTGTTTTCAAATCAAATGTTTTCGGTTGGGCGAGGACCGTACTACAAAACACGTGAGAATAAACCTCCCACTTAATTCCCTTAAGGTCTTTAGCGGGTGTTTTTTGATCAAAGCTCTTTTGAAACAATTCAGCTGAATTCAGTAGGGTCTTTTGAGTTGATCTGGCTAAATTTAAGTTGCTCACAGTTAATAAAGAGCACACTTTTGGACTCATTAAATACATAACCTCACCATAGCTCCATTAAAAAATAATTGACATCATTGTCGATACGGATTACTGGCCGGGCTTCACATTTGATCTTTAACACTTCAAGTTATTAATATATAAATCAGTTTTTTTAATCACACCAAGTGCAGAAGTGATGGTTGCTTTTGTAACACCAAAAAATAATGGTTTGAGAGCCTCCTTTAGTTAAAGCGATCGACGAAGAATCACTCACTTACACGACTAAAGCGTGTCTGTTTAGCTTCTCCATTCAGCTTATTATATTTTTGTTAACAAAAAACAGGTCGCAATTTTAAATACTTTGAACAATTTTGGCACAGATAAATTTTTTTGCATACAAGCTAAGTCTATTTAAAGTGGTGATGATCGCTTGATTTATTTTTGCATAGCCCTTACAAAAGTATTCGGAATACTCATTTTTGGATGCAGCTTTACTATTAGCTGAACCTGTAAGGTGGTAGGCATTACCTTCATCTTTGTGTGCATACGGTAGTACGTATTATAATGTAAACTTTGGTGTAGGGTATAACAAGGTCGGCCTTTACCAAAAAAATTCATAAATTAAGGTAAGGTTAGATTACGTTAGGTTAGGTTGAAAGAAGGAGACCTAAAGAAAGGGGCTTAATCCCCACCAATAACTGGCTTAGGAAAAAACATTTTTTGGAAAAAGCTTCACAGAAATTTTGGATGCTTACCTTTCTTTTTTTTAACCTTCCCAAAGTAAGCCACATCTGGTGAAACATGAGACATAAAATGTTTGGCCTAAGCCCGCGAAAATGCTGGGCAGTACTGCAGGAAATAATCTATTGTTTCGATATCCTCTCTGTATGCCTTACTTTTGCAGTTCACAGTAAACCTAATCTGATTGGGCAAGGTTGTAAGTGCCTAGTCCTATTCTCGTTCGGGTCGCACCAGAAGATTTACCTTATTCTTCATGCTGGGTCGTTGCTCTACAGAACCCCTGGGACCGATTATAACTTTTTTTCTTCTTCTTAATTAATAGTGATTCAAAATAAACTTTAACCATCTACAACATTACTTTTAGCTTAGCAAGGGCAGAACGTCTTTGGTTCTCCTGAAAAACAGTTTGTCATAGCTGTATTTAAAAGATAATTTCAGCAAAATATTTAGCAAAGAAATAAAAGTATAATTTTATTTACTTGCATTTGTTATGCTACACAAACAACTTTGTTAGATTTAATAAACATTTTGGCAAAGTAAAACACAGTTCACTTGCTTGTCTCTTATATATTGTGCCTAAAAATATGTTAAAGTTTTGCAAAAAAATAAGCTTGAGGAAATGTTTATGTTATCAAACGTTTCGCAGATGTAACAAAAAATATTTTAAAAAGATAAAATAAAGCATTTCTCACTGTAACTCTACATCAATTCCTTATACTGTTGCAGACATTTTAAACGATTACAACTTCATTTTTTATGGAAATTTATATCTTACTTCCTAGGAAAATCGGTGGAACAGATAAATTTTAATCTGCATAAGACAATCTTAGTGCTAATTTTTATTGAAACCCGATTGTTATACTATTGGCTTTGACTTTTTTATAGCATAAGTGCAAGACTTTACTTTTGAAATTTTATTGCCTATTGTACGGGGGCATTAAAAAAATATATGTTCAGAGAAAATTTTTCCAAAAAAATGAAAAACTTAAAGTAAAATGTCCATTAATTGAAAAAAAATAATTTCTAATTTCCATTAAAAAAAATAAATTTATCGAAACAACAATAAATTGGCATATATATTTTATTTCTGATTCTTAAGCAGAAGTTTAAAGGTTTCATATGCTTTTATTTTTAACATTTTAATAAAAATAAATAAGTATATTTTTTTAAGCTTTAAGTCTTTTTTATATTTATTTTTTGTAAAAATTTTTGTCAGCTCGTGAATTGATGTTTAGAAAAAAGTTTATATAATGTGACTTAACAATATGCAACAGGTTTGAATTAACACACTTACTCATATATTTTAAAGATTTTAAAATTGCTTAATAATTAAGACTTAAGTTCTTAAATAAGTAAAAATTTTGTCTAACCCATAAAGTATTCCCACGTTTTGTATAATTTGAATTTTTAAAAAAGTTATTATAACTGATTTTAAATGCAAAACTGTAAACAAATAATATTTATAATTTTTGTATCTTTTTGTTTGTTTTATTTAAAAGTTAACATTGAAAGCAATTCTCTATGGCCTCACAAGTCTTTGCTGCCTAATTCCGAGCAAAGTTTATAATGAAAACTTAAAAACTCAAAGAAACATTTTATGTAACCCTTTCGTTTCGAGATTCCAACAAATGGCCTTGTTAGATATTCATGAACAGAATAAAAGCCTTCATTTTATCTCTCAGGCATTTAGTTTTCAAAAAAAAAAAAGTTTTTGCTTGTTTAAGGCATTTCAAAATAAATAACAAGAGACCCAAAATTGTTTTAAAATATTTGCCAAACAAAAAACGTAGAAAAAGTGTCTCAATCATTGACACAAATAATATAATAATTCTCCAACATAAGCAATTTAAACAAACTACAACAGAAATAAAAAACAAATAAAAAGAAATAAAATCTAAACACATTGTTAACCTCGTTAGATGTTTTTGTGTACAAATATCCTTACAAACTCATCAAAATATAAAAAAAAAATGGCAAAAAAAACACAAACTCATAAAAAACAGAAGAAGAAAAAAAATTCCTGCATTTAGGATGAACAATGATTGTTTCGTTGTAGATTTGTCTTGTAAGTGGCATATTGTATTGTTGTTGTTGTTGGTATAGTTGTGAAACAAGGAAGTGGTGTGTAAGAGCTTTTTGTTGTAAGGATCAGATGTAATGTCAAATGCTACGCATCCCTTAAACCTAACTAAGCGTTAAGCATACTCAACATTCTATACAGTTTCAGCATCAGTAGCAACAACAATATCAGCAACAAGTACAATAAAAACTAGAAGTAAAGGCTACAACAAACAATCTATTTTAAAATATATTTATGTGAACAGACAACGAAATGTGAAATTAAAGTTAATTTTTCTTCTTTCTTGTATTTTATTTTAAACAAGCTAATTTAAAACACAAAATTTTAAGTAACAGAACTTTAAACATTTTTTGCTGACCAAACAGGTAAAATATTCAATCATATTGGAAAAATCAATATTGAATAACTATTAGAACAAATATTAAAAACATAACAAAATTTATATAAAAGAATTGAACTTTTTAAAAGAAAAGCATTTATAAGCGTGATTTAACCCTTAGAATAAAATATAGTTTTTCTTATCATCAGCACTTATACTTTTGTTAGACAATAAATCCACTTAACAAGCAGCATCTTTGACAAACAACAGCAACAAAATAACAACAATTAAGGTAGTAAATACCCAGCATACCATATGCGCTCTAAATGAGCTCAT
Source organism: Melanophora roralis (assembly GCA_963583895.1). NCBI lineage: Eukaryota > Metazoa > Arthropoda > Insecta > Diptera > Rhinophoridae > Melanophora > Melanophora roralis. The sequence continues at coordinate 124,917,638 of OY757187.1, forward strand.
AAAGACTCTTTTGTCGGAACGCTGACGCTCATAAGGAGTTCATAAAATAATCACAAACAGTCATAAAACGCTCATTTTTGAGCGGCTTTTTCCACTAAACTGGTCACTCATGAAAGAGCTCTAAATATTGTGCATAAAAGAGTATTTTATGACTCTTTTTTTTAAAACGCATTTTGAGCTTTAATTCCAGTTTTCGTTTACACTCTCTCTTTCTAAAATACGTTCACTGTCACTATTTTCTTCAACAACACTATTATTTTTAATACTACATACTACAAGTTCACTTATTATTAATTTGCTTATTTTTAAGTTTGCTCTTTTCATTATTTCAATTATGTATTATTTTTGTATTTATTATAAGATAACTCACAATTTTGTCTTTACGCTTCCAAAAATATTCATTAATGAATCAATTTGAGCAACTTCTTTCTTCTGCTTAGCTGGAATTTACCGTTATCTGTCAGAGTGCAGAAATTACTCATAAAAAGCACATAAAATCGATCGTTTATGAGCTCAGAAATTATGCACGCAGAAAACACTCACAGAGGCTCATAAAATTGCTCATATATGAGCTCATATATAAGAGCGTTCCGATAATAGTATGCTGGGTATGTATTATTCTGTGTGAATGTATGTTTTTACCTTGTTCATCATTACAACAGTTTAGTAGATGTTGGCTTGTGTAAGTACACACAGAGATACCAACATAGATTTGCTTGTATGTGTGTGAAAGTAATTTTTGTTTTATGCAAAAAATGTCAATCTCAACAAGTAACAAATTCATTTCGATTTCAACTAAACCCTTATACCCTTAACAAGCTCTGATAGGCAAAGAGGCAAAAAAATAAAAGCAAATAGAAAACTCAATATTTAAGGTGTATTAAGAGGAAATATAAAACCCAGCTTAAGTTGTCAAACAAATAGAAACAAGAATAAAAAACAAGTAAGAGCGCTATATTCGGCTGTGCCGAATCTTATATACCCTTCACATTGGTCTTTAAATATACCCAGCCGAGTAATTTTGTACTGCAAATAATATAATAAAAAACATTGTGCGAGTTTTAAAGAAAAAAATAACAAAATTTTAACGTTCGTATGAATAATAGAAATAGATGAAGAAGATTTGAGGTCGAGAGTTTTAAAAGTTTTCGACATTATTCATATTTGAAGGTTAATAAAACTTGTTAAATGTCTAGTCCCCCTGCTCTTCTCCAACTTTTTCTCTAAAATGTATGAATTATTTGATTATTACTTTTTGTAGAATATTCGAAGTCGATAGCTGTTATAGTTTCCGAGATATAGCGTATCGAATATTTTATAATAGTTGTCGATTTGTATGGGAGCTACCCCTTTTTTTGCCCCCACTCAAAAAAATTTTTCTTTAAAGCGTAGCCCTTTGCGTGCAATTACTTTTTGTAGAACATTTCATTTCAATATCTGTCATAGTTTCCGAGATATAGCGTATCGAATATTTTATAGTAATTGTCGATTTGTATGGGAGCTACCCCTTTTTTGCCCCCACTCAAAAAAAATTTTCTTTAGAGCGTAGCCCTTATGAAACAATTACTTTTTGTGGAACATTTCATTTCGATATCTGTTATAGTTTCCGAGATATAGCGTATCGAATATTTGATAATAATTGTCGATTTGTATGGGAGCTACCCCTTTTTTTGCCCCCACCCAAAAAATTTTTTCTGTATCGATATCTCTCATAGTTTCCGAGATATAGCGTATCGAATATTTTATAGTAATTGTCGATTTGTATGGGAGCTACCCCTTTTTTTGCCCCCACCCAAAAAATTTTTTCTTTAAAGCGTAGCCCTTTGCGTGCAATTACTTTTTGTAGAACATTTCATTTCGATATCTGTCATAGTTTCCGAGATATAGCGTATCGAATATTTTATAGTAATTGTCGATTTGTATGGGAGCTACCCCTTTTTTTGCCCCCACCCAAAAAATTTTCTCTTTAAGGCGTAGCCCTTTGCGTGCAATTACTTTTTGTTGAACATTTCATTTCGATATCTGTCATAGTTTCCGAGATATAGCGTATCGAATATTTTATAGTAATTGTCGATTTGTATGGGAGCTACCCCTTTTTTGCCCCCACCCAAAAAATTTTTTCTGTAGAGTGTAGCCCTTTGCGTGCAATTACTTTTTGTAGAACATTTCATTTCGATATCTGTTATAGTTTCCGAGATATAGTGTATCGAATATTTTATAGTAATTGTCGATTTGTATGGGAGCTACCCCTTTTTTTGCCCCCACCCAAAAAATTTTTTTCTGTAAAGTGTAGCCCTTTGCGTGCAATTACTTTTTGTAGAACATTTCATTTCGATATCTGTCATAGTTTCCGAGATATAGCGTATGGAATATTTTATAGTAATTGTCGATTTGTATGGGAGCTACCCCTTTTTTTGCCCCCACCCAAAAAATTTTCTCTTTAAGGCGTAGCCCTTTGCGTGCAATTACTTTTTGTTGAACATTTCATTTCGATATCTGTCACAGTTTCCGAGATATAGCGTATCGAATATTTTATAACAATTGTCGATTTGTATGGGAGCTACCCCTTTTTTTACCCCCACTCAAAAAATTTTTTCTTTAAAGTGTAGATCTTTGCGTACAATTACTTTTTGTAGAACATTTCATTTCGATATCTGTTATAGTTTCCGAGATATAGCGTATCGAATATTTGAGGATAATTGTCGATTTGTATGGGAGCTACCCCTTTTTTTGCCCCCACCCAAAAAATTTTTTCTTTAACGCGTAGCCCTTAGCATGCAATTACTTTTTGTAGAACATTTTAAGTCGATAGCTGTTATAGTTTACGAGATATAGCGCATAAAATATTTCACCAAATTTGTGCAATTGTAGAAAAAATACCCCTTCCCCTGGTCCTATCTGAAAAAATTTTTTCCATTATTTAGGTACCTTCTTTAGGAGTATCCGTGCCAAGTTTTGTGGCAAGAGTGACTATACTTACTGAGATATATAGGGATATATGCACCGATTTTGTCCTAAAAAAAATGGGTTACTCTGGGTTTTCGCTTATATCTCGGTCAATTGTGAACCGATTTTGCTGATTTTAAATAGCGATTGTTAGCGGGATATTTGTGATCGTTTGACACCATTAACTGGTCTGTATCTTTTTATTTGACTCCGGAAACTTGATTTCAACAGACGGACAGACGGACAGACGGACAGACGGACAGACGGACAGACGGACAGACGGACAGACGGACAGACGGACAGACGGACAACGCTAAATCGGCTTCCCTATCTATAAGGATCCAGAATATATATACTTTATGGGGTCGCAAATGAATAATAAAGAAATTACAAACGGAATGACAAAGTGATATATACCCTATCACTATGTGAAGGGTATAATAAAAAATAAAAACTAACATGAACACACACCTATACAGGCATAACGTTTTATGTGTTTTCTTTTGCTGTTTTGATAATTTTTTTTTCGTTTGTTTGAAATTAGAAACCCCTACCAACCCGGACTTAGAAGAGCGAAACAAAAATAAAATATTTTTGATAAATAGAAATCGATTATATATATAAATATATTATAACCTAAAAGCATATTTTTAAATTATGTGCTATAAAATATAACAAGAAAAACAATCAAAAATCTTTAGTGAACAAAACTTTTGTAATATCCCTAATTTTGTAGACAAAATAGATCTACAAAAGGAAAATCTATCGATTACTTTTTGAAGAGGCAGCTTAATGTTATTGCCACGATACAGTTTAGGGATTCACAAGGTGTTCCAATTGCCCAATTGTCATATTGTTATAAAATTTCAAAATGGTTTTGCTGTCTTTCATACAAAAATAATTCTAAAAAATTACCACGTCGTTAAATATGCTTAATAAATTGTCACAACAACTCCACATACAACTGCACCGAGTGTCCATTAGTTGGCAAAGGTGTTTACACCATTGTGCAATTTTATAGCAATATGACAATTGGACAAATATAACACCTTGTGAATCCCCTAAGTATCTTTTATATATTTAACAAGTAAATTTAAGAGTTGTTCCCAAAATCATAAATAATTTTAAAACTGACTTATACTAGACTTACATAAAGAAATTTTTCATAAAATTACTTTAATGAAATTTTGTGTTTCTAGACGAGGGGTATGGAAAAGTAGGCAAATTAAAGTAGGGAAGTAACTTCATAAAAAATTTTATCGTGTAAGTCTGGGGCCAAATCGTCACATTCTTAAAAATTCTTATGAGAATTCATATACTAAAGCATTGACAACTCGATCAATCGAGTGAATTTTCGATTCGAATCGAATGTGATGATTTGGCCCCTGGTAATATTTAGGGTTTATTGAAAGAAATTTTCTTACTAACCTGTATATTTGTATAAACGAATAAGGTTACTGCCTGTCTGGATGACTGACTGACTGACTAACTACACTCTAAAACATTTTTAAAAATTTACGATCATATATGACTTAATTTATTGTTGAAAAAAGTCTTGATGCCTAAAATTGGGTCGATTTTTATATTATTAGAAATAAAAAACATAAATTATGTAATTTTAAACAAAAGTAATATTTTTCTGTTAAAAGTGTTTATTTTTCATCAATATATGCTTAAAAGCTAGCAACATGTGTCTATTAACATCAAAATGTTAAATATTAAGCATATCTGTCTAAAAACACTATTAAAATGTATGGAATAAGCAGTTAAGAAAGAAGAAGCATAAAAATGTATACGATTTTATAAAGAACATGTGATTTTCTACAGAATTAAAAAAATAATATCTAGTGTCTAAGGATATTATAATTAATAATAATAATTTGTTGATTGTTTGTAGTCGGTAATACTTATTATTTAAATTAAAAATTAAAGAAAATATTAAAAGTAAATTTTGTTAGAATAATAAAAAAAATTTTCGACAAAATATGTGAAAAAACTTCCATAAAAAATTCATTCAAAATTCAAGTGCCAGCCACTGATTGACTAGATATTAAAAAAGGGTAGGTAAAAAACACGGAAGGTTAATTCAAATGCGTATATATTATAGTATTTGCCCTAGTAACGCAACTGATCATTTTTTTATAATTTCAGCTCAAGATTATTCGCTAAATGGCACTAGGCTGGTACTAGACTCTAATGGAACAGATATAGAGGACGATGATGCCTTGCAGTGTTTTTTATGTATATAAGTATACATATACATATATGCATGTAGGAATAGTATTTTAAAAAATTATAAAATAAGAGTTAAAGTATCTTTTTTGGTGTTTTTAATTTAAATAAATAAAATTAAACTATTTATTATATGGATTTTTTTTTTAAATGGGTTGAAAATTAAGTCAAAGGTGAAGAAAAAATTAGGCAAAATATGTGTAAAAAATTTAAACATATTTTGTTTAAAAATCAACAAAAAGTTGAAAAAAATTACGTGTCTAATTTTAGGTCGAAAATAGTCTGTAAAGTGTTGCCTACTATTATTGACGTAATTTTCAACAAAAGCGGTTTAGAGTGTAACTGACAGGCATGCAGGCAGACAAACACACAGACAGACAGACAGACAGACAGGCAGACAGACAGACAGGCAGACAGACAGACAGGCAGACACACAGACAGACAGACAGACAAACAGACAGACAGGCAGACAGAGAAACAGACAAACAGACAGTCAGACATAGATAAAAACAGACCGATTCACTATCGTTCAACCCAATCACATAAAACTATATACTTAAAATTCGGACTGCGTTTACCTCTTCCGATGTATACGTCCACTAAGACAGCATTTCTAGATACATAATTTTACAAATAATAGAAAAAACATTTAAAAGTATCGCATTTAATTAAAAAAAGACAAGGGACACTGGCACTCTTTCTTTTAGAAATTTTTGACCATAAGGGATAAAAGGAGTAACATTTCTTTTTCTCCATTATAGTCTATTTTGTACTTTCTAATACAATAAAATGAAAAAATATGTGAAAAAATATAATTTAATACTTTTTAAGTTGTTGTTCAACCTTAAGGAAATATAGAGTTAACTTTTGGTACTTCATTGAAATTAGAAGTACAAAAGAGTAAAACTTTTATTTTGCTACTTCAATGGAACTGTTTACACTTCTGAACCAATAAAGATAGAAACAAAATTAAAATTGCGTTTGTTAGTAACAGAACCTAATTGAGGCTTAAAATGGTTAATACTTGCGAAGCTCAATTTTTTTAATGTTGTTTACATTTGGGACAAAAATTACAACATTTGCATATATAAAACTTTTAACACAACTTAAGTTTGTAAGTCCTGAAATACAAAATTGAAGGGCGGACAAAAAGTGAATTTTTACCAGAAGTACTTCCTTGAATTTTTGGTACTTTTTTGGTTTCCGAAGATAAAAAGTGCGCAAATATGAAATTAAAAACTGTTGACTCATTTGAAGACATCTGGGTCAAATACTCTTTAAAAAATTAAGTCCGCATTTCCATCGTTCAATGCTCTCAATAAAACTTTGTGTTAATATTTACGTTTTTTTTTTAAGTTTGAAAATCAGTGATTTACGTATATAAATTGTTTGTCCTGTTGATTAATTTTTTAACACATTGAACCATTCTTAGCATCAGAAGAAGTGATTTTTTAATAATTTTGTTTTTAATAAAACACTGTTTCTTAAAAAACGTCAAAATAAATGTGATAATCGACCTTGTGAATTTTGAAGGTTTTGTTTTTTAATACATTCCTAACAGACCTAATTTTAACAAGAAAATTTTTTAGATTCCTTAAGCCTGTTTTTTTATTTATGTATGTATCTATTTACAAATGTGCTATGTATATTTTGAGTTTAAAAAAAAAGAGCAAAAGGATATCTACAGACTGACCTTATTTTATCATGTAATCAATTTTTGCAGCTCCAAGAAACCACAAAAATCTTTTAGGACATAAACATTCATATTTCGATAAATAAAAAGGAAATTTAGTGCAACACCCCCATATCTAGATTAAACGATTCCTTCTGCCATTAAACCCAACAAATTCCATTTTGTTTAACAATATTGTGTTTCGATCCTCCTTTTAGTTTTATTGTAAAATTTGTTTTCCTATTTTTTTCTATTTCATTTTTTTTATTTGATTTCATCTTATTTGATTTGTTCCAAATTTATTTTGCCTTTTCTCCTAAACGACTACTCCCATTCATTTTTTAAACTATTTCCCTTTTTCGTTAAAGGGTTTTTTCGCCCCTAAAAATAAAAGGCCATTATTACAATTTTGGCCTTTTTAACTAATGGTCGAGTAATGCAATCACTTTGATTTCTCTAGTCCTTGTTGTTTTTGGGTTTTTTTTCTTAATGTTTGGTTGCCGTGATTTAATTGGGTGTAAATGTTGAACATTCTACAATAAATGCACGTATATAATTCCAGCTACACATACATACATATATCTAAATATAATAATATAAAACCTTATAATAATAAATATAAATACAAAATAAAATAAAACGAGTTTCAATATATTAAATAGCTTAAACTAAACAAATGGTTTTGAAAATCAAACATATGTAAAAAGTGGGTAAAGAACTAAAATTCTTTTTTGGTAAAGACACAACCGAAACAAATTGTTGTATGTCATTTGTAAAAGGTTTCCATTAAAGTGTTAGAACTGGAGAGAAAAAAATTAATACTCTTTTCTTTGATTTATGAAGCCGCATAATTTTGGCGAATTTTTTACAAAATGTGCCCATTTGGAGCAAAAAACAAAAAATATGTAGCATAATTTTAGAGATCAATATATAACTATAGAACTTATAAATATGTATAGCAAACATGAGGAAAAATAGAGCGTCTTTGTTGACATAAACTTTAAAAAATGCAAATAAATACTAAAAAAAAATATGGTTAAAGGATTATAGCATTTAAGAAAGTTCCTAGGGTATCCCCTAACAATGGAAATCTATTTAAATAGTTGAGACACAAGTATGTACACATTTTATTTTATGTTTATTTGTAGATATACATATTCTTAGCCCTTATCCTGACTATTAATCAAAAACAAAATTATTTTAACAAAATTATTTTCAAAATTATTTTCCATACATTGTTAAATGAATGTTTTTCAAAACGTTAGCAAATGTGTGAATTAAACCCACTTATTGTTAGATTATCTAAACAATGTTAATAAAACTTTTAATATTTTAATTTACAGCATATCTCCAGGGGCCAAGTTAAACCTTTTAAACCCTCATATAATTTGTATATTTTGTGTCAAGTTCTCTTAGTTTTAAGGCTAATCCTTAAATTATTTTGCTTCACATTAATATTTATTTAAGATTCTTTGGGAAAAAAAATCAATTAACTTAAATACAAAGAATTATGAAAGCTCTATATCCTTGGGTATGCAAACAAAATATACATGTGTAAGGACTACAAACAACCCCAAAGCTTTACGTCACTTGTTTCTAACTTATAACAATTTTTATACATACATACAGACATACAAACATATGTATACTTTATGAAATTCCTATGTTTGTGGATACAATATAAGTGTGCTTGCTTGTGATTATGTGAGAAAACAAATCTGGGTTAAAGATGACAAAACTAACCTAAAAACTGCGGACGAATGTCAAACTTGCCTAAAAGCCTGTGATATGGTGTTAGGGAAACACAGATTTTTATTATGGCATAAAACATTAATTAGTACAGAAATGAAAACAAGTTTAAACTGAGCAGAAAATTTTTAAATTTTAATAGAAGCAATTAACTCGTCTAAAAATTTTAACTTGCGTTAACATTCTGTAAGGAAATTGCGTAAAACAGAGCAAAAAACATATTAAAAAAAATTTTTTTGCTTTGATTATAGTTTGTTGAAATAATGAAACTTAAATAAATGAAACATAAATACTGTTAGTGCAGAACACGAAGCAATTAGAAAGTTTAAGGCCAATAAGTATGTGTTTGTTGCTTATAGACTGCATACTCGTTTATATGTATGTGTGTGTGGGAAAATATATATTTGTATTTATGTATATTCAAGTTTGAGTGTTCATATGAACATATGTATTTTAAGTTCAATAGGTACCGATTTTCTTAAACGAATTTCGAAAGCTGTGGCCCAAAGCTAAGCCAAATGATTGATCCAACTCCAAACCGTCCTTGAAGTGACTTGGCTGTCATACCAAAAATGACTAGTAGATTCAGTGACAGTGCTTACGGGCCTTTATTTGTACTGATTGAGTAGCATTGCAAACATCTTGGGTCCAGTTTCAGCAAAATAGTTCATATAGCTCCCCATTTGATTTTTAAAGATCATCTATCTTTAGTAAGTCTGTCAGTAAATTTAATCACGTGGAGTTTTAAGGAGAAGAGGTAAATGCCGCAGGAATGAATAAGAGTTCAATGGCACAATGTCATTCCACCTTTGCCTAAACCCTGTTGTCAAATTCCTTGCCAAGGATGATTAATTATTATTATACTATATTAACTTAATATTATCCACATCCAGTCAAAGTGTTCAAAGTGTTTGACCTTCTTCTGGCATGGCTGAGCAGAAATTGCGGCCACAGAGTCTCTTAACTGCGTTCGATTTTATTTGAGGATATACTTTGAGGGTCTTGGATCTAGTCTTAAGCAATTTATTGTTATGATATTACATCACGGTTCATTAGACCAGTTGGGATTAACTGTCGGTGTATGCATTCACATGGAACTTGCAGGAAGAAAGACAAAAGGTACAAAAGGGATCAACTACTTTATCTCCTAGTTTCCTACATAAATGACTTGGTTTAGTTGATTAAACGGTGTCCGTCTGTCCATTAATCTGCTGAAATCAAGTTTCCAAAGCCCTTTGATATTTCTCGGCCTGGATTAGGGCATAACATCTAGCGCCAGTTCATCTGGATAGTGGATGTTCCCTAAAGACATGTTGAACAGGGGGATTACCAATCAATAAGCATCATAAATTTGTACTTATTATTACGATAATTACATTACAGCGGAGATATCACAAAAATAAATAAATAAAATAAACAACAATTGTTAAATTAATGAAAAAATCAACGTATTTTTATATGAACTTGTATGTAAAAGGCTTGAAAATCTCCAATGAAATATTTTTATAACAAATATTTTGGTAATTTTCTAAGTTCCAGAATTTATAAATTTTATTAAATCTTAATCCTGTGAATTATTCGGAATCAAGAACGTTTTTTTTTAATTATAAAAATTAGTCTTTTAGGAAAATTCTACAAAAGTCATAAGGATTAATGGATTAAAAGAAATATGTTGAATGTCTCGTCCTAGTTCTTTAATTTTTTAGATTTTTTTAATGAAAGTTACTTAAGTCAAATCTCTTTTATTTCTTATTTTAGTTAATCAGCTTAGTTAGTCTTAACTTAATGATATTTTCTTTGAAATTTGGCCATTACTTTTATTTCAATCTTGTTTTCTGTATGTTTATAAATACCCAGATAAGGTAATATTACACCCTAGACTTTATGCTACAAAACAAATTAATCATTATTATAAATTTTTTTTCTATTTTCGTTTATTTGAGTTAATATTTCTCCAGAAAGTTTTCCAATTCATTATGTATTTTTGTTTTTCTTCCGTTATTTATCGATTTATTTCTCAGTTTAAGCCGTTAAATAAGACAAAAACAATGAATTCATGGTACATACGTTCAACATAATATTTCTTTTTCGAATTTTTATGTTTTCTTTGCCAGAAGTTTAACAACAATTCACCAGCTGTTTGTATGAAAGCCTTTATATTGTTTTACAAAAGCCTTAAATGTAATAAAAACGGACAAAAGACAAAAAATTAAAATGAAGATTTTATATTCTTCTTTAAATGTTTTTTTCTTTTGTAGCATATTTTATGGCGCCTTAAATTTTATGTTAATTTTAAATATATACTCTGTTTATAAATATTTTTCGTATAAATTAAATAATTAGTAAAACTTTTTGTTACACTTTTTTGTCTTCTTTTTTTTTTTTTTTTGTCTTGTCTCTACGACTGGCCGAATATTTTTTTTATTTTTTCCCCGCCAGTAATTAAGTGATGTCTTAATATATTTAATGTAAAAAAGGGGCAAAAATTCCTTTTTCAGCTTTTAATTAAGCACGTTTTTTGTAAATAAATATCAGTTGAAAAAGAAATTGTCAATTAACCCTTCTAAAGAATCTAAAAGTAAGGCTTTGCAAAAAACGCGTATAGGTTTAATTAGTGTTTTTGATATATTTTGTTTATCATAAATTTTGTTTGTAGGGGAAAAGCATTTTTTTAGTAACAAAGATAAGGTTTTTTAGGAAAATTGAGACATTGTAACATTTTTAAAAAATTGTTTTTTTTAAACACCCTTTTCTTGATTTTTTATAAGTTTAGGTCAAAAACAGAGGCTAGAATACTTTGCTTTGCATTGCTGCTATTTTAGCTCAGGGCCAAGCCCTTACGGGGAGCAATTATTCCACATCAATAAAGTAAAAACATTGAGTAAGTTTTATAACCTATCATCATACTTATACAGGTTTATTTTTCAAAGCAAATAAAATTGTAAGAAACTTTAAATGTTTTAATAAAAAATTTCGTTGCATACCATAAGGGGTCGATATTGGGCTACTTCGCTATGCAACCTTTGGGCTCCATACAAATTCTATATGTTAAGTTATAAAAAATAATTAATACTTTTCTAGGTTCAAGAGACGTAGAACCCGTACCTTTAGACATGCTTATGTTATGGAATTGCAATAGCAAGATCTTAATAAAGTTTTTTTTATTAATTACTAATTTAATATAGAATTAGTTTTCAGTCAGTTTCCTTTTGTATTTTTTTTTCTTGTAAATATTAAAAAAAAAAGAAACATTTATAAGTTTTCCTATTTGTCCATTAAACATATTCATAGTGAAGTATCTTTGTTATGCATTTATATAAAAATTCAATTAATTTTTTATCTCTTCACAAATTCATTTAAACAGTAGACAACAATTTCCGTCATGTCTGGAGCTAAAAAGTAATTTGCAATTATATTATATTAAGAAAAAACCAATTAATATTCCTTAAGGATTTCATTTCATATTGTAGATGGACTTGGATAAAAATAAAATAGAAAAAATAAGGATTTTTAATTTATTTGCCTTTTACCGTTTAAATAGACTCTTTTTAAATTTTTATAATTGAGTTTGGTGTTAAGATTAATCCTTTAAAAAATTCTAAAAAAGATAAATTTTTAAAATAATTTTAAAATAAATTATTGCTTAAACATGTTGCTTATGATAAACGGAAATTACTTATATTTAAAGATACAAAATTTAAAAATAATAATGAAATTTATAATAAATGTTTTTGTTTTTAAAGTAGATCATTTCCATATTCAAGGCACCTTCTAGAAACAAACTCTCTTGGCAAATAATTCTTTTAAAACTCATTTATATCATATTGTTTGTGGAATAATTTTAATATTTAAACCATAAAACACAACTTTAATATAAATTTCTTGCTTAAACAAAAAATTACGGATCATCATATAAATATGAATTTAAATTGTTTTATTTTACTTTTTTTAAATGTCTTTAAATATACAAATAACCTTTTTTTTATAATTTAATATTTATTATACTTAAGGAAATAAGCTTGTGTTCATTTTTTTAACCATTTTTTGCCACAAGTTTTCTATGAATATACAATCACACACACACACACACACACACACATACAAACACACTCAAAAGAACAATAACTAATATGGAAGGAAGGATAAAAAAAGAAAGTTTCTCATTATTCTAGGATGAACAATTTTTTTCTTCTTATTTTGTATGTATTTTATATATGTTTGTACACTTGTTTTATTTATCCTCATTTTGTACTTAATGGTTAACTTATGCAAATTAGTTTCAACAAACAAGTGTGGAATGCTTAAAATAATGTTAAATATGAATATATAATGTTTGGTCGACTTGAGAAAAAAATTCTAACGTTTCACTCGCTCTCTGCATGTTGTCTGTTTGCATATTTTGTCTTTAAAATATACACATTTACATACGAATATTTTAAAGGGTAACACTGCATCTTCCAGAATGACTTTTAAAATATGAAAAAGTAAAATCGCTTTTCAACCCAAACCCCATACATGGTAGGGTTGTTTTGTTTTTGTTCAGATGTTTTTAAGGCACAAACCCACCTTCAGTATTAGCAGTTGTTTAAGAAATACTTCCTGAGTCAATTTTAACTTGTTTCTTTGCCCGGCAGAATAGCTATGCGTTCCTGTGATCAAAGTACAATTTCTGAAATTTGATACAGTAAGAATTTTGGCATAGAGACAGACCAGGCCTATTGATGGGGGTGATAATCAGCCCATTACTTTATTTTATACATGTGATATCCTACTACCTGGGCAGGTGGAGGCTAGGAAAATTCGAACTGCACCAAACGATCAGTGGGTAAATCTAGACTTTTGCTTGAATGCATTGGAAATTTCAATTACCACGCCTGGTAATAAAAATAATGTAGGAGAGAATATCAAAGCATCCCGCTTCGTCTTTGAGTGGTTATTGAGCCACTTTGTTATTTTCGACAGCCGACTGCAACTAAAGACTAGTCTCGATTGATGGGTGGAAGTCAACTTATAGATGTTGGCCTAAGGCTGCGGTTTCCCGTTTCGCTTGAGCCTTCTCTAAACACAATCTAAAAGCAGAATCTTTTATGACTATTATCTACATCAGATAGTTTCTGGAATAACTTTTCCTGGCCATTAATGCAAACATTCAAATGACGGACTAGCTTTAAAATACTAAAGTTAAGACTTTATTATTGTTTGATTATTAACATCCACTTAGTGGAATTTCGGCTAGTGGAGAGTCACAGAGGCGAACGTGCAATTTTGTTATCGAACTACATTCCCTACTTCGAAGTAGCTATTAGCTTTTGTGTGATGCAGATTTCCTAACAACAATTTGAACCCTTTCCTTCAACTCCAACCATCCACTTAAGAATTTGCGTTGGCTTCCGTGATCAAAAATTTTTACATATTCCTTTGACAGCAGGACTCCCTCCTAAGACTAGTTTACTAACAAAAGAAATCATTGACGGGCTACCATGAGACGGAAGTTCCGTGGAGATACTGCAGTCCCCAAGCTTCCCGCACTCTCGAATGGATTGACGTGACCTATCGTGTTTATACTTCAGATTCCCTTTTACCAATCCCACCTCATACTTTAAAGACTAGCGCCGTTGTGTATACTCGCGAAAGCATCTCGATGGGTCAATATAGAAAGGGTGTTACTGCTATTTTTTTAAATGAGGTCTCCTTAGAAATTTTCTTTTTTCTTAAATTATTGTTATATAAAAAACTTTCAAAATTTTTTAAGTGTTTTCTCTGCTTGCAAATTGCAAAAAAATGAGTTACGACATTTATACATTAAGTCAACGAGTTGTTTGTTGGCAACCGTGTACTCAGCGTATGTTAACATATTCTTTATTATACTGTGGACCTTTTTGCCTCCCTATTTCAACTTTAAAATTGGTATTGGATTTTGGTCATTTCAGTTTTAAGAGAAGAAATGTAACGTTTTCTAGGCTAATTAAGCCTTTTAAGGGGACAATAGTCAGCACTCCCTTGTGCATGTCGAAACAATTTTCAGTCAACACGGCATATTTGTAAACGCGAGTTTACAAATTTAAATTTAAAAAAATGTTCTAGAAATAATTTTTTGGTTCCAGCCTAGAAAAAATTTGTAGTCGATCTTTACTTCCGTGTTTTACTGATGTAGGCTTCGGTTCTTAGGCAGGGTCTTCAGCCCACAAACATTTGACCTTTGAAGCACTGCATTCAACGACCCTATATGCAAGCTTACAGCTTCCGCCCTACTTCCCTGCTTGCGGTTTCCGACTAAGTTCTTGTCTTTGCTTAAGATTTCATCTACTATATATTTGACTCGACGATTTGTCAGATATCTAAACTTCTCGAAAGGGGCTTTTGTATCCCAACGTTATTTTTTATGCCTTCTCAAAACAAATTCTTATAACTGGATAGGTCATGATATTCTGGTTTTAAACTGATTCTTAGTTTGATATAAAAGCACTAATCTAGTCTAATCAGATCATTGGGATACAAGCTCTTCTAAAAATTTCTATACATTTCTATACCTGTATAAATACCCAGACAGTGAACAAAAAAAGAATATTTCTAAAGATTAACAAAATATTCGTTTAGATTGCAAAACGAAGGCTTAAAAAAAGTATAATGATTTCCTTTATTGTTTCAAGGTATATTTTCACACATACACATATTATTCGTTATGTTTATACACTAAACGTTAAGTCTGCCACTTTTATTGCCTATTTTGTTTCTTTTTTTTTATTTTACCCAGATCTCGTGGCATTAAGCAATAAATGCATGTTAAAACATTAAACTAAATAAGAATAAGAGCAAAAAAAAATAAATATTCTAATAAAATAAAATTAAAAATTTATAAACTCTGTATACAGTCGAAAATATAAAAAAATAAAATTAACTTACAGGACGAACACATGCTAAGAGGTTTACTAAAGAAAACAACCAGTTTTTATTGATATAACCCGTTTCAAAACGAAAAAAAATATTAAAAAAGAAGTGGCATTTATGCATGTAAATGTATTTATATACATTTGAGACACAGACATACATTCCATCTGTTGAAACTTACAGCCCAAAAAGAATAAAAATGTTATTTAAAAACAAAAACAAAACAAAAATCCACTTCATACCTATACTTAGCCACATAATATATGAATGTTTTATTATACTCCCTCAATGGACTTAGGAGTAAAATGCAACAAAGCTTAATAGCGACTGGACACTAAGCAAACATTTTTTTTCTATTATTAAAAAGGATTTTAAATACATTCATATGTATGAATACATTTTACACGGCTACTTGAGATAAGCTATGAAGCATGTAAAACATCTACCATGAATTTTTATATTCAACTCAATTTTTATTTTAAAAACGACGACGCCTACAGTTTTTACAGCTTCTGTTAAATAAACGGAAAGGAAGTAAAGAAAAAAAAAACTAAATCACAAACTCCTTACTCATACATCTATCATTTCTAAGGATATAATAAATTTTGAGATACAATGATATGTTTACATATTTCAACCACATGCACCATATGCTTTTATGAGCATTTCTGTTCTTGTCTGTATTAGTTTCTCTCAAATCTTTCATATTTTTTTTCTTTTTTATTGGAAAAAATATAACTTATTACAACATTATACCAGCCAAAGTACATCATATAAAAGTTATAAAAGTATGCATTATTTTTTTAAGAGTTTTAGTTTTCTACACACATTCACTTAATTTTCATAGTGTAAATATATTTGTTATGAATTTTATAGTCTTTTAAACTTTTTAACACGTGTTAAAAGCCCTAAAAACCATAAACATTTATAAAATATATATTTTTTTTATTACAGCTTATTTTTAGCCTCCATTAACCGTTTCTTAGTATCCTTTATATAGTTAAAAACTTGCAAGTAAATACATTTTTACTAACTTTTTTTGCTGCCAATAAAAAATTTTTATTTTATTTAGTCCTTTGTACAAATACATAAGCTGTTATTGAATTTTTGTTTTTTTTTCTCTCTGTAAGGTAAGTACATGTTAACCGTCTGTGTAATTTTTATAATCTTTAGAAAAAATCGAATGGGAAAATAGTAATAAATGAAGCAAAAAACCTAATTTTACAAAAGGTTCTTTACTTTTTTTTTGGGTTATATGAAATAAAAATCGAAGCATAATTTTAGGTTACATTTTTATGTTTTTTTTTTTTTTTTGTAATACAAAACACATTTTGAAGATTGTAAAATTAATATATAATTTGTTAATCTTTCCCAGGATATTTAATATAAATACTAACAGCAATTGAAAAAGTATTCGAAATTCAGTAAAATTAAGCTTTAAAATATGTTTCCTAATAAACCAATTTTTTAGTGAATTTCCTTGAGGTTGGTAAAAAAGTTATACCAGTGGTGGCGGAGTAAGATTAAATCGGTGATGGGAAAGCTTACAGATGACTTAGGTTACGGATATAGTTTAGGATTTTCTTTGATATTTCCGAGGATATGTAACGTTACGTCACAACCAACCACTAATTCTCAAATACAAATTTTGAATAAAGTAAACAAAATATTAAGCCAAGGACAAGCATCTACTGATACGATATGCATCGTGTTTCCAATAAGCCGAAGCCGAACCGTAACCTGATTCCTAGCTAAACCTTCCGTAAATAATTGGTAATTTTAGATATTTTTTTTTTATGTTGTAGCCGAATTCAAGATTCTCTCTATTTAACCTTTAGTCGTTAAAAGCATCATATCGTATTTAAGTTGCAGCCGAATACAAGGCCTTTTATTTCTCCTTTCTCGTAACCATTGGCTTTATAAGTTTCATTTTGAATCAGGAAAATACCATATATTCGAGTTTTTTCCATATTCGTTCTTAACATTATTTCTCGTTCTGGTTGCGACTATTCCCCCACCCTCCGCTCTTCACAGCCAGACTGTTGAATATCCTTAGACATATAGAAACCAAGGATTAAAAGTTCTACAGTGAAAAAGTGGTTTAAAAAGATCTAAAAGGGCTTCAAAGTCGAAAGACTGCGAATCCAAATAGTTTATAAACAAGCTTAATAAGTTCCGAAGGATATTATTATCTAAAGACCTAAGGGTAACTAGATGACTTATGGCTCGAAAACCCTACAACTACTTATAGAAGCTTGCTTTTCAAACTATATAGATGCTGAGTATGACACAGTAACAGATGGTCCAGAAAGTGACCTTTAATTACAGAATATAAAAGAGGGGGCAGAAACAAAACTGATGGCGAAGAAAAAACTAAAATGTACGAGTATTAATTTTAAGGCCTGCGAATCACGGAGGTGGGTGAGACTATTCCTGTCATACTAGAAAACGCTACGCATAAATTTTAACGCAGTTTGATAAAAGTTTTTACAACATGTCTTTGTCGAATATATATACCAAGTACGTGGAGAGAGGTAATTTTTATATCCGATTTTGATAGAATGGGCAACTCTTAACCGAGGAATTTGAGATCAGCGAATCTATCTGAAGTGGCTAGGGCACAAATAAATAGATGGGAGTCAAATAACTTCGTGATTGGTTTTAAAAAAGCAAGGACTGGAAGGATATAACAAGGTAGGGAGGCATTCTTTTTTCCTATTCTGGGCGTCAATGAACGAGCTAGGCTTTAGTCTCGTAGAAAGTACGGAATCGTGGCTTTTAAAAGTTTAACACTTAGTAGAGTGGAACAGTAAGACTGGATCACGTTCCTAAAACGAGCCAAGCCAATTTTCAATATCTTGTTTTGAAATAAAACGTTTTTTCAAAAAGAGCGTTCTCTTTAATTTGAAATATAGTAGTAGACAAACAATTTTTAACAGGTATTGCAATATGTGCCAAGCGCTTTCATAATAGGATATTATGGGCACTTAATTTAAACTTGCGCTTAAAGAACTCTAGTTGTGTTTGGTACAGGTTCCTTGGCATGTTCAAGGCTTAAGCCACCCATATTAGATTGTAAGCGTTTGATACCACCAAATAAGGGCCCAATCCCAGCGCCATTATTATTTGTGATTTTCAAGTAGCAGAATCATTCATTGGTAGGATTGGATTAATTTTTATGATTTACATCCAATATAGTTTTTAAAAAAATTCTTCTTAAAATGTTATAATTACAAACTTCTACTAAAACTTTTAACTTAAAAAAATTATTCGAAAATTATAATAAAATTCTTTGCCAAAAAAATTTAATTTAAATAATGAAAAAAGAAATTGTTTTTATAAAATTTGCTTAATTTTGAGCAACAAACAAACAAACAAATCACATTAAACTTTCAAGGCTCTTGCATTCATGACAAAAGTAAAAAAAAAACTTGTACTAATTAACTGTTTCATTACATTTTACAAATAATTAAAAAAGGATGGAAATGCTGAACATATGACCAGATTAATTTACATCCTCGTTTACCACACTCTCTAACTCACTTACACATTTACATTTGTTCATATACGACTACATTATTCACATTATTTATTTAATAATACATTTGTTAGAAAAATCTCTGTGTTGGATACCACAAAATAGAAATAAATTTTTAAATAAAATTCCAAAAAAGGAAACAAAGTAAAAAACAAAACAATCATTTCGGAAATACTACAATAACAAAAACAACAGCAACAACATAAACTGAAATAACAAATGTAGTTTTTCTACATGTCTGTGTGTTTGCTAATATGAGGAATCTTCTTATAAAATGAAATGAATTTAACTTTTTATGTAAAAGCTATTATACATATATTCTAGAGCTCGCACAAAAAATTTCATACATTAAAGATTATTTAAAAAAGGTTCTATAGGAACATTTTGTTTTTTAAAAAACTTGTGTAGAACTTATAAATTTGGTACTTGTTTACCAAAAAAAAAATTAAAAAAAAACCCCAAAATAATAAAATTCCCACAACTAACATTAAACACATTAAAATATCCCTGAATTACAAACTACACTAACCACAAAACTTACACACATCAACATACTTTAACTTATGAAATCTTATACAAAATGTATGAGTTACACTAGGGTGTATTCACAGATTTTGTTATATGAAAATATACAAAATTAAGTTATGTTCTTACAGACCAGTACTTTTGTGGTATTCATAGAGTGTCAGATATAATTTACTGTTCGTGGTTAACTAAAGAAAATCTTAATGGTAATGTTGATATATACAACAAAGATTTGTAAATGTAAGTTTATATACAGCACTCACTACATACACTTTTGTTTAATTGATAAGAACAATTTATATCGTATCTATTAAAATTATTCCACAGAAAAGGAAAGAACCTGTAAGTATAAAGAGAAAATGCTGGTGTTGAACAGGAAAAAGAGAGATAGAGAGAAATGGAAAAGTCGTCAATGAGCGCTGAATCACTGCGGCATTCCTCAATTTTTTCCCCATCTTCACATAATCTGTAGAAATCTGGAGTGTTTTAAACTACTTAACTGGTCATAAATCTCTTCTTATAGTACCTTATTTAAGTCCTAATTACATACCTTAGAGACCCTACATCTCTCAGTGGGAAACAGGTAATTAGCCTTTCTATCCAGTCTAGGCCACAAAAGACTGAAGATCTATCAATAAGCTATTAGTTTCAATCTGTATTGAAACCCCAAAGGTGGCTTAACCAGTTCACAACCTTTCTCAAAATTTTGCCACCGTCAGGCATTTTGTTATCGCTAACGTCATTATGACTCGGTATATAACGGAGCCGAAAAATGTGTATCACCGTGATCCGCTTGGGGGCACGTGTGAGGTCGTCCACAATTCTAGACTTGCCGTAATCTTCCACTAAGCGTAGCCCGGCTATCGGCATAGATATTAATGTAATATGTCCCTCTCGCCTTCCTGCGCCTGAAAAGATGCTACATTTTTCTGAAACCCCCAAATCATATGCTCCGTAGAAGTTTTTCTTTGTTTTTTGTCGAAGTTAAAGCGGCTGAATTTCTTTTCAATAATTTTAAATATCTTTGGAGAATCCGAGCACATCTATGTTAACTTTCCTAAGCTCCTGCACTTAGGATAAAGAGAAAATGTAAGTCTGCAGTATTTTAAAAATAAAGTGTGCGTTATCAACTGAACAGGGGTGTATATACAAACATACAGAATATAAATGTTCATTTGCGTTCATATTTCGAATAGACTTGAATCTATTGCATACTGTTTGTTTTGAAATATTCACCAGAATATCCTAAAACTTTATTTTCTGATTTTACTGTTCTAAAAAAACAAAAGGAAACTTTTGTTTAAAGTAAAGAAACGTAAGATACTAATTTATTAAATCAAAAAAACCTTAAATTAAAATTTTTAAGAAGGGATAACTCAAGTTAAAGAATTTCAGAATTTTTGGAAAAACACGGAGAGAGCCTTGTTTTCATAAATTATTAAGACATATTGATGAAGCTTACAGTTTCAAATATTATTTTAATTTTCCTTACATATTTCTTCAAATTTGAGACCGAAACTTTATAAATATGCATCAATTTGAAATATTATTTTAAGCCTTAAAATATGCATTTGTTTTTTTTCTCACTTTTGCATTGACAAACTACAAAGTAGAACACATTTTTATTTGTATGTAAATTTCAAGTTCTTTTACAATTTCTACAAATTATTTGATTTTTTACATACTCGTTAAAATATTTTAAAAGAGTTTTTATTTTTTTTTCGTAAATGCTCAATGCAGATTGTCAATGTCAAATGAAAACATTCATGCGAAAGATATACTTTGGTTTTGCTTTTCTTGCTCCACTCTGATGACCTAAATTTGCAGCAAAATAAAGCAAACTTGACAAAAAAAAAAACAAACAAAAAAACTTACATAAAAAAATAAAAAGAGATACATTCGCACTATGTTGTTGTTTTGTTTATCATTTTTTTTTATCTTTTAAATTACAAATAGCTGTCACTATTAATAAAAGCATTCCAAAAACGCCTAGTGCTATTACCCAATTTGTTTCCTTTTTTGTTTTGAATTTTTCTTTTTTTGTTATTTTTGTCTACATTATATATTATTTATATCTACAATATATTAACAATATTCATATACAAAAAATATCATACATCACATTGACCTCTGCAGGAGGTCTTTTAGTAGGAAAATACAAAAAAAGGATATTCAAAAAATATGCACAAGTTCATATTGTGAGTAAATAAAAGGAAGGGAATGTTTTATATCCGCAATATTTTTTAACACACATTTACTTGCCAGAGCATTTTTTACGTTAGTAAATATTTAATGCTTTAAGCATATTTAATATGTTTCTTAATTTAATTTCCGCTGAAACCTGTTATATCTCACAAATACTTACAGGAGTAACGAAAATATTTAATGAAGTTCTTACATCCAAAAATTTGAATGGACATAAATTTGGTTGGAGTTTAATTAGAAAATCAAAAAAAGTTATTAAAAATTTGGAAAATACATTTTTTATTGTTGTCAAAATTAGCTTTAAATTAAAGCTTATAATAACACTAATAATCAACTTCGCAACATGCGAAAGAATTATACAGATTAAATTACTTTTTTATATTTTTTTAAAACTTAAAATTTAAAAAAAAATATTTTTGTCTTCCATTTAAGCTGAAGTTTAATTATGTGTGAAAACGTTTTTCGTAATATTTTCCACCTTAGATGGCGTAAGTTTTACGTCTTTCTTTTTCACCTATACAAAACATTGCATATCTAAGGGCGCTACTTGAAGTTTTTAAGCAGTTTCTTAAATTTAACTTCAGCATAAATATTTTTTAATTTAACACCTGAGGACACGATTAAAGTAAATTAATTTTAAATGAAAATTCCATTAAAATCTCTAGACTTTTTAAAGATTGCAACTACGTCAATTACATGCAAAAAATCTTGAATATAAGTTACAAAAAGTCCTGCTGTGCTGGTGCGTTTTTATCTTAATTTCAATTTTTGCATGTGTTTATATAGCGTAGCCATTCTGATAATACCTATTGATGACATTTTCAATTTAAACTCAATTCATTTCTTGTCGTCTTTTCAATTTTTTCTTTATATTTTTTTTTTGTTTTTCGTTTTTTTTAAGCATCTTTTTCGATTTAGTATTTTATTTAACTGAATTTTCTGGCTTATTCAATAAAGCAAACAGAGGTACATGCATGCGTTTGATTTATCACTTTTTTTTATTTATTTATTCCAACAAAAAATTTATTTTCTTTTTGTGTTAAGTTCATTTAAAAATTTTTTTGTCGAAATGTTTTTTGTCGAAAGTTTGTTTTTCATTTAGTCCTTGTGCATATTTGTGTATTAAAATTTTACATTCTTTTTTCATTCTTTAAAGCAATTTTGTAAGTCAAGGTGCGTGCGTAATGAAATTTTCTTCTATTTGCACACTGTATGCACAAACACAAACTCATACACACATCTGCCCTTATGCTCATACTCCAACAATGAATCAATAAACTCTCTTCCATTTTTATATCAACTAACATAAGCACTTAACTGCACCGTATTTATTCAAGTTTTCAACATTAAAATGCTGTATGTCATTTTGAACACAAACACACATGCATATATAGGTATGCAAACATGCACCTGCACTTACCAAAACAAATAGAAAAAAAATTCCAATCGAAAGAGAAATCTAGAATGAGAGCAAAAATGCAGCATTAAAACGATTTTCTATGCGGTTGCCAACAACAACGTTTTTATGACGAGACAAAGTATGCAGTTGCAAACATTAAAATGAAAAGTTGAACAAAATTAAATAAAATAATGAAAAAAAAACAACAGAATAAGGGTCGTTTTTATAAAGCATTTTTAATGAAATATTTTGCCCTTTGTTGATATATAATTTGTAAAAGTTTAATTTTTTTTCTATTTAGATATAGTCAACATGTTATTCAGGGTTATTAAATTTTTTTACACATTGTTTTTAAATTTAATTAAAATCTATCATTTGCATGTACACGTTAATTGTGTAAATTAAATTATAAAAAATAACCATAACAAACATTTTAATTTAATAAAAAATAATGGCCTTTTATATTTTTAAGTCAATAAACAAAAATTAATTTCGATGGGTTAAAAAATATGTAGTTATTGAAAATGTAACAAAAGTATATTTAATTCTGGGGGCAATTTACGGCATTCGTGAGGGCAATATTTGAATATGTTGACCTAAATTGCAAACTGAAAGCTTTTTTGATGCTCTTAATTTTCATAGATTAACATCGTCCGTTTGAGGCCTAAAAAAGAGATGTAGCTAATATTGATTCCATTATCACAAAATTCTGCAGCACGATTTTTCTTTGAAAGAGACGAGGGCAAAATGAAATCAAAAACGATTATAAGCATTTGAATAGGTTTCGCTTAAAAACTAAATGCACAATTCATAGACATTCCGTAAATGTTTCAAAAAATAGTAATATTAAACCACAAATTTTACATGGAGAGTTAACCACATGATCATGTAAACAGATGGATAGCTGGACACCATTTATCGGGTTTTCATTAAATTTGTAGTATAAATTATAGACTATTGGACGTTACGTATATGATAGCAAAACACATAACGTAGAAGAATATTACAACAAGAGTAGTGGTAGTAGTAGAAGTAGTAGTAGTAGTAGTAGTAGTAGTAGTAGTAGTAGTAGTAGTAGTAGTAGTAGTAGAAGTAGTAGTAGTAGTAGTAGTAGTAGTAGTAGTAGTAGTAGTAGTAGTAGTAGTAGTAGTAGAAGTAGTAGTAGTAGTAGTAGTAGTAGTAGTACTAGTAGTAATAGTGGTACTAGTAGTAGTAGTAATAGTGGTACTAGTAGTAGTAGTAGTAGTAGTAGTAGTAGTAGTAGTAGTAGTAGTAGTAGTAGTAGTAGTAGTAGTAGTAGTACTAATAGTAGTAGTAGTAGTAGTAGTAGTAGTAGTAGTAGTAGTAGTAGTAGTAGTAGTAGTGGTATTAGTAGTAGTCGTAGTAGTAGTAGTACTAGTAGTAGTAGTAGTAGTAGTGGTACTAGTAGTAGTAGTAGTAGTAGTAGTAGTAGTAGTAGTAGTAGTAGTAGTACTAGTAGTAGTAGTAGTAGTAGTAGTACTAGTAGTAGTAGTAGTAATAGTAGTACTTGTAGTAGTAGTAGTAGTACTAGTAGTAGTACTAGTAGTAGTAGTAGTAGTACTACTAGTAGTAGTAGTAGTACTAGTAGTACTAGTAGTACTAGTAGTAGAGGTAGTAAACAAAAAAAGTAAAATAAAAAAATTTAAAAAAATTTACTCAGGTGCCATGTGGTCATGGCAATATAGCAGCGTCTACTTGGTTCCAAAGCTGATCTTCATTAGGAAGGTGATTGCGACTATTGAGAAATAAGACAAACCAATTACTGGCCAGCTCTGATCAAAGGCTCCTTGAGGTACTGGAGCATGGGAGACCTTTGAGCATATTCTTCATGTCCACATATTAAGCGCTTCAGACCACGGGTCTAATTTTTTCCAAAACCCTAAGGAAATATCTGGGATTAGTAAGGCAAGACTGATGGCATTTATTCGCCGGGTAAGCCCTTTCTTTGTATGTTTTTAGCGAAGACTTAAAACGTGTATGTATGTGTGTACAAGTTTACTTTGAAAGCCCTATGCTATGTCCTTTCATGGCTAAGTAGCCCTTTTCGTTTAAAAATCAAATGCAATAACACGCATTTTTTTTTTGCAAATTATATTGATATTGAATAATTTAACAATATTATGCCGCTCTAGCTTATGTGTTCCACAAGGATTCATCTCTTAAAAACATTAACTCTCCCCCTGAAGCTCTCTCTGGTAAAATCTCATTTGCTAAGACCCATTAATGATAGGAAACAACACTAAGGTACATATTAGTGAACTATTAAAATTATTATGACACTTTCGTAACATCATAAGCAGAAGTCAGGTTTTTTTTAAATATATTTTTTTAACATTCTTTACTTGAAAACAAATGCCTTTTTATTAAGATTTTCTACAGCAATCGAAATGCAATAGCACCAGTTTTTTGGTTACAGGCTACATTTTTTAAAAAATCTTTTAAACAATTTAATTAATATTTCGATACCAATAACTGTTTATGCTTTATGACTTTTGAGATTCTCTGACTTTTTTTAAGCACACTTTTGACAATAAGAATGGAACAAAAGTATATACATATATATACCTTATATTTCAAAAAAGACTTAACTTATTTTTGTTTTTACTTTGGCACATTCTTTTGTTCTTTCTTATGTTTCAGACATAGCTTTAGTCCTTTTTTTGTTATTTACACTCTTACCTTATTATGCCATTATACTCAGAGCATCTTGCAGCTGGGTAAGAAAGATGTTTTTAGAAATATTGCTGCTGTTGTCTAAGCTTTAAAGGAATTTCATTCAGAAAAGTTTGACAGCATTCATTTATTGTTTGTTGTAAAAAAGTATTTTCTCGTTTCTATTCTTTTTGACGTGGCTGTCGGTAATACAGGGGTTCATCTTTTCAATTGTATAAAAAGAATTTATATTGTGTGCTTAACAAAAAAAAATTAAACAATTGCATTTTTTTCATTTGTAAAAAACATTTAGGCAGATCAAGAAAGAAACCCGAATTTATAATAAAAAAAAGGTTAAAAAAGTTTTTATTTAACTAAACATATAAATAACCTTTTCCTTTTTGGAATTTTTTTAATTTTTATACAAAATAGTGCAACTTTCAGGCTTTTTAATTTTTTTAAACTCAAAAAAAAAGTAAATTTATGTAAGAAACTTTGTTCTGTTGTTTTTTATTGCTGTTTTCCCTCGTCTGAGTGTACTTTCGACTGCCTCACAAGTGTTTTTTGTTGTTGGTATGCTCTTTTGTGATTTTTTTTTCTGTTAGTAACAAAAAAAAACAAACAAAGAGAAAAACGGTTTTTATGGAGAATGAGGCCGTTAATCAATTTTAAAACAACAACCATAAATATTTAAACAATTTTTAATGATTTTTTAAACAAAAATAAAACAAGAAAAGTATAGGAAACAGGAAATTGTGCCAATTAGTTTCATTTACACAATAAATCTTTTTAATTAGGAAAATAATTTTTTCTCATCCATAAAAAAGCAAAACAACTTTTTAAACTTAAAGTAAAAAATTTTCTGTTTTTCTAAAAAAGTTTGCAAGCAGGTTCAAATCTCTTTATTTTTGGATAAATTTTTTTTCAAAATGAGGCCTTTCAAACACAATCGTTGTAAAGGAAATGTAATAGTATTACGTTTGGCTTAAAGTATAATTAAGTGAAAGAATAATACTTGAACGTTTGCCATAAACAGTTTTTAATTTAGAAAAGGAAAAATTTTTGTTAAAAAGTTTATGTTGAATTTATGTCTCTCATGGTCTATTGTTAAGTTCATAACAAGAATATAAATGAAGTTTTATTGGTAATTTTATGGCAGAAACATTGTATTAATCACTTGAGAAAATATTTATGTTTTCAATAAAAACGATAAAAACAAATATTTTCTTAATATTACTTACATATATTCTTTGTTTATTTAAAATCACTCAAGATAATACTACATACATTGTTATTGATAAATAACCTTTAAAATAATAAAATCCCTATTTTATTGATTAAATTTAAGTAACACATGCATAACAAGTTTCTATTTTTACTGAATACATAAAATTGCTTGCAACAACAAACTGACTTTTTAAACCAAATAAAAAAATAAAATTTTATGATGATTATCATTTTCTTTAAATTGAATTGAATATCAACGAACTCTCACCACTTTAAAAAATGAATTTTATTGTGGGTCAATAACAGAAACCAGATAAACCTTAGTTATTTGATGAAAATTTTTTCGTTCATTTTTTTTTAAATAAATTACTAATACGTGCTTTTGGGTCTTTAGAGATTTTTTTTCGGTAAAATAAGTGTCAATTTTTATGTGGCCTCATAAAATATTGTTAAGGGACCGTCAGTGTGTTTTTAGAGCAGCAAAGAGATGAGAGAGTCAAAGATATTTCAAAAGTGTTTTATTACCAAAGCGTACTTAACTGGTCATAAATTCACACTTTTTTTATTTTATTATTTTTTATTCTGTTTTTGTAATAAAATAATATTTTTTTTATTTGACATTTTGTATTTGCATGCGTAATCAAGATAATGGAAGTTTTTTAACTTAAATATATAACAATGGAAAAATATTATGAACAATATAAAAAAATTACACTTAAATTAAAAAATAAAATAATTAAATTTAAATAAAATAAAAAGATTTACTACTATAAGGTTTTTTCATACGAATTTAAGAGTTCAAAATACTTAACTAATTTACCAAAACAATGGAAAAAAGGCAGAGAAAATTATTGCAATCTGCTGTATCGAATTTGCATCTGCCTTAGTAACATTATTTATTTAAAAAACGCCTTAAAGCATGCTGTATTTTTCTTGCTTGCTTAAGAATTTATCTGAAGATCAGACCAGTAAAGAGTTCTTATTATATTTAAGGTTTAGTATACAGTTTAACACAAGCTCAGGTAAGACTTAATTGGCTCTTTGTGCCTTTGTGTTACTTCAACGTAATCTTAAATCTGAAACCATCTAATCTGGGAGAAGAGGATGTTGCAAGGAGGTCTGCGACTCGTTTGGGGTTAGCGGAATTATTTATTCGCGTGCCATATGACCATACTATGACCATACTATGATTTTGGGAAGCGTAGAATGTTGCAGTTTCTACATGATCAAAAAACCAAGCTACACTGGAAAGCCGGGTGTAACTATTGCGGAAAACGAGTGGCTGACGGGCCTTCAACTAAACCACAGGATCTGTACCTTTTTTTCGTACGGTTCTAAGATGGAAAAGGTGGTTTAAAGTTATTGCCCACTGCAGTGTATTTCAGGCAAAGATTACTGCAGCCAAATTTGCCGCTGATCCTGCCTTGTCCTCTCAGACTGAAAGTTCGCAGGTAAACATATATATTGACAGTCAGGCAGCAAACCTCAACAGCTACTTAACTGTTCAGGCGTGCAAGGAATTCATAAGTAGATTGTGTGCCACTTGACAAGTGCACATCTACTTGCTACTGGGTTTCATAGCCAGGTGTATTGAGGGGAACGAAATGGCAAAGGAGCTGTTGAAGCAAGTTGTTTTTTTGCCTACTAAAAAAGCAGCAGAGGTCTGTGCTCCACTTCAATTCTTCATTAAGATTATGGACTCTGCTGTATGGGTCACAGCCACGCATGTCTGGGTGAATACTACTTCATAAAGAGCCTCCAGAATTTTGTGGGGATCTTATGCCAAAATAGCCGGACGACTGGCCAGCGATGATTGTAGATTATGTGGCGTACTGGGAGATTAACAGACTGCTGAGCATATTTTGCATTACTTTTTAGCACTTCTGCGGTCCAGAGCAAACTGGGTGGATCTAGTTTATTCTGAAACCTGAAGGTAATGTCTGGCGTTTGCCAAGAGAGTACGGAACACTTTGGATTTCACTAAATCGAGTTGGTGAAACTAATTATCGTTTCTTCTTGTTTGGTAATACTAAGAGCCTGAAGGGTCAATGTGCAGTCCTTGGAATCAGCCAGTTCAAACTAAGCTTGCCCTATGTAACCAGACCAGAATTATAACCCATTGATTCAAGTTCAATCAAATTCATGCACTAAATTTAAGAATGTTCCACACTCTCTTGGCAAATGCCATCAGTCTCATTTAATCAATTTCTGAAATTTTAAAAAAAAACGTACCCTACTCTGTTTACTTTGGAATGCAGAAATGACTGAAACAAATGCTCAACAGTTTATCATCCAAGGCATCACAGAACACACAGTTATCACTGGCCAGTCGTCCTGCTCTTATGGCATAGACCGTTGTCCAATCAAATCCTGGTACAATTATCCCTAGGAGTCTACAATCGCTTTTTTAAAAAAGTAAAAAAAAACCTCTATGCCAAAAAAATGTTCCCGTATCTTCATATATCACTCTGTAAACACTATTGAAATGTTAAAATAAATTAGGAAATTAACCTAATTTATGGGACGCATTTTTTGGGAACTAAAAAAATTTTCCTAAAGCTAAGGTAGTTTCTTGAGCTTAATTTATTTAAAAAATAGCCTACAATCTTCTTAATAATTTTTTTAATAAAAATGCCAAGTTTATTTAAGCTTCCTACAAGCAGCAGCTGAGCTCTTGGTAATAAGCGAAAATAAGTCTTTGCATTTATGCTAAACCACTAAAAATAAAAAATTAATCTAAGCGAATAAAAATCTCAGCAAAATAATAATTTAAATAAAACTCCCCGATAAAAAATTATTCTGCGTAAAATTAAAAAAAGGATAAATTATTGTTAAACATTTTTTTTCTTTTTCCCAGACTTACTTAACTAAACAGAAAAAGGTTATAATCTTTCATTTCTGCTTGAGAAATTATTGCAAAATATTTTTCTTTTCCAACTTTTTTTAAATAAACCAAAAATAAAATTTACCAGAATTCGTAGCATTTATATTCTAAATAAATCTTTTCTTATCAACCAAACAAACCCAAAAATAATTTTTTTTATTTGTTTTGTATTTACCTGAAAACAAATAATTGAGGTAAAAAGTTTTAAATTTTTTTTTATTTGGTGACAAATAATTGTAAAGATTTTTTAAACAAATAAAAGATATCACACAAACTTTTAGGCCATTTCTCAATGATATTTGATTCAAAACAAAACAGCAAAGAAGTTAAAACTGTCAATATTTTAAAGCTTCTTTAAACTTCTTTAGACACTTTTATCTAATTTTAAACAGACGCCGTCTGTTTTTAAGCCCAAAGTCTTAAAAAGTTTTACCTAAATTCCTTGGTCTTTCCACATAAATAAATGTTTTTTTTTAACTTTGTTTTTCAACAGTAACTGCTTTAGTAAAAGCCAATAACGCTGATTTTACCTGACCGCCTGATTAAAAGATTATATAAAAAAGAAATGTATAACTTTGGATTCAGAAAAGAACTTCCCAAACTGTTTTCGTTGGTTTTTGTTAAAATTAAATTCTCAAAGTGTTTTCATTAAAAGAATGATAATTATGAGAATGTTTTAACACTTTTAAATATGTAGGGAGTGAAGTTGGCTGTAGTTTGCAAAAAATCAAAAATAATTAATGATTTTATTTTAATTTTTTTTCAGAAACATTTTTATAATAGACACATTAAGGTAAAGCTTTTTTTATAATATTTATTAATTAATTTTGCATATAAATGTGAATAAAAATTTTGTACTTGGTAATCCCGGTTCGCTTCGCTGGACTTTAGCATTTTGATTATAAGTTTAACTTTTTTTTCTTAAAATTAAAAAAAAAAGATTTTGATTTTTGGTCGTGGTAGTGTACTTAGCCCTCTCTTGGATAACGCCCACAATCGAAAGTAAGGTACGATGTCCTTTATAGTATCTTTGATTTCAGAATCTGTAATAATCACTGCCAGTCGCTTAGCGCCTTTGGTTGTTACGAGCGCTACTTTTCTTATGATCACCCACGCAATGTCCTAAACAAAATATTAATGGTTTGAGAAACACTTTGTTTAATAAAAACCATATTTTCGATTGAACATAAAGTTTTACTTTCTATTTTTAATCTCAATTTTGTTATATTTTTTCTCTTTTTATACCCTTCACATAGTGATAGGGTATATATCACTTTGTCATTCCGTTTGTAATTTCTTTATTATTCATTTGCGACCCCATAAAGTATATATATTCTGGATCCTTATAGATAGGGAAGTTGAAATAGCCATGTCCGTCTGTCCGTCTGTCCGTCTGTCCGTCTGTCTGTCTGTCTGTCTGTCTGTCTGTCTGTCTGTCTGTCTGTCCGTCTGTTGAAATCAAGTTTCCGGAGTCAGATAAAAAGATACAGATCAGTAAATGGTGTCAAACGATTACAAATATCCCGCTAACAATCGCTATTTAAAATCAGCAAAATCGGTTCACTATTGACCGAGATATAAGCGAAAACCCAGAGTAACCCATTTTTTTTAGGACAAAATCCGTGCATATATCCCTATATATCTCAGTAAGTATAATCACTCTTGCCTCAAACATTGGCACGGATACTCCTAAAGAAGGGACCTAAATAATGGAAAAAGGTTTTCCCGATAGGACCAGGGGAAGGGGTAGTTTTTCTACAATTGCACAAATTTGGTGAAATATTTTATGCGCTATATCTCGTAAACTATAACAGCTATCGACTTAAAATGTTTTACAAAAATTAATTGTACGCTAAGGGCTACACTTTAAAAAAAATTTTTTTTGAGTGGGGGCAAAAAAAGGGGTAGCTCCCATACAAATTAATGATTTGTATGAAATTTCCAATACGCTATATCTCGGAAACTATAACAGATATCGAAATTAAATGTTCTACATAAAGTAATTGGGCAATAAGGGCTACGCCTTAAAGAAAAAATTTTTTGGGTGGGGGCAAAAAAAGGGGTAGCTCCCATACAAATTAACGATTTTTATGATATATTCGATACGCTATATCTCGGAAACTATAAAAGATATCGAAATGAAATGTTCTACCAAAAGTAATTGGGCAGGAATGCCTACGCTTTAAAGAAAAAAATTTTTTGAGTGGGGGCAAAAAAAGGGGTAGCTCCCATACAAATCGACAATTATTATAAAATATTCGATACGCTATATCTCGGAAACTATAAAAGATATCGAAATGAAATGTTCTACAAAAAGGAATTGGGCAAGAATGCCTACGCTTTAAAGAAAAAATTTTTTTGAGTGGGGGCAAAAAAAGGGGTAGCTCCCATACAAATTAACAATTTCTATGAAATATTCGATACGCTATATCTCGGAAACTATAACAGATATCGAAGTGAAATGTTCTACAAAAAGTAATTGGGCAAGAAGGCCTACGCCTTAAAGAAAAAAATTTTGAGTGGGGGCAAAAAAAGGGGTAGCTCCCATACATATTAACAATTTTTGTTAAATTTTCGATATGCTATATCTTAGAAACTATAACAGATATCGAAATCAAATGTTCTACAAAAAGTGATTGGACATCAAGGGCTACGCTCTGAAGAAAAACATTTTCAGATGGGGGGTGAAGAAGGGGTAGCTCCCATACAAATTAACAATTTTTATAAAATTTTCGATACGCTACTTCTGGAAAACTATTACAGCTATCGACTTCGAATATTCTACAAAAAGTAATAATCAAATAATTCATACATTTTGGAGAAAAATTTGGAGAAGAGCAGTCGAAAACTTTTAAAACTCTTGACCTCAAACTTTCCTCATCTATTTATATTATTCATACGAACGTTAAAATTTTATTTTTTCTATGGACTTTGAAACTTGCACAAGGTTTTTTATTATATTATTTGCAGTACAAAATTACTCGGCTGGGTATATTTAAAGACCAATGTGAAGGGTATATAAGATTCGGCACAGCCGAATATAGCGCTCTTACTTGTTTTTTTTTGCTTTGGTAAACAATTTACAACTTAAGCCAACTATTGATCATCGTCCTGGCACAAAAAAAAACTTCAATATAAAAATAGAACAAAAAGCCACATAGATACACAGACAAACATAAAGACCAACCTACATATTGCCATTATTATGAATTATTGTTTGAAAAAGTTTTTAATGGAAAAGTTTGTTTCGTTACAACTTCTATAAAGATTTATGCTGCTTTGAAGCGAAAGCATATTTTTCTTGTGAAAACTAACATATTTCAGGCTTTATGATACAAAAAATATTTTTTAATCCCAAAGCCAAAGTTGCATTCGTGTTTGCTCGGGAGAGTGCTAAAGACAGCAGAGGGAAAAGTGGCGTGAAAAGGTGTAAGCAATGAGAGACTAAAGTAAAATTGGTTGAGCTAAAACTTAAGTTAAAGTTTTTATGGCAGCTTAGTAGTTGCGTTATGGTTCCGACTAAAAGGAATCAAATGATAATAAAAGGATTTTTGTTTAAAAGTTTCAGGGTAATTATAAAATGTAAGTTAGAAAGAGATAAGAATAGCTAAGCAGAAGTAATTCATAGTAGTTTGTGTTTATTTATTGATTTTTTTATTATTTTTTTTTTTTTTTGTAAAGAGTTCTAAGCTATTTTAGGAAAAGCATAGAAAGGAATAGTTATTGTTTTATTCAAAATTTAAAATTTCCAATCAAATTTTTTTCTAATTTTTTTTTTTGATATATTTTTCATTGTTGGCTTTCGGTACCTAACAGTTTTATTTGTAAATTTTTTTATTTCCTCAAAGCAAAGAATTTCATTTAGTTTTGCTTAAATCCCTTGTTAACACTTTAAATATTTAAGCCCTAAAGTAACGTGTGTATTTTAAATTGCTATGAGCGAACAGACACACACGTATGGGCAGTTGTAAACAAGTACTTAAAAATTACAACTATTATTTGTCAAAATGATTTACAAAAAAAGCTGCAGAAACTAATGGAATCAACAAAACTATTAATAAAATTAAAATTGTATCGAATTTTTTTAATCAATCAACATTTCGTTAAAATTTTAATTTATTCCTGTTTTTTAAACAAAAAAGACTGAACTTTTGGACCCCAGTTGGCCTTACATTTGAATTGGTTTCTTTAAAACGAATTTTTTTGTTAATATTATTCTGTAAACTAATTATTTTACAACAATTATTTAAGTAAAGGCTTAAAAGTTTAAACGTTAATATTATTGACAACTGTTTGATATTATTTTGCCAATACGCCAGGGAATTTCGCCGTTAAAAATTTGTGAGAAAAAAATACAATGAAATGCAATAATTAATAATTTACAAGTTTCAGTAAACACGATTTTTTATGGCAAAAAAATGCTTAAATAAAACATGATAACAGGCGAACACGGAATATGGTCAATTCCACTAAAAACGGCCCAAAATAGGGAAAAACAATTTTAATTTTTTTTTTAAATGAGCGATGAATCAAAAAGATTGACTCATATGTTATCTTTATTAATAATGAATGGTTTTAAACAGATAACATTCTATAAAATTTGCTGTTCTTTTTTCGTTAAAGTGAAAATATCAGTCTCATCTCATGTTATGTAGGGTTTTTCCCTTAATAAAGAATTAATTTTTTTCTGTTGAAATTTAATTTAAAACATGTACTACCAAAACCATTTTAAGCTATCAAGTAAATTAAAATAATCAAGCAAATCCTCAATAACAAAACACAGTCAAAATTATTTAAGAAGTCATAACCGTCATAATTTTTACTTGACATTATAAACAGAAATGAAGGTCGTTCCTACTTATGATCAAACAATTTTTAGGAATCATAGTACATTTTTAGGTTATAAATTTTAAATGTTTCAGATAAAATCAAAAGTGGGTGTAAAATGCTCACACCTACCACAATGGAATTGCCCACATATGTACATTTGCATTTAAGCCACATTTAATGTCCATGTCCCATGTCGATAAATTGCAATCAATTGTTTAATGTCAGTAAAATAATGTGCTATAAAAATTGAAATAAAATACATGCAATTAATAAATTAAAGTTCAAATTGGTAAATATATACTACATTTATACATATTTATTGCCTTGCGAGCATACAGTGGGTCCTGGGTAAAACAAACTCCGGTAAAAAATGTCTTATAACGATTATTTTGCATATATAAACAGGGGAACCACTATTTGCTTTTTTGTTTTATTTTTAAATTTTTTTGTTGTTTTTTATGTAAAACCTAAAACCGTTAATTGTCGGTCATAATTTTTTAATGATAAATCCATTTATTCACACAACATCACACAAATTTCCCTCTGGAATAAACTGTCGGGCTCTAAATGCCAGATATTTTATCCTACTTCCACAAATTTTCGCATATTGGTTTTAAATTTACCTTGGGCCCAAATATAAGGCAGGAAATATGTGGGGAATAAGGTAGCAAAAATCTAAAGACAAACTTATGCATGAAAATAACAAGTGCAATGCGTACTAGGCCCTTAGAATCAATAAATACTATAATTATCCTGATTTCCATTGGTCTTCATATCTTAATCTTACGGCAATGTCTGCGAGTAGCCTAGAGAGGCTTACGATATTGGTTTGGAGCGTTTGGTCATGTGAGTATCTTGAGCACATTCCTCTCAACTTGGGACAAATCTCGTGTAACACACTGCTTGGGCTTTTATTAGGAGTTTAAAGTTGCTATATCCTCCAGGGTGGTGTAAAAGTAATTTCATATAAACTAATTCTCACAGACGGTGCTAATATCATCTTAGACCATCCTTGTCAGATGGAATGTGGTGGATAAGTTCTTAATATCGTAAGTCAAGTGTATTCTAAGCAAAAATATTTGCTATCAATTAGGGCCGTTAGTTACTATATGACAGAAATATCGCCGAAATATTAGAATTTTTGAAGGCAGCTGGATGGCGTTGCCTTAAAAGATTTCAATTAAAAAATTAATTGTGCCAATTAACGGCTTAATAATGTTTGTGTATTAAATTTTAACAATGATGCTTATTTAAAAATTCTAAAAAAGTAATCTTTTTGTATTGTATACAAAATAAAAACACGAACATTAACGCTAACATAAATAAAAATTTAAACTCCGAAAATCACATGGCTCGTTGGTCTAGCGGTAGAGTCTCAGTCTAGCAATCGTTTCTAGGTTGGTGTCAGATTCAATCCTAGACTTGGTTCGTAGTTTTCTTTTTAATTTTTTTTTTGTTGTTGCTTGTTTTTTTTTAATTGATTCAATCATTTTGATTATTGGAAACAATTTTTAGTTTTTCCTGTGCAGTCAGCCGATATATATGGTAGGCCTGCTATGTTATGTTACTTTGGTTTTGGTCCCTGAAAACAGGGACTAAAGCATGGAATCTTTTGATATTTTTTTAACAGGCTAATAGTAGGTGGCGTAATCTGAATATTTGAAGATTCTCAAGGGTAATGCGCCCCTTTTTGTTTAAAGCGTACGACATTAATAATCATTTGTAATTGAAAAAAAATGCTAAGGCTGATGTCTGTCACTTTTGCTGCAAATTTCCTATTCTAGCTGTCACATATTTTTAGAGAATTATGTACTTTAGCTCTTTATTCCTTACATAAACTACAGGGCATAATATAGGCCTTTATATAATGTAGTGGAAAATCTTATCCAGTTAATAAAAGGCAGGTGTAATGGCTTGTTGAGATACCTCTTGCTTAGAGGTTGCATCTAGTTCTTTAATACTAATCCAAGCATGGATTCTATGGGATGTAATACCTGTGGTCATTTGATAACCTAATAAACAGCAGGCGAGCTATGCAATATGCCATGTAAACCATTCGGCACAGGTCCTGAAAACTACCCTAAGCTTCTCATTCTCTCCCCTCCTCTCTTTTTTTCTATCTCGTCCTGCTCAATGAACTAAATCGGGGCACCCAAGCGAGCTGTATCCTCTCTTTTAATAGATCCTTGTATTATCTTCTCTAACCCGACTTCGTAAGTATTATTTTAATTTTTTGATTTCAAATTAGATAAACATTCATATTTTGAATTGATTAAATGTAAAAGGGAAATTTTAAGCAATTTTCTAACTTTTTTATGACGCAGACAATAAGTTTTTTAATACTTTATGAAACTAATTCTTTAGATTGAATAAATAAGCCGCAAACATATTTGAGTTATTTAATATGTAAAACTATCCAACCCCACAAGTGTGAAAAAAACATAATAAAATAGGTCAAGTATTTGTAATATTATATCGACTTTTTCTGTGTACATATGTCGAAGCGATGTCATTTTTCCTTAGCGATATTTAAGTTTCAATTTCTGTTTTTTATATTCCTGATTAAACACATTTCTCGTATTTCCAACACACTCGCAAATTTACATACGAACACAATCATAGAATTAATTCATACTTAAGCACAATATCAAAGTTTATTTTATTTCATTATATTTAAAGAAACAATATGTTGTCAACCATATGTTCATTGCTTGTTGTAATGTAAAACCACAAAAAACAGAAAATTCTAAAAAAACAACAAAATCTATATTAAAAAAGAATTAAAAAAAATTAAAGATGAAACAATATACCGGAAACAGGAAATAATTTAAAAGCATTAGTTTTGTATTAAGAAAATTATTTGGCTTATCTTACAAAATTTTTAAAAATGTTTTTACGTGATTTTGGCTGGCGTTGTTACTTTTCTAAAAATGATGGCATAATATTATATTAAAAATACTTGCTGTTTACGCTTGCACTTAAACACCTTGTTTTTATTAATTTTTATTTTATTTTTTACAACTGAGATTTAATAAAAGTTTTCACACTCTAAGCTATTTGTTGCTTCTACTTTCTCTTGACCTTTCTTCTAATGCCATAAGGTATTGAATGAGCAAATAATAATGGTTAAAACTTTGTAGCTGCCAACTGTCATTAGCAAGTGCTTCTATGTTATTAATTTACGTTAAACTTTTTACACTTTTAGTTGTTTTATATTTTTACACAACATATGTATTTACAGTGAAAGGCAAATCTTTCTTACGTTTACTTTATTTAAAAGGTATCTTCAAAAATAGCTGCTGGTGGCCTACGACGACCACCTTGCTTCGGAGGCCTTAATTAAACTCTTTTTTTATAATTTGAATACCAAAATACTATGATTTGAAGCATGATGGGCCAGCACTAAATTTTCAAAACGATTGAAACGTTGATCGTGTTACACTAATTTGATGCAGAGTTAGTAGCCCTTTGGAAAATCTTAGACGTTTAGTAGCCAATTAATAAATAAACAACTAACATTATTAAGTCTTATGTAAACAATGTTTTAATTTATAGTTTTGCAAAAAAATTTTGCATGGAAGTTTTACTTATTCATATCCGACTCCTTCAAATACTCTACAGCTTTTCTTTGTTTTGCATTCCACTGTAACTGCCAATATATTTTTACACTTTCATTACCTCCATGCTTTTCAATGATTTACAATTTAAAAAAGCTTGCTAAAACATTAATATATCAATGTATACATTTTACACGGAAATATTTTTCAACTTATAAATTTCTAATGAAAGCATAACATCAATAAGTTTTAAACACCCTCTCCACACCTTTAAACACATGTTTCAGGAAAAATTTTCTGAAACAACCTTTTACTGTTTTCCAGTTAATAATAATGCGTCGTTCAATTAATTTATACTTTTGCCAACAACAAATTTTTGCGGAGCAAAACAAAAAAAGTGAATGAGTGAGTGAGTAAAGTTTGACTGGTTACCAACACAACACATTTATAACACGGATTTCAGCCACAGTAGCAACAACAATGTTAAACTTTTAAATGAAATACAATAATAACAAACACAAGAAACATGTAAAAAGTTTAGAATTAGAAAATTCAGCACGTTTTATGCGATTTAATGTAGAGAATAAAAATAATTGTAACAATAATCGACACGTTTCAAATGAAGTGTGAATTGGGTTTTGTTTCTCTGAATGGAGTAGAACAAGCAAATGAAATGTTATAATTGAAGCAAACAAAGCAAAGCAGTAATAATTAAATGGATTTCAAACCAAAGAAATTTAATCTTATTTTGAAATTTAATTCAACAATTTTTAAAAATTATTTTGTATGTGAGAAATTTGAGTTAAAATTGATTTTAAAGCTAAAATATATTCCAACGTTCGTCCTTAAGAGCATTTAACTTGAGTTAAGCTTTATATTATTTATTTTTAGTTAAAGTTATTAAAGTTTCTACGTTTTTAGCCAATTACACCTCTTTGTGTTTTAAATAAAGTGTGTAATAAGCAAAACCAAATTTCTAAGTACTATGATTTAAATTTTTTAACTAAAACTCGTTTTATTTTAAAAGCAAAAAAAACCAAATATTTAAAAATGTAAAAACCTAACAACAATTTTTTTAGAAATCTTGTTTTAATTCTTTCCAATATCTCTTATTTTTTTAACAAAAACTTAAATATAAATTCTGATATCATTTTATTAAATTTATTATTGTGCATTTAATGGAAATCCCGCCAAAACTATTATTGTTTTTTAACACATCTTCCTGCAAGTTTTTTCCAGGACTCTAAACCTTGTCTGTTTATGAGGACTAATTTATAAAACATCACATCCTATAGTGATCAAAACTTAATAGTGGATTAAAACTGCTTTTGTTTTAGAGGTAAAATTTTTATCTCGAATGCTTCTCATTTATTTCTAAACATATTCAAATAAAACATTTTAGATTTCATCGTTTAATAACCTTATGAATTTTGTTTTTATTAAAATGCTGCATTTTCCAGAGTTGGGCATACAAGTTAACGAAATTAGTCCTTTTTTACAGGATTAAGTTCAGGGTTAACTTTGCGATTGCAATTAGCATAGAGGGAATTTAACCAGCGCTTTTTTGAGGCAGGTTTACGCCAGGAAATGAAATTTAGACTAGTTTATCAGGCAGAATCCTCAATTTGTATGTTCTTTTAACTGGTGAAATGAATTGGGGCAAAAGAAGAAACTGGCAAAATATTGCAGGATACTTGGTAGGAACTCTAAGCAGTCAACGATACTACTCGTGAGCTTCCAAAAAGTTTACGCCTGTGTTTACTCAAAACAAGAAGTCCCAGAATCCCTTATTTGTGCTAGCAGGTAAAAAGAACCCCACAAATTATAAAAACCATGATTTTAAATACCGAAGGTAAATTCCAGTCTGAAAGTCACTGACGTCTATCAAGTCCTCTTGCTTCAATTACAATCTTAGTTCCTGTTTAAATGGCATTCTGATTTCAGTTCATTTGACATACAACCATAATGTTCTAAAAGACAAAATTTAATTAAAAATTTCTAAAATTTAATGGACAAAATCTAAAAAAAATCAGAACTGGAAAAATTATTAATCTAAATTGTTAAGCTTATGTATGCATCAGTTCACTTCATTCAGATTGATTTAAAGCAATTTTTAGAAAAAATGCAACTTAATTAGCATCAGAATTTTTTTCATATGCAATTTTGCTATTTTTAGCTGTACAGCTCCAAAAGCACATGTATGTTCATCATTTCTTGTCCAAACGTCTCTTAAGTTTCGCAGTAGCGGTTTTGCGATAAAGGTTTTTCTAATGGATTTAGTTGAACGCTGTTTACCTAAGAATCCTTTTAAGTAACTATTTCTTAAGATATGCCACCAAACTAGAAACATAACGTTCCTCCAAAAAGCAGAAAAAGTTCCACAAAATGTTCGTATCTTTTGTTTTTAATGTAAAAATTTAGGCTCATTTTATATTTTCACTTGGGAAACATTTATCATTGAATACGTTTTTCAAAAAGCCACCGCTCAGATATAAGTTCTGCTGCCAATAACCCTTTAGCTTTTAAAATTCTTTTAAATCACCAGAGATCTTGGATTTTCTGTTGTAAAGGGTTGGATCCTTAGCAAAGTTGAATGTTTTTCTTGAAATACAAAACCACGAAATGTTTTACTGACGAATGATGAATACGAAATTGCAATTTTGAAAGAGCTTCCTTTAGCTTTTATTTAGAGAAAATTTTCTTATTTTATCGAAAAAATATATTTAGTTACGATAGCAAGTAAAGCAATTCAAGAAAATATTTTTTAAAAATGCGTGCTATTTCTAACATAAAATTCAAAAAGTTTTAAAAGGATGTTTACATCCTTTAGTCAAACATCAATTATAACAGCCATCATATGCACCGCTCATAATTTCCTTTGTTTAAATTGATTTTAAAATAAATAAAACAAATATACTCTTGCTACAAATTTAATACAACAAAAAAATTTCCCTTAACAATAAATAACAAATTGTGTGCTTTAATGCCTGACTACTTGCTCAATAAGTATTTCTAATTTTTTTTACAATTTTCCCTTAAAAGCAACAAAGCTTTAAATTTTAATCTAAGGGGTTTTGTTAAATAAAAGCTTTATCCTCTGGCATATAAAAATGTTTACCCATCCGCTTCAGCCAATCAATTTATTTATTTATTTATTCAGTATGTAAAAGTGCAGACTTGCTGAAATGAAAAAAAGGGTCTAAATTCTGTTTTAACTAAAAGTTGAACAAAAGGCCAAAAGCATTAAATATGTTACAATTGTGGCTGTTTAAATGAATAAAAGAGTTGGCAAAATTTAATGCCAAAAGGCATATAAAGGGGATACAAATATACATACATATGGATTTGATGAATATATTACAAAAGAAAAAAGTAGTCTCAAGTTAACAGACAGTCGAGTCATAAAGTAGTCAAAGGGAATTTCAATTACAAACATATTTCATGTAAATTTGCAAATTATATAAAGAACATGTAAGATTCCCCAATTTTTGTTTTCATTTCATACTTAAAGCTAATCTTTTAAACTGGAATAACCTAAATATTCTTTAAATAAAATTATTTAATTTTTTCATTTGCCATTATTTATTCAATTGAATAAAGAACAAGTAAACCCCTTTAATAATATGAGTATTGGAAATTATTTTTCATCCTCATTCTATCATTTTATTACAAACTACCAAAAACCCTTAATTTATCTAAAAGAATTTCCATGACTATTTCTTTGCAAAATTGTTTGAAAAGCAATAAGGAATTCATTTACTGTTAATTTATGACCACAATTTCCTTCCGTTTCCTGCCTTTTAGCCATTAAGTTCAACTTTCGAAAATGCGGTTGTCATAATTACAACATTTTTTTGAATATTAAGTAGACAATAAGAACTTTGTTATAAACAAAAAAGCCAAAGCAACATTATTGAGTTAAATGACAGGGAATAAGAAATTTAAAAGTTTTTTTCTTAATTTCGATATTTAGGACTTTTCTTGAAAAAAGTTTTCAGGACATTTCAATTGAGTTGTTTGTTTGTATGTTGTTAACACTTGTGTTGTCCTTTTTATCTAAAGCATACATTCTTCAGTCTTTTATTTAAGAAGTGTCTTTGCATTAGTATTGGTAAAATGCCTAGAAGCCAGTCGGCAAATATATGCTCTTTTGTTTTAGCTCTTCTTTAATTAATTTTCAGCATTTTTTACAATTCAGTTTATTTTTTTATTTTGGTTTTACTCCCAATACTGTGCTTGTCCTAATAAACAAGAGAATGCAGTGTTAATGAACAATGTGAGAAAAAAGAACAACAACAACAACGATAAGAAAACAAAGTGCCAGACGAAAAAAAATTCGTCTAAATGAAAGAGCTAATTTGTGATTAACAATTGAATGAACGTAACTTAGATATTTGCCAAAGTAGCTGACTGCAGGGCATGTATTTACCATTTTGTATGTGAGTATGCCAGAGAACTAAAACTTATGCTTAAAAGAATGAATTCTTTTTAAAAAATTTATAAAAAATTTGTGTATTTTCGTCAAAGTTCAAAAAATAAAAGAAATTTTCCTTTTCTTTAAATTATTACTGTTAACACTTATAACAAAAACTTAAAAATATTATTTTACCTAAAAAATTTTTGATGCAACTTTGACGCTACTGACAAAAATTAATTTGTTATCTTAGTTCTTTGCAAACTTAGATCTTTTATAAATAAATCACAGAAAAAATTGAATTGTAGAATCGGTTACGAATTTCAGAGAATCAGTAAATATTTTGTCTGGCTAAGGACCTACAATGGAAATTGTAAATTTAGACAACCAATTTGGCGAGAATTTATTTAAAAAAATTAGAGTTTTAGTTTCAGTTAAAAAAATTTGTTGAGTCTAGGCGATAATTTTGTCTGACTTAAAAATCAAATTAAAATATTATTAGAGACTATTAAATAAATTTACTAAATAAATAAATTATTTTGAACAAGAATTTGTTTGAAAAAAATTATTTGTAGTTCTTTCTGTGATGCGATTGCCCTATTCTGTTCTTAGAACTTTTAAGTCGGGCGAAAGGGCCGTTAAAAAAATTAAAAATTATTTTTAATGGAGTCTCTTAGTTTGCCATTGGTTAAAGGGTAGTTTCTTGGAAATAACACTACTCTGTTAATGACATTTGTTGGGTCAGTTTTAAATAAAAGGACTTTCCGAGTATCCTCATAAACCTTTCGCACTTACAATTGGCTTAAATATGTTGTATTTGGGAACCTTCTTTCTAACGCTTTTGTCTGCCATTGATCAATACATTCATCTAAATACCTTTAAATAAACGAAATTTGCTTTATCTTTGGCAAGCAACTAAAGAATGCTCTTTTCTATTTCAATTTCTTTGTTTTCTTTTTTCTGTTTTCTAGGGCACCAAAGGCCCATAGGAAAAAAAACAAAAACAACAACCAAATAACAAACAACAATTTAAAAGAAAAAGTTTACTAAATACAAAAACTAAACCTAATAGAATAAATAAAAAAGGACAAATTAAAGAAATAAATAAAAAGGAAAAGGTGTAAAAAAGGGTTTAAGTTATTGGGAGCTTCTTCTTTGTTTCGAATAAAATCGTTCATTTTTTGTGTCATTTAACAAATATCAACAAAACACTTATTCACATAAACACACACAGACACAAATTCAAATACTTTTAACAAAAGAAAACTTTAAGAACATTTTCAACAAAAACAGAAAACTTAAGTTAATAA
Organism: Melanophora roralis; assembly: GCA_963583895.1. NCBI lineage: Eukaryota > Metazoa > Arthropoda > Insecta > Diptera > Rhinophoridae > Melanophora > Melanophora roralis. The sequence continues at coordinate 124,961,687 of OY757187.1, forward strand.
AGGAAACGGAAATGGTTTTGAAAAGTTTTATGCAAAGAATTCTAAGCATGTAATAATGATTGTGGAATTGGCACTTTTAAGTGTGAGAACAATAAATTAAATTGAATAAAAGAATTTAATTCATAATCATATTTCGAAAGCACCTTTACACCCCTTCTTAAAAATGCTACGGGTTTTACATGTTTTTTATTATGTCTTTTATTTCCAGAGAATTCTTATGCAATACTTTAGTTCAACATATAAGATGTATTTGTGTTCGTGTGTGTGTATGTCTAAGCTAAGTTGTGTTATGCCTTCTTCCACCTTTAAGTGTCGTGAAGTTTTAATAAAGTTTTCATAAATAACATGTCTCTCTTTTTGTCAGCTTTTACATTTTACGAATTGTTGTCTGCCTGTGAATGTTAAATGTCTTTGTGCAGAGTCTTCCGTTTTATTGTAAATGAGTGTTGAACAGGTTTTGTTAAACTTTTTTTTTGGTGCGGTTTCCCGGTTTCCCTTCTTTTTTAATTTACCAGACAGATGTTGGCTCTTTTATCATTATTTTTGTTATTGTCGTTGTTGTTGCTGTTGTATTTGCTAATATGTTAAACATATGTTTTCAGTTAAATAATTGTTTATTCATTATTATTGAAGCGCAAAGTTTTTTTAACTTTTGTCTGCAATCTGCTTCCGTTAAACATTTGTACACGATGGGATCCTATGTGTATACAAGCAGGTACATACATATATATGTAGGTGTGGCAATGTTTCTGTTACTGTCACTTTTTATTTCCTTTTCTTTTTTGAAAGGTTTAATATACAAAACATTAGCAAACAAACAAACAGCAAAAAAGAATTAACAAAACAAAAAGGAAATGATTTAACAAACTAATGTGTAGGTGAGTTCATGTGTCTGTATTTTTTTTAATTTGTCTTCACCATTGTATTTTGCTATGTTAATAGATGTTTATACTCTCTAAAAGAGGGTAAACAGACAACACAACTTTAAATTAATGTTAAGGCATGTGGGGGGAATGCCTTTTAAGGCCAGGATTTCACATATTTCAACAGCTGACGCTTACACAAAAGAGTCACTTAACTAACATAAACTAAGTTTTACACAAAAAGAAAAAAAAAACAGAATTCACAGAAGTACAATACAATTGTTCCTTCACGTACAATAAACCAAATAAGCACACAGAAATACACATATATATTCATTAGCACACACATAAACACTAACACTACTTTATACAAATCTTTGTGCTGTTGTACAAAGTCATACATAAATCAGGCTTGAGCAAATTGATAACTCTACTTATCACACAAATGAAAATTTGTCACATTTTAATAAACAAACAAAAGTAAAAGAAATAATTGCACAACAACACTGTTAATATATTTGATGAAATAAACATAATGTTATAAAGGAAAATAGTATTTTAGTTAGTTTCTGAATGACGTATGTTAATTAAGATAATTTTTAAGAACTAAAGTAATATTTTGGAGGAGCCCTGTCAAATTTGTTACCCAAAATAATTACAAGGTATAAAACTTGTCACTCAATATTTTGGGACTGCGATTTTTTATCAAAAAAAATCTTTGTTCTAATTGTTTTTCCTTTCACAAGGAACAAGGCAATCCATATTATGTTGTGGTTATTTTAGATCCCTTTGCTAAATCTATATTTCTTTTTTACAAAATTTATAGCCCTTACATTTAGAAGCTGACTTTTACGCCTCCATGTGCTTAGTAGTAATAAAAAGAATTTACTATAAGTCCTTTTTTTGTAACTAATTCAAAAGGATGTGTTATTTTATAGGGCCTTACATAAAGATTTAAAAATAAATGTCAATCAGGTGTATTATGTAGATTTGAATAAGTAAGTTTGTACTTAGTTCCTGAATTAAAAGGAAATTTTGAAAACGCTTATACACTGGTTGAAAGACAGAGTCTACAAAAAATAAAATAAAATTTTTCTAATTCTCATTCGATTTGTAATTATTTTGGCACATAAGAGGATACAGCCCTGTAAAATAAAAAGGAGTAGATATAGATACCACTTGTTTTGTGCTTTAATCGTTATTTAAAACAAAACCGAAACATTTAACTGCTTCATAAATACATGACCTATGGTGAATATAAGACATCTTGCAATTCTTGCAGGATAAATTTGGTACACAGTTGTAAAATAAAAAAAATTATTTAACTTGCCAAAATTCGAATCTGAAGTTATACGGTCCCATAAGCCTGTTACCAGCTTTAACGAATGTATTACAAAAATCGCTCTAAAAAAACAATTTGACTCTAATTTTGATAAAAGCAATTGCACTATCAATCACTAGTTGGGTTTCGAAGACAACATAGTAACTTCGAACAAGAACACATGTTTTCCCAAGTTATATTAAAATGTATGAGAAAAAATATTGCTTTGCGCTATTTATTGATGCCTCCCGAGTTTTCAAAAAGTATGGCATGAAACATTCTAAGATTAACGTAAGCCAAGATTGCCTGTAAAAATCTAAAATCTTTTTGAAAGAACGTAATTGACCGACAGCTTATGATTAAATACAGGGAGCACTTAAGTTTTTTTCAACCAGCTGGGGCTGGAGTACCTCAAGGTATCATTATGGAAGCAAATCTTACTTCCTTGCTTTGCACAACAGGCATGCTTACAAACAGTCGAACCCACATATCCATATTAACTGATGATACTACTTTTCTCATTTCTAATGAAGATTCCGAAAAAGCCTGAAATTACTTATATAGTTATATTTTCAATTAAAAGAAATGAACGTTAGGAAGAATAAAAATACATTAAGAAAAGTGGGTTCCATTTAATCTTACACAAAGAATTATGCTACATAATCCTTATTAGAAAACAAGTTGTGCCTTAACAATTCAACTATCCTTACATGGAAGTCACATATAGATGCAAAGTTATCACAAATATAACTAAAAGCAGCCCCAATTTATTTAAATAAAGAAGCTCTCTTCTGTATTTAAATCTAAAAATTGTTCATTAATGTTCAAAGAAACTTTATTTGAAAAAGCAAAGCGTATTTGGAAAATATAAACTTTGTAAAAAAACAAGACCTCACGATACATGGCCTTAATAATATATAAAAAAATTTATACACAAAAGCTTAACTCTAGTCTAACAGATCCTTTTTTGGGGCACACCAAAAATGTTTTTAAGGCCAAAAATAAAACTGCGAAAAAATTGTCATTACAGCTATAAAAAACTGTTTCAAAAAGGGCAATTTCTTTTCTTTTAATTTTTTTTTAAAGAGCTCACATATACCCAAAAAGACAAATTAAATTTATGTCCTTAGAAAAGCACCTAAACTTAATAAAAGAAAAGAACTGTGTTACTTGCATTTCCAAAAGACAAAAATTAGTACTTGAAATAAACTCTTTAATTTACTTTACTTTTTACAAGATTATATAAAATATATGGGCTAATTTATGTTAATTAAATGTTTGCTTCACAAACCCAACCCGGAACCAAACAATGCTTATACCTTTTTTTAAGATTTTATTTAATTGTTCAGGATTAAAATTTTTCTAACTCATTATTTACTTTATTTTTTTATTCCATTTTTATTTTATTTTCTTTTTGCTAAATAAGGGAATCTTAATCATTTGAAAACTTTTTATAATAAAACAAACTAGAGACACTTTTGTTAACCTAGAAATTTTAAGCTAGAATATAATAATTAAAAATATTATTTATTTGAATTTGTAGCAAAAACCAAATACTTTTAGTGATTGTTATGGGCGGAGCACAATTTATTTCTCAGATTTAAGTGGGACACCAGAAAGAAAGCTTACATTAACCAAGCGGCCCTATTTCATATTTTAAAATCTAAATTTTCCTATTTTTCCAAAAAAAAAGTATTTAAAATATTTAAAAAGGCTAAACCAAATTCAAGAGATAATTTTGACATAGGCAAAGCAGTGAAAGAGGACCAAAAACGGGACTAAAAACATTAAAAACATTTAGAAGCAAGTACTGAGCTTATAGTGAAATACAAAACTTCAAATATTTCGAAAACGGACACGTTTACTAATTATTATTTAGTTTTTTTTAACTAGAAGTTTGTAAGTCTTTGTGGTATTTATTTCCTATGTTTTTGATAAAACATGTTTGTTATATTGCACACATACTTAAAAAAAACGTTTAAAAACGAACAGTTTTTATATAATAAAATTAATAAACCTTCAAAATTTATTGTGAATATATGAGAATTAACATCAATACATTTTTAAACGTACATCTGCATGTATACGTTATATTCAATCTAAGTGCATTTTATGTTCCATGACGTATACGTACGGGTGGGCGAAAGTTATATATGAAAGTTAGGTCAGGCCGGTAAATTAATTAATTAAATTTTAACCCTTTATTCGTAAAAATTATTTCATGTTAATTATGGCGGTACTTAATTATTTTTTTTTGCACCGAAATTTTGTAAATAGACCATCCTAGAGATACTAGATGCATTCGGGGTTATTATAAAAATAAAAAAATTTCTTAAAATTTTATTTATTTTAATCCGGCAACTCTTTTTTTATTTTAATACAACTTTTTCTTAAATACACTAATTTTCCTATTTTAACATATATAAAATATTTTAAATTGAAATAAAAGATTATTTGCTCTAATAATTCAAATTTTAATTCAGAAAAAATTTAATATTTTTAATAGAACATTTATTAAAAATTTATTTAAAAAATCAGTTTTCCATGTTTTTGTTAATTAAAATCTAAAAAAGAAACTAAGGGTAAGAAGTACTATTTTTAAATTATAATTTGCTTTTAATAAGCTAAACATTATTTATTTTTTATTTTCCTACCAACTTTGATTGACGGTAATGGGTACAAACTGATTTAATTTTTTTCCTTAAAACAGTAAAAGATAAGATCATAAAAGGATAATGGTATACTTTTAAATCTATTAAATACAAAAACAAAAATAACAATATTATATTAAAAAAAAGTAATTTAAGGAGCAATGATTTTATAATAAGACATTTGTTTGTGGCAAACAAATTGCTTGCATTCATTTAGCCAATTTTGAGTTCAAGTCATGCCAAACAAAACGTTAATAAAAAGAAAATGGCTTAAGTAAAACAAATCTTTTTGCAAACCAAGAACTTAACATTAAAGGTGGCGTAAAAGTGTTGCCCGACCGATTGTTCTAAACACTTTTTTGTTTATTATTTAATTGCTTTTAAAATGTTGTTGAACCTTAAATCTCTAAGCTTTCTTTTAAAATTTCGTAGATTTCCCTTTGTTTTATTTTTTTTTAAAATTCTTGAAGTTTATGACAATTTCTCTGTGGCAAACAAACTTTTAATACTTGGCAAGAGCAATAAATAGACCGAAAACAAAAGAGATAAACGTTCATTGAAAATTATTTTTATTTACTTTTTGAAATTGTTAAGAAACATGTGCAGCTATTAAGTATTCAAAATCACACACTTCTGAAAGACTGCGCAGCAGGAAACCAGCTGTGAACCTTTGAATTATGCAAAAGATATAAAAAAACCTACAACAATAGCCTGGTGCAAGCAAAACTTAGTGAATGAGTTGCGTGTATACAGTTGCATTAGTCACGTGATATATTTTTCATGCACATAAAAGCACACACAGTGGTAAAATTAATAATTTGAAAAAAATAGAAATACAACAAACTTATCAGGATGATGACATATACATATGTATGTGTGAATATGTGTTTGGCTGTATACGTATGTGTGTATGCTATATGTGTTTGCTTAGAAACATCCTTAGCTATTGAAACACAAAAGCCACAATTTATTTATTTGCATGACTTTAATACAATGACGTGACATAAGCATATGCATTCGCAAACAAAAACTCAAATCCAAACTTGTTTTCTTTAAGAATGTTAGCACTTCAATGAACTTTTGGCAATGTCTTACAGAAAAAAAATTTTGAGATTTTATTGCACTCTTTGTTGGTTAAAGCACAGGCATTTAAAAAGCATTTTTTATAAATAAATCTGTTTATTGCTTGTTAAATATTTTGGTTATTTTCATAATTAAAACAGACCACAGGGCTGCTTTTTAGCAGCATTAAATCAACAATTTCTTTTCAGTTTGTGATATAAGTTGGATAAAGTAAGCTCATGCAAATAAATGATGAATACAGTGGCAAATAACTTATTTTCAATTTAATTTGATTAATTTGACGCGAAAATTTGCTTGATAATATACAAAAAGTTTGTTACCCAAAATAATAATTCCTGCTAATTGAAAGCTAATTACAGTTTAAATATAAGGAAAACTCAATGGTAACAGACTTTTTATCTGCTTACATTTGATTTCGTTTACCATACGCTGTTATATATAAACTGATGATATAAATTTCCTTAGAAAATCAGTAGAAACAAATAACAAATTTCTTAGAAGCAAATATTTTTCCTTCTTTTAAAATATATTTTTTAATAACAGAAATTTATGTGCAAAAATTTTTGAATAATTCCCAGGTGAACATAAAAATTACTGCTGCTTGTTCATATATAAATTTGATAAAATTTTATACTTAATCAAAATGAAACTTGATTCACACATATTTTACTTTAATCAAACTTAACTCGCAACACACACCCAAGTGTCTTTCTTGCACATATACACATGCAACCCAACAAATTCACTCACTACCACCATGAGCAATGCAATGGAACATGTTAGCGTTTCATGTTGCATGAACATGTTATACTTTGTACTTGTTTGATTCTTATGCTACTTAAATAATTTTGACTAGTATGTGTATGTTTTTATGTGTGTGTGTTTCTTATTCTTTTGCAATTTTTATGTGTTAAGTTCATATAGAGGTCAGCTGAGGTTATAAAGTTTAAGAGTTGCTTTACATGTACAGCTTTGTGTGCATTTTGTGCAGTTTTCTCCTTTACTTTTTCTTTTATCGCAAACTTTTTTTAGTCTTCAGCTTACTAAAACTAAGCACAAAGCGAAGATTATTCTTATATGTACTTTTGGGTTCTTAACATGACTTACTTTAGTTACTAGTTTAAGTCAAATTACTCGTTCAGGCATTCGTATCATGTTTAATACGACACACACTTTTCTATACAAAAAAAAAACTAATGCACACATGCAAATACGTGATGAGTTTACTGCGGGCGTAAAAGTGCATGTATGTATTTATACATATGTATATGTATTTACGTATATTTATATGCATTTACTGCATGTGGTTTGCAGCAAGCAGGATGAGGAAATAAGAAAAATTATTTATTGTATGTTTCCGTGTGTGTATATACACGTATGTATGTGCGTTCCTTACTGGCAATAGCGTACAAACCTAAAACCCAAACTTACATAGCTTACATAAAACTATAATGAAATACTTTCTTTTTTTCGAAGCGAAAAAAAAAGCAAAATATATAGAAAATGTAAATCTACTCGCTTGTTCCCATTTTTGAATTGTTCTTTGGGAAAAAGTTTAACTTTAATACCAGTCAGTTTACGGCCACAAGTTCCATAGGGGGTCATGATAAAATAATATTGAAGATAGAAAATTGCTGCTCGTTACTTGTTTAAAAAAATGTTTTATGTTGGTTAAACCAAAACTACTTCCCTACTCCCCTCCACAGTTTCTAAAAATCCACCGAAGACAAGAGCAAAATGTAAATTCAAATTTTGTTATATTTTTGAAATGGATTTACGTTCCTTTTAGTTTTCGTATAAAAAAAATAGAACATGTTTTGCATTACAAATATATAGTTTGTGAGCAGCAGTTTATTTTTATCTAGAAACTAAGAAATTGTGTTTGTAAAACTGTTTGAATTTCTTTTTTGTATTAAATTTCTTTCGTTCTATTTGGCAGCTCGTTATAAAGCGTTTATGTTATTTGGTTATTTAAAAAGTATTCGATTATTAAAAGATTAATTTTTCGTTGAATTTAATCAAATTTATGTAAATAAAAACTGTTTGCAGAGTTGAATAAGTAGAGTTAACAAATTGCAGAGCATTGAAAGAAGGAGGCATTTATGTACTGCAACTTAAGAAATTAAAAAAGAAACGTAATTTAGGAAAATGATTTTTGACGTATTAAAAGATATATAAAGTAAATTGTTTGATGGCAGAACTTTAACTTACATAAATCTAAGCCTTCAAATATTTATAAAAGTATTTTGATTATTAGCGAGAATTAAAAGAAACATTTTTAAATAAACTTTTAACTCAGCTTAAGCAAAACAAATATTTGAAAAAACTTCTTGATTATTTATTTTCGATGAACTTTTATTAAACCAATTTTTATGTAGAAAGGAACGCAAAAACAAATTAATTTTATACTAGGTCAACCTTTTTAGAAGCATATTCTAATAAGTAATTTCCATTTAAAATTATCGCTAAATCTTAATTGATAACATTTTCGTTTATTTAATTCTCCAGATGTTTATCATTTATATTAAGTTTTTTTTTTTAAGATTTAAGATAAAAAAATTTTTCGTTTTGAAAACTTTATATATATGTATATATGAATTTCGAAATTTCGACGTTCTAATTTAACATGCTTTAAGATTTGTTCCGCCTTGGTTTAATTTAAAAACATAATAATATAACTCATACTTAAAGTAAAACAAACTAAATTTACATATTTTCATTAAGTTTAGTTAAAAATAAATGCATCAACAGTCCTTACACTTTGTTTTTTGTTGGCGTTGCACCTACCACTTCTCTTTAAATTTTGACTATATAGCTTTTAAATATATACGGATTAAATATCCCCGAAACGTTAGTGCAGCAAAAATAATAATTTTTATGGACGAGTCATTTTATAACTCTCAATAAAAAAAAATAAATAATTTAGATGTTTTAACCTTTTTTGAGACTGAAAAACTCCATTGAAGCATAAGCACAAGTACAAAGAGTATAATTTTTGTGGGCGTTGTACTGCCTTATTTACACACTCTCACCCCTTTACTGATCAAAAATGCTTATGCACTCAATTTTATATATGTATATATAAGCCCCGGTTAAGATTTTAAGGCGCGAATGCTAAAAAAATTAGCAAATGACAAAAAAAAAAGAGAAACTCACACCTTATTTTTATAAAAAAAAAATTAAAAGACAACATTTAACCCACTACTTCGTTAATGCAGTATTCAATTCAATACAAGTAAATTGTTACTTTGAGCACTGAAGACTAAAATAAGCATTTGCCCTTAATTGCTCGAACTCATTTTGGGTCAATAGTCTTTAGTTTTATATTTCATTTTCTCAATATTACAAGGTTGTATGTAACCTTTTCTTTAGGTTTTTTTAGAATTTCATTTAAAAATGTGTAACTTTTAATGTTAATCTGAAGCTGGTAGAGAGCCCCTGGCCCATAATAACAACAACGTTAGATATTTGTTTGTCACAAAGCGTACAACAGTTCAGCATCAAAATTGTATAAACAACAGAACGAATGAGCGTGTTATACAGGGTGTCCACCGGCAAGTAATACTACTTTGTTTATAATTTTTAAAGAAAGAGAATGCATGTTATATTGATAAATATTTTACTTAATGTCGGCAATTTTGTTTGAAATAAAATATCAGATAAATGTCCACCTCTGTAAGCCTCATAAATGCGAATCCTTCTTAGTAAATTCTTCATTACATTCTCACACATTTCACGCGGCTTTTCATTAATTTCATCACATATTTTCTGTTTGAATTGCTCCAACGTTCCTAGCTTGCTTGCATAATCTTTTTTTTCTGATTTTTTCACAAAAATAAGCCCGAAGCAGTCAAATCCGGACCGTGGACGACAATCAACATCCCCAATTTCTTGAAATAACTTGTTGTGGAAAGAAATCTCGCAGTAGTTCTGTCGTAATCCTGAATGTATGCAATGTGGCACCGTCTTGTTGATACCACATATTATCCAAGCCAAAAGCATGCAGTTGTGGCACTAAAAAGTTTTTATTCTTATCACTATATCGCTCCCCATTAACAGTTACCGTAACGCCGCTTTCAGTTTCAAAAAAGTAAGGTCCAGTGATTCCTCTTGACCAAATTGTAGACCAAAGTGTCATTTTCAATATATGCAAAGGTGACTGATGAATAAATTGAGGGTTTTAAATTGCCCAGAACCGACTATTTTGCTTATTATATATATCCATTCAAATGAAAATCGTGGTTATCATGGGCGAGCTGTTGCATTTTACTGGCATATATACGGCGGCGTGAATGGTTTTCTGGAAAAAGGTCTTGTAAATGGAAACAAATGCAAATTCTTGTGCGAAAGTGTGACCAAATTGTTCTTTAAAGACAAAGCTCCTGAACAAGGCATCGAATTGAGGTTGATGGATTGTTTTGAACACTTTCTTGAGCAGCAGTAATATTTTCAGCCGATCTTGCAGAATGTCGTGGTATGATCTTGTGCCTATCAGCTGCAGTACCTCTTTTTTTGAAATCATTTACTACACGATAAACAGTGGATCTTGTTGGCACGTTGTTTCTCCCAAAAATTTCACGTAACTCAGAAACATAATTAATAAAAATTGCAAAAATATTTGTTATAAAATCTATCAGTATTAAGCAAGCTATACATTTTACAAAAAAAAAAGATAAAGCTCATTGTTATGTCCTCAGAAGAAATTAAAATAATTTAAATTTATTATTGACTGCAGCACCAAAACTACTTTAACCCCCTAAAAGCAGGCCGAAAACTTAAATTTAAAAAAAAACATTGCAACTCAGAAACCAAACTTACAAAAAAGAGTAAAATTTATGATTTAATATACAAATCCAAAACTACGACGATGAAAAAAAATTAAAGATTTCAAAATCTTCAACAAAAACTTTTAAAACATTTTTACCACAACAGTCGGGTACAAAAACTTTTTTTAAAAATTTTAAGAGCAAAGTCTTAATAAGTTAGTTAAAGCCTGCCAAGTGGGTTGTAATATATTGTTGGTTTTGGAAAAATGTTTATTTAGAAAATTGTATAAGTTAAATTGCCAACACTTCCATGTTGTTAAAGAACAACTCAAAATGTATAAAATCTAAATCCTTAGTTGAACTGACAATTGCAAAATAAAAAGAAACAATAATTAACTCTCAAACCAAATATGGTTACTTAAAGGCAGCTTACAAATAAAAATTTTATAATAAAAATATTTAAATGCAAAACTGAATGAATAGAATATGAAATAGAAATGAAATAGAATACTTACAGAAGCAGTAGATTTGTGAAATGAAGAAGAAGCAAGTCTTGAACCATCAAGTGCAGTAAAAAAAAGAAACCCCCAATTGGTTGCATTTGTATGCTTTAGAAAACATTGGCAAAGAAAAAGAAACTTCTTGGCTAAAAACAAGAAAAGAAATTTAAGGAAACAACATTGAAGTTAAAAATAAAATTTGTTACAAAGAGCGATACAAAAACAAGGCGGATGTCATAGTAAATGCAAACCACTTAAGATGCCACTACAATTGCATCAACACAGCCACTGGCAGCAGTTTTTTTACTGCTGCAACCAACATCTTATATTTTCTTTATTGTTTTCTTATATTCTTTTGCTACTCGCTGTAAATGGCCTTAAATCTCGCAGGATAACCATAACTAACTGTACTAACACACAAACACACACACACAGAGAAACATAAAAATTTTTAAGTAAGAAAAATGTTGAATTCAAATATTCTTGCTGCCAAAGCAAGCAAAAGGCTCTTTGAGTTGCTTTCCTCCTCTCTGGTTCACTGGCAAAAGGAATCGTAGCAAACACAGGCAGGAGGCCAACATTAGCCAACTAAGTCAAAGCAATCTAGACAAACACTTTGGGAAATATAAATTTAAGTTTTCATATTTTTATGAAAAATCTACATAATGGTATTCAAACTTACATTACAATCAAAGACAAAGAAAATGTAATTAATAAAATCAAAAACACTTTAAAGAAATATTATCAAGAAAAGAACAACGACTATACAAGTCTATGTAAAAGTTTTCTATTTACGTTTTTAAAGGAACTTTATTTTAATTTAAAGAAACATTTAGTGTTGTTTCTTTTTTTAATAAATGAATAAATAAATACAGTTTTGCATATATATCACACCATTGTCGCCCATTTGTACCATAAAGAACCAATAAATGAAAAAGGAAATCCCACAAGTGACGGTAAAATCTATTTAAAATTGTTATTAATGGCAGGATGTTGTTGAAATTTGCTTATATTAGCGCTGTTTTAATGGAAACACAGCAGGATAGCAGATAATATTAACGAAATGAAGAAATCATCACTTAAATTAAAAATAATTTCTTTAAAAAGTTTGGAGTTTGCACGATGAGCCCAACTTTCTCTGGTTGTATTCAGGTTATCCTTTAAAGTCTTAAAAGTTATAATTTTGTCATACGTTGCCAAATTTTAAGTAAACCCTACACTATTTTAGAAGGAAAAATTATTATGCTTTTTTTTATTTGCTATTTATTACACAAACCAAGTCGAAAGTGCTCAAAGTTGATTTTATAATGTCCGTCCATTCATTCATCAGTTCCTCCTCCTTGGTTTAAGTCCCCTTAACTTTGAAAAAAAAAATAAAAGCTGATACCAGACTTAAATCTAAGTTTTTAATTTAAATAAATAAAAACAATAGTGGTAAAACATTGTAAATACATTTGTTATCTGGCAACTACTTGCTGGTTCTCAAAGGCACAAATATATCAAAGTTCAGGGCCAACAAAGCCCTTAGAGTCTGAATTTTTATTTATCTACTCATACACTATAGTTTAAATGTCAACAGATTTCTATTATTTTCTAGGTTTTCTGTTTAATTTTTTATCGTTTATTTTTTTGAAACACTTTTAAAACAAAAATTTACAAAAATTGAAAACATTTCAAAATTTCTAAAAATGCAATCGCAGCTAAACAAGCAACAGGCACAGACGACTACGAGCATACTTAGCCAAAACGGCATTCTAACATAATTTTCATATGGATGCAGGTACTGGTACCCAATTCATTGGCAAAGGAAGGGTAAATCTAAAGCGTTTTAGGGATGTTCTTAGTCTATACAGACGAAGGCTACAATACACTATAGCCGCTATTACCAGTTACTTTCAATATGACACACATGTCAGTAGAATGGGACTGACATTCAATAAGTTTTGTAGAAACCGTCAAAATGCAGGGAATATATAGAATATCCAACACCTTAAATATTTTTTCCCAATACTAAACGCTATTAGGTTCAGGCACTTTAAGATCAGGAGGCTAAAAGGCCTGTTGCATGTAGCAAGCATTAATCTCTGAAACCTTTAATCCTTGATTGGGTTTAAGGTGACTTTTGTCCCAAGTAAATAATAGACTTTCATTTACTTTACAGATAAAGTAACATCTTTAAGGAACATTAAGGCCATTAAAAACAAAACACTACACACATCAGAAATTAGTTTGTAGCACTAGGGCAATTAATAATTCTCGTTGAGCTTATATTGACACCAAAATAAATATCTAAGATTGCTCCACCAAAATAAAAATTTAAGGTACTCGCGTTTGGTCGCGATTTGTTATCAGCATCGAGACTTTGGTACTGCGGCTTTGGCTTATTGCTTCTATAGCAGCTTTGGCTGGCTGTTCCCACACTTGCTGTCCGCAGCGTAAAACAGTTACTGAGGAAAAGCAGCTACACCTAGATACTTGTGCTATCGGCGGAGTAGGGATGCCAGTACCGAATTGCATTAAAATCCCATTAGTGTCTGACTAAAGTCTATGTCTGGTAGCACAAACATCAGTAAATAGGCACCTGGTATTTAGTAGATATGGCAACCTGAACTCCCGCGTATAGAGTCGTGACGTAGCTTCACTTGGCTTGTTAAGCACAAATGTTGTTAAACAACATATATTGAATGCAATAAAGGTTGCACTACCTGATTTTGCTCCATTAAGAACAGTTCGGGTAGCCGTTCTTATGAGAACTGTCGTAAATATACTTGAGTATATATAAGCAGAAACTCTGTAGTATGGTGCCTTTTAATCACCTAATGTCATTAAAAATAGAAACGTTGCAGCCTGTGTGTGTTCTTGTGAAACCTCTTGAAGCAATTGTCTGGCGCAAAAGTATTTTCCAAATGGCAGCTACTTAAGTAAGTCCTACGTTACTATTCCCACAGGGCATTTGGCTGAATAATTCCACAGAAGCTTTGGCTGATCCCTTACACAGCGGCTTTGGCTGACTATTTCCAGGTTGGCAAAGCAGTTCCAAAGTGGCTATCTTTCCCTATAGTAAGTAACCATCACCTTAAACTTACTTTGCAGACAGAAGATCTAAGACATATTGAAGTATTATATATAGCTGCCGATAAAGCCCGACCCTGATTAATGAAGGCATTATTTGATTCTAAACTAGTGGGCCAATTTTGTTTGATCACAAGATACCTGCACCTATTCTAAATACGAACAGATATAATCCGAGAGACTCGCAAATATTTACCTAGCTATTTTAGATCGTAACTCTGTTTGTATAAGTTGTTGTACGGATAATGGTTGTATTGCAATTAGGGCCCAAAGTAGGGCAACTACTGTCAGCTATATAACATAGTCTCTACCTTCAGCCATCACAGTTTTGCAATCTGAGTTTCTACCTCTCTCTTGTCTTTATATCAAAAAGGGACCAAAAGCAAAGGGTTTCAATTTAGCTGGACCTCACTATTTTTCGTTTTTCTTGCAGCAGCCTGTTCAACTCAACCTAACCTTACTTACGTCGAAGTATTAACAACTTTTTTAACTTCATATAAAATTCACATAAAATTTTTCTGAAACTTTTTAGTCGTTCCCTAAAAAAAATCTTGTTTTTTTTACTTCATGCAAAAATGGGTTTTTTTACGCAACATTTAAATCATTTTACCGTAACAATGTATTACCAACGTTTGTCCCAGCGAACAGTATTAAATTCACAAAATTATTGTTCCTGCTTTAATTTTTTATAAAATACTCTCAAAAGACCTTTAAAGCTTCAATCAGGAAAATTCAATGCCATAGTAAAAGCTTATCCTTGAAGTTAAAACAACATTTTTTTTCACTTTCAATGATATAAATATTAATTAAGCCGCTTGCATCTGTAAAAAACAATTTTAATAACAACTTAATAAAAATAGTTTAACAATACTCTGCCTTTAAAAACATTCATTGAAATGACAAAAATGCATAAAAATTTATGTTTCTTTTTGCTTATAAAAGTATTTCCTAATTTTTTTTTTAATTTCCTGCTGTTTTCATTTCATAATAACACACTGCAGCAAATGTCGCAATTATTATAGTCATTTGAAGATTTAAATATTAGAGTCTTGACTACCAAGTCATATAGCAGAGCCGTTTTAAAAAAGACCGACAGCTGTTGCTGTGGCAAGGATAACAATGGCAATAACAAAAAAATAACATTTAAGAATTCAAGAGGAAATGCAAGCAATGAATACATATATGAATGCAATAGATTAGATGAAATATTTCGTTGTTGCAATAAAACGCAACTAGAATCAAGACAACAACAACACTAACACGAGCAATAAGAGAGAAAAAATTTACAAAACGAAGAAATAAACTGAAAACGGCAAAATGGAAATTGAAATAAATGGCAGCGCAATAAAAAAGGATTTGTCCTTGTTATGTTGCATTAGACATTGCAAACACTCATGCATACAAACAAAGAGTACAAACATACAAATATATAATAACATATTGCTATTAGACAGGAATCTAGGGCTATGTAAGTGTATGTACATCTTCACATATAAACGCATATATTATACACGATGTAGAAAAGAGAAAATAAAAATAAATTTTTATTTGAATATTGATTTTCTTTGCCAAGTCATATGTAAAAGGAACTCACCACAGTTCCATAGGAAATTACAAAATAAATGGAAGTTTTAAGGATTTTCTTAACGGAAATTTTCTAAATAAAAGTAATAAATAAAATTTTGAATATAAAAATTTCGTTCTTAATCATTTTCAGAGTCCTTTTTTTAATTAAAAAATTTTATTAAATTACAACAATTCTCCTTTCGTAAAAGCTTAAAAAGCCTTAAAGTTACCGCTTTAAATTTTAAGTACTTTCTGTTATTTTATCTATTATATAAAGAAGGGGTGTGTGTGTATGTATGTATGTATGTTTGTATTTTATAGCTGGCCACACCAGTGGATCGATTTTTGTGAAATTTTTACAGAGTGTTACTTCAAGTCTAAAAGGAACAATAGGCTACTTTTTTTTTGGAAATTATTGTTGCCACGCCCACACTACGCCCATTTCTGTGAGAAGGTCAAGTAACAAAATTACCCAGAGCCATACTGCTCAAACGCGTAGAGCTAAATACCTGAAATTTACAACACGTGTTAAGCTTTACATGTTTGTTTAAATGCACATGAGTTTTTAAACATTGGGCCCGTAATGGGATAAAAAGGGGACAAAAAGGGAAAAATCGGTAACCTACTATCTCTTGATGTCTATAAGATAGAAACAAAATTTAAAAAGTTTAGCGTTTTCCTTAAGAAATAAACAACCTGGTGTTTGGAGTTTTTTTTTTAAATTTTGGTCCGAAAGGCCGAAAAAAGAGGTTTAAATTATATTTTGGTACTTTTTGGTACTTTTTGTTACTTTTAAACCAATAAAGATAGAAAAATTTTTCAAATTGCGTTCGATAGGTCTTACAAAAATATGATTACGTTTTTCGTACTTTTTTTTTAATTTTGGGCCCAAAGGGGGAAAAAAGGGCTAAAAATATATTTTGATTTTTTTATTCGTTTTTTGTAACTTTTAAACCAATAAAGATAGGAACATTATTCAAATTAAGTGTAACAGGCCTAAAAAATATGAGTACGTTTTTAGATACTTTTTTAATTTTATAGACCCTAAGGGAAAGAAAGGGTTAAAATTATGTTTTAGTACTTTTTGTAATTTTAAAATAAATTATGATAGAAACATAATTTCAATTCCTCTTCGAGACCGATTTTTGGAAATTAGTTCGCACGTAAACGGCTTTTAAAGTTAAAATTTTGAGGGTAAAAAAGTGGGCGATGCCACGCCCATAAAAGTTAAACTTTTTATGCTGGTACTTTTATTGCACTGATTTTTTAAAATTGGCACACATATAGAAGGCCTCTAATTCCGAAGTTCTAAAGGACAAAAATGGAGGATTGCAGCGCCCACAAAAATGTAAGTTTTCAAACTGGTTCTTTCATTGTTGCGATTTTTATAAAGCTCAAAAATAGACCGATAATATTTATTTTAGGTATAAAAATGGGTGGCATAAAGATAGACAAACGTGCAAAAAAATGTGAAGATAAGGCCATATTCTAGCCAGTTATAGCCTAAAACGCTTAATCCGGGAGGACATTTGTATGGGAGCTCTGTTGAAATATAACCTGATCATCACCACAAACAACATGCTTTTTTCTTATGCCAAAAAACTTATCTGTTCCAAATTTCATCGAAATATCTGCAAAAATGCGGTCTCTACTTTGTTTACAAGAATACATTAATAAGGCTGAATTCCAAAACGCAGTTTGCTTTGCATTACAAAATTTCAAGTTTTTCCTGAAAGCAAAGATGAGGTTTTTGATAATATCTTTTTCGTCTAAATAAGTGTTTGCAGCTATATTAATGTCCTGGAAGCAAAAAACGTTGTCAAAATTGTAGGGAGTGTATAAGGGAAGAAGTTGAAAATTTGTAATGCAAAGCAAACTGCGTTTTGGAATTCAGTCTAACTCCTAGCCGGACAGATGGACTGACAGGTTTTAATTGACTCAGGAAGTGATTCTGTGTCAATCGGTATAATTGGAGGTGGGTCTCAGACCTCTTTCTTTGGTGAGGTGCAAAAATTTGCACAAAAGCATAATCAAATTTGGATATAACAATATAAGAGAAGTTTGAACTTCTTTTGAAAAATATTTGAAATGTGATCCCTGTATCTATATTATATAAAGAAAGGTTGTATGTATGTATGTATGTATGTATGTATGTATGTATGTATGTATGTATGTATGTATGTATGTATGTATGTATGTATGTATGTATGTATGTATGTATGTATGTATGTATGTATGTATGTATGTATGTATGTATGTATGTATGTATGTATGTATGTATGTATGTATGTATGTATGTATGTATGTATGTATGTATGTATGTATGTATGTATGTATGTATGTATGTATGTATGTATGTATGTATGTATGTATGTATGTATGTATGTATGTATGTATGTATGTATGTATGTATGTATGTATGTATGTATGTATGTATGTATGTATGTATGTATGTATGTATGTATGTATGTATGTATGTATGTATGTATGTATATATGCATGTATGTATGTATGTTTGTATGTATGAATGTATGTATGTATGTATGTATGTATGTATGTATGTATGTATGTATGTATGTATGTATGTATGTATGTATGTATATATGTATGTATGTATGTATGTATGTATGTATGTATGTATGTATGTATGTATGTATGTATGTATGTATGTATGTATGTATGTATGTATGTATGTATGTATGTACATATGTATGTATGTATGTATGTATGTATGTATGTATGTATGTATGTATGTATGTATGTATGTATGTATGTACATATGTATGTATGTTTGTAATTTATAGCTGTCCACACCAGTAGATCGATTTTTTTGAAATTTTTACAGCGAGTTACGTAAAGTCTGGAAGAAACAATTGGCAAGTTTTTTTTGGAAATCTTTGCTGCCGCGCCCACACTACGCCCATTTGTGTGGGGAGGTCTGGTTATGAATTGTCTAACCAAATTACCAGAAGCCCTACTGATCATGTTTGTTTTGATATATGTTTGTTTAAATACATACGAATTTTTAGAAATTGGGCCCGTAAAGGGATAAAAAGGGGACAAAAAAGGAAAAACCTGTAGCCTACTATCTTTTGACGTATATAATAAGAAACAAAATTTGAAAAGTTTTGCGTTTTCCTTAAGAAACAAACAGACAGGTATCTGGAGTTTTTTTTTTCATTTTGGTCCTAAATGGGGGAAAAATGGGCTAAAATTATCTTTTGGTATTTTTTGTTACTTTTAAACCAATAAAGATATAAACATTATTCAAATTGCGTTCGATAGGTCTTAAAAAAATAATTTTGGACCCAAAAGGGGAAAACAGGGTTAAAAATATATTTTGATATTTTTATGCGTTGTTTGTTACTTTTCAACCAATAAAGATAGAAACATAATCCAAATTGGATGCGACGGGCCTAAAAAATATGAGTACGTTTTTGGGTCTTTTTTGAATAATTGGACTCTTAGGGGGAAAAAAGGTTAAAATTATGTTTTAGTACTTTTCGTAACTTTGAAACCAATGAAGGTAGAAACATAGTTTAAATTGCATTCGTCAGGTTACCAAAAAATGTTAATATGTTAATAAGGGGCTAAGATTATATATAGAAATTTATAAATAATTTTTGCTTATTAAAGCTTTCTGAATATCTCCAAAACTGTAAGCCTGGTATATATCCAATTTTTATGTGCTAAGTAAATAGTAGGGCTGACTTATTATTTATTGCAACTTATGTGGGGCAACCAATAAATTAAAAAATATATAAATTCTTTTGTTTACATATTTTAATAATTTTACTACGATTGGGGTAGCGAAGCACCCCAATTATGTCATGAGTTTAATGTAACGCTTTAGTTCAGAGAATGTGTATCATTTAAACATTCATCTTGCGCTTTAATAATGCCCCTAAATCTACAGTAAATGTAACTACAGAATTAAGTGCAACCGAACTTTAACTTACAAATAAAAAAATTTTTTTTTTTAATTTATTGATTTTATGTTAAATTTACTTTTGTTACTACCTTCAATCTATTTGTCAACTGTGTCTGCTTAAAATAAATCGCAGTTATGTGTGTTAAGGACTTGAGAGACAAGCAAATGTAATTTCAATATTAATGACACAACAAAACAATGTAAAGAAGGTAAAAAAAATATTACAACATTAATATTAATATCGTCATCATTATAATCAAGATTATACATAACAACATCGTCTCTGTTGAGTTCATGAAAAAATTTATAAAAATTACAATAATATTCCATGAAAATGTCTGTATAGATACAGTCCGCGTTGACGGAACAATTTTTAAATAATTGTTAAAGTTTTTTTTCACCGTGTCTATGCGGTTAAAATTGATGTTAAAAGTCTATAAATAATAAAAGAAGCAGCAGTACATCAGCAAAAAAATATTAACTCAATGACATTTTTGTCAACCACATTAACATCATAATCAACATCATCATTAACATTATCATCTTTATTATACTTAATCATCAGCATTACCATTATTCTTAACTCAACAAGGATTTCCAGCAAACAGTACAAATATTTGTTGTTTCAAGAGTCCTTCCTTGTTTTATTAATGAAAGAAAACAAAAATCTCCTTAACTAGGGCTTTATTTTAATTTTAGAATTAAAATTTAAGAGCCATTATGATTATACGTTAAGAGAAAGTAAATCTTAATAATAATGCAAACAATATTAAAATGCTAAATAATACATGCACTTGTACAAACACATAAACAAACAAATACAGCACACACAGCACACACACACACACACACAGTTGGCGTTTAAGGTTAATCACAGCTTACATAGCCAAGGTATTTGCCTTTAAAATTGAGGACATTGAAAGAAGAGGCAATAACAAAGACGTCTTTAATTATGTTGTTAAATTTAAATATTCTATAAATAAAGACAATTTTTTTTGAAAACGCTCAATGAACAAACAAATATTTGAAAAATTAAAGAATCCATAAAATCTTTTAACAAAGAAAATTTCTTGGAAAACTTTGTACTTCATCAAAACCTAAATTAAAAGATCAATAAAATTTTAGAAACAAAAAACCAGTTTTGATGATAAAATTTATTTTTAAATTTTTTTGCTTAAAATTTATTAAAAATAAATTTTTATTTTTTATGGTTTTCAAAAAAAATATGGAAAATTATTTAAAAATTAATTGAATCTTTCTTAGGGGCTTTAAATAAAAATTATTTTAAAATTTTAAATGAACAAAATCATGTCCAAGGAAGCATCGGAAAGTTTAATAAATTGCATCATATTGCTGATATTAAACTAAATTGTTGGAAAATCAAGTGCTTTTTAAATTTTTGATTTCTTAAAAAACAATAAAAATTATTTGACTTTTAATTTTTTTTCGCAATTATTTTTTTTATATATTTAATTTAAAGAGATCAAAACAAATAACTATTATTGTAACAGAAGTTTATTTAAAATAAAAATTATTTTTGCAAAAAAAAATTAAAATCAAAAAATAATTAATATTTCTGAACAAATTTATTTTATTTTTTAGATTATTTTTTGGCATAATTTTTATGGTCTCTGCTTTTGACTTCCAAAATTTTTTCTAAGTTGACTTTAGCACGAATTTCTTTTTTGCCACAAAAAATTATTCAAAGATTTTTTTAAAATTTACTCTTAAAGTTATAGATTTAAATAAACAAATTTTTATAAAATTTTTAAATAAAAAACTACAAAATAAGAAAATTAAAAAGAAACATAATTCAAAACATTTTGATATAAGTCAATATGATTCGTAAAACACATCGTGAATTTCAATGAAAAAAAATCTTTTAAAACTCACTTTATAACATTTTAATGAGTCTATTTAAACAGAAATTTTCCTAAGAAAAATATTGAATTATTTTTTTTCAAACTTCCTAACAACTATGGTATTTTCAAAGAAGTTTGGGAATTTCTATGAATTAAGAATTTAGTTATTTTTAATATTTTTTAATGCAATAAGTTTCCTAATTAATAAAATGTAAAATTTAATAAAAAAAAATTATTTTAAATTTATTTTTATATAATAAAATGGAAGGACAAACATAAAAGTGTTAAGTATAAAACGAACAATCTAAAAATATGCTATAAATTAACATTAAATAGTGTTTTCATAGAAAAAAAAACCTACACATATGTACATACGTACGTACATATGGACCAAGATATATATTACCAAAAAAAAAAGCCATTTGAAATTCTCATAAACACACATTTTTACTTTTCTACAATAATGGATATAAATAAAGCCATTTTAACTAAAAAACCAAATTCTTTCTTGCTACTAGAGCAAGAACAAAATTTAAACACACTTTACTATTGTAGTGACTATATGTATGTGAAATGCAGACAAAACGTCTGCTCAAGTTTTCTACACACGTTAAGAGAATTTTTTGGGCATAAATCCAAATGCAAACACGAATATTAAATTGCTACAATATAAAATAAACACTAAAGACAAACACCATTTTGCATACATGAAGAGAAATACAAAAGCTTTTGTTAAAATGTATAAAAATAAATAAAACTAAAATCTTATTGCACATATGCAGACTTAGTATTAAAATATTTTTATTTTAAGTATATTTAAGCCATAGAAAAGAAAACTGAAAAAGAATTTTTATTATTTAAATATGCACTTAAATATGAAACAGATTTTTGTAGAAAATCTTCTTAAAAAAAAAGATTTTTACAGAATTAATTGTTATGTTTTATATAATGTTAAAACACAAATCTCTAAATGAATCACACGTTTTAAAATAAATAGACTTTAAGAAAAGAAAAAAAAGAAACGTTTTTAAGAAAACAAACAAATGTGTAAAATTAACTTTTTTTTAATACATAAATTTTGCTGCATTAAAAAAAATTGAAGAGAAAATACATAAAACAAATATTTACAACAATGTGCATTTACTCGCATAAGAAAAGCAAAGTAAACAATGCATTACATTACTTCCCTACTCACACCCATTCCCTTTAAAAATTCTTTCATCCAGTAAAATGGCAGTGAAGTGCATTAAACCTATACTTTATGAGTAAAATAGTATGAGTTAATTAAAACCCTGCAAAAAAATTAACCAGGCCGTATATGCGTTTATGAACTGTTCTATTAAGGAGTAGGACTACGCCAAAAGCAACAAAATTGAATCTAAAGAACATGGTTCTTTTAACATTATGATGCCCTAGGGCTGATCCATCCACTCTGTGGAGCAGCATACAGGACTAGTTTTACAACTTCAACAACATAATATGCGATCGTTAAGATACAAACACCTCTCATTTACTTACAAGTTCTCTTATTACAATGTAATGATTCATCACTGCATTACTAAGGATCGCACAGTGGGTTCGATTACACCGAAAGTGGCGATTAATTCATGGTAGCCGTAAATCAAATTTTTAAAAAAATTTTTTTTCAAATCGTTAAATGCACGGAAAAAAAATTTTGTTTTACGATTTTATAGACATTTTTATTTCTTGGAAAATTATAGTTTGTTTCAGAATTTTCGCCGTAATTTTAAAATGGAAAGTGATTTTTTTAAAAAATGAGAAGCAAACAAAAGCTTATATTGTCGTCTTTCTAAAAAATAAATATATATTTTGCATAAATATGAATATAAGTTTAATTTAAAGTCTGTATTTGGGTTTTGAAAGATTTCGAGAATTTTACAACTTTTTTAAAAAAGTAACGAAATAAATTTTTATAATTTTTTTTGTTTATCAATAACTGTCATATACTTAAAAAGAAACCATATTATGTTCATCCTCACCTTTATCATCATAATCTTTGCTATCATTACTCTTACTTTCATGTATTTCTTGAAAAATAATAGGCGATGGCAAAAGCTGTCGTTCGGAATTTGATAATTGTTGCTTTTCTTTCCGCTCATTTTTTTTATTAATACTAGATATGAATGGATCTGAACTGGAAAAAAATCTATTTAAAATTTTCTTGGCTGCATTTGCGAACAAAGTGTTCCCTATAATTTTTAAAATCCATATTTCTGGCTTCCCGAACTTCTTTTGAAAGTTCTCTAATTGGTAAAAGGGCATATTTTATGATTTCGGGACCATGAATTAAAAATTTATGTATTGTAGGAGTCATACAAAACAATTTTAACACTCTCGTGAATAAAGATGACTGAAACTTGTTCACGCACATATCTCCGACAGCAATAACAACAGTAGCAAGCATTGAACGAACGTTAGTTTTGTTAAATACATGACTTTGAAAAAACACGACTTCAAACAGAAAAATGTTAATAACAAAAAATGGAGCAACAAAACCGCAAATTCTTTTTTTTTTAGCACCAAGTTAAGATTTTTTACTTTTAGAAAATATAAGATTTAAAACCCAACCTTAACTAATTTAGAAGTTATGGTTCACGAAACATCGAAAATAGGCCAATTTTGGACCTTTTTTAAAAAAATCGTCAAAAATATTTTTACACATATTTTCAAAAACACTATTTCATTTTTGAACACTCTATTACCTGAGATTGAAGGTTCCATTCTTAAAATAACACTTTGTTAACGTTAAATTTGGAAATTACGGACTCGTTTAATGCAAAATTTTACTGTTTTCGCTTTTTAAAAAAAATTGCAAAAAGTTTTGTATTTTGACACGTCACTACGGACTTAGCTGACAAGATAGATCCTTGAAAATTTACATAGTGGTGTAAAATTTTATTAATTTTTATCCGATACCAAATATTAATACAAAAACTTAATTTTAAAAATTCAATTAAGCGTCACTTTCGAACCATTTCAACCCAACGTGGATCGTATAATATGGTCCATTTCAACTAATATGTACCATGTGGTTCAATATTTTTTGCAGGGTACAACTAAAACGCGCACAAACATATACATTACAACAATTTATCATCTTGTTATTCGAATAACAAAATTGTATGTAGATTTAGTTGGGTCTAAGCGATATAGAATATAAATATAATTCCAGTATTTAAATTCGAAATAAAGCTTTTTTAAGTAGCATTTTTTTTTTTTTGGAAACAGTCGCTTTCTAAACATTTTTAGGATTCACTTTCCAGTATTGTATTTTTTTCAAGCACATATCCAGAGTCAATTTTTAGTTACCTTAGGTAGCCTTACACAAATTTATTTTGGTGATTTTCCACAAAACTATGTTCCAAATGCTATTTGGGAACATATACATACATATGTATGCACCAGCACATGCATGCATGTTTATATGTTTTGTATTTATACTTTAATATTTACACATTTTCTTCGCTGCTTAACCACCCCTCAACATACCCTCTTAAGTTAAGCTTAAGACAAATACACTTATATGTTTAGAAACTAAATGCATTTAAAAAAGTTTTCTAGCAGAACTAAGATATGTGTGTACATGTGTATATTTGTATAGAAAAAGTAAGGCAAGTGCTGAGAAAATGCCTTTTTTAAAAGTTAGCAAAAAAAATGCTTGAACTAACTTAATGTTAATATAATAGAACTGTAAGAAATGTAGAGCCTTTTTAGTCTGGCTTATGTTTACTTACTTACAAAAACAAAAACAATAGTAAAAAAACAACAAAAAATAATAATAATAATATGGCAAAGCGGAAGCAGATTAAAACCTAATGCATTACCAGCAGTCAGCTAAAGGTTGATAAAACGTTAAAAATACATTTTGCAGCCAATTTTGGCAACTAAAGCTTGAATAAAATCATTTCCTTATACTAAATAATAATTGTTTATAAAACGATTATATCATAAAGCAGTGAAAATTTCTTTTAATTTTATTTTTTAATATAACTTTTATTTCATGTCCAATTATGTGCCCGGCAAACTTCGTTATAATCAAGGTTTAAACTAACACAAGATGTTCTCCTTATAAAATAGTTAATTTCGTTTTAAAATTTACTTATAATAAAAAAATTATGTTAAATTTTTTTAATTTAAATTTCTTCCTTTTACCTGTTTTAGTTGGCACAAAATTATAAGATTTTTTTAAATTAAATTTATTCCTGTAACAATCATAGAAATACAAATCATAGAAATCAATGAAATACAAAACAAGACGACAGACGAAAGTAAACTTAATCAAATGCAAATTTTAGAAAAACTTTTGTCACAAATAATGGTTATATTCATTTATTTTTAATAAAGATTTACTTAACATAATCTACATCCTATTTTTCTTACTTTCTACACCAAATGGCGCAATTTAATAAAAGAAAATAAAATTATTTTTGGCCTTTGTCCATATTTAAATTTATTCCTATTTAAACGAAATTAATATTTTCCGTTAATGTTAAAAGAAATTTAATTTAAAAAAAAGTTGTTCTACCAATACTAGAGTACAATGCATTTTAGAAATCAGCTACGGATTTCATTATCATACCTATGTGAACGGTAGTAGTGTTTTTGGCTGTAAATATCATCTGTTTAACTTAAATGTTATCTAGAAAGGTAAACGGAAATTTTTTGTTTTGTAAGTTAGAACGCTTTATAGATAGTTATTTTAGAAATCTAAGTATAAGTAAAGAAAAAGATATTCTAATAATGTATTATTACACTTTGGGTAGCAAAGCATGCGAGGATTTTGCCAGTTATTTTGAGAATTCAACTGAGTAATTGTGGAAATTGTGTGCATTAAAAACACAAAAATATACTTACAACAAACGACTGTTTTTGTTGTTGTTACAAAGTAGAAAAAAAATGCAGAAAAAACACAAAATTTCTCAACAATACCAGCAGAATTGGAAGTCATTTTTTCAGAATGAAAACAAAAAACACTTTCAACTCCATTTAAGTTTGTGTCATATAAAGTACTGAAGCAATTGTTGTTTACTTTACGCAAAAAACAGAGAAGTCTTTTGCTTAAAAATGCTAACTGCGAAATATGTAGAAGCTTTTAAGAAAAAGAAAAATTATTTTTGTTTTTTTAAGACAATTTGTCTGTCTCCTAAAATAACAGTTTGTTTTAAGTAGTAATGAAGGGTGCTGTAATTGGAGTGTTGCAGATTTCGAGGTTTTACTCAGTGATTTTAAATAGTTTTGTTTTGTGCGATAATAATGCAAAAAAGATTTTGTATGATGGAGAAGAACCACTAAACTCATCAAGAAAAAAAAATATATTTAAATTGAATTAACGGTGCTAGTATATTCTAGCCAGAATTGGTGATGGCGTTATGTATTAATTTACCGGCCAAATAAATCTTAGTTTTTCTTAAAACTAAGTAACCTAAAAACTAACAAACAAACAAACAAATATATAATTTTCTTGGAAATTCGCTTCAGCCTTTACTCATTATAAGTTGTTAAACCAAGAAGACTTATGAAAATTGCAAATCAAGCTGGCTTTTTGGCGTAGAATAATCATACTGGATGAAGTAAAGTTGGAGGGATATAAAGGATTTATTTAAAAAAATTTAAGCATTTGTTAAGTTTCCCATAATTGACTACTTAAGTACAGGCGTTTGAAGAAGTGAATTTAGGAATAATTAGCGGTTTGTAATTAACATTACTTTGTTATAAATTGTAGCAAAAAGAAAAGAAGGACTTAAAATTGTTGCCATAATTTTTCGAATAAAGGTATTTGTTTTAATATTTGTTTTTTTTTTTTTTTTAAATTAAAAACGCGAAGTCTGATTAAATTTCTTTCATTTAATAATATTCAAAAACAGCTAATAACCTCTATAATTTCCAACAGTTGTTACATCACAACTGTTATTACAAACTATTGCTAGTTTAGTTCGTATTTAAACCAAAAACCAAAATTCAAAAATACAAAGTAAAATGAAATTTCAATTTTTTACTTCTAGTTAAATGACGGTAATTTTTTTAGTTCATTTGTATCATGTGTCATCGCAAATTAGCAATGTTTACCATAGTTTTAAATGTTACTCTTAATGATTGGAGATACTTAGGTAAATAGGTTGTATATGTACAACTTCTTACATTAACAATTGTAGTAGTAAACATTAAAGCCAATTGGAAACGAAAATGTTAAACAAAATAGTAATCAAAGTTTAGAATGAAATCGATTTAAAAACATAAAGATAATCAGTAACAGATGTACTAAGAAAAAGCTAATTACGAACTGACACGAAAAAAGATTTTTTAAAAGACCAAAATCACTGGACGTATGAGTGATGTTTATTTACTCAATTAAATGTTTTTATTTTTTACAAAAGCAAACAAACCGCACGATAATTAGATTATGCAAAAATTACTTTTCCTAAATATAAATTTAACCATGTGTAAGGTTTGGTAAAACATGCAGCTGCAAAAATAAGGACAGCCGTCAGTTGTCCTAAAGGGAATAGAGGGATGAAAGTTAATATTGAAAATTCCAGCATTCAAAGGAAAAGTTATTTGTAGGATTGGCAGTTGTCGATCAGACCTGTGTCTTACTTCCCAGCCGAACCCTTTCTATGTTAAAACAATGAAAGAGTAGACAGGCTTATGGTAGCTGCATCCGACAGATTATCCACTTTTTTTTGCCACAAAGCACAAACTTCAGATGTTGTCTAGTGCTGAACAAAAGCAGTACTGGATATTCTTAATCACCTTTGCATTACCATTCCAATTAAAGAAGTGAATAAAAGACAGTGCCCTTATATTGACATTTATATCAAGTTAATAGTGACCGATAGAAACTCAATTTTTCCAGATCAGTAAGGCACTTAAAACTTCCTGGATCCAACCTTTGTCAGTTTATCATGGTTGTTACGTATCCAAAGATATTAAAAATATTATTTAACAATTCTGCCAATCTCTGCATCCACACGAAATTTTCTAAAAGAGGGGGAAACTGCGCAAAAGTGGTCAAATGATCCATCAATTTCGTGCTGTCCTTCGTGATTGCGTCAGGCACTGCAGTTGCCTTGATTGTTTTACTCTTTTAGCACCTAAACGAAAGTAATGTTAGAGGGACTGACAGAAATGTCACTCTATCTGAGGAAGTCCGTTCCATTTCCTTCAATAACAATATATCAAAAGGAGGAATTTGGTTTTTATTTGTAAACAGTGCCATCTTCCTTTAAAAGGGCTGAAAGACAACCTGTTTTGTGCGATTTGCTAACTGACTGTTCTTTACGCCAACTCCATTCTTTCAGGGAGATAATTAGTTGCTGGTAAGTCATTTGCATAGGGACCACTAGTTTGTTCCCTTGAATCTAAGTCTTTAAGTAACATTTGGCATTCATAATTGATATAAAACTCTTCCTTTAGGAGCTGCTTTGTTTTTTTACCTTGTGGTGCCAGCTTGTCCCATAGTGGACCACTTTATTTTTATCCAGATTTATCTTTAATCAGTGAAAAAATTACATTTGTCGTTCGGTTTAATATCATTTTATTTTTTAGTTTTTGGTGACCATTTATTTCTGGTTCGAAATCAGTACGCTTTTTAGTTTTTTAAGTCTAAGAACCACCTTCAATTCAAGCGATCAAATTAAAATCACATTTCCTGAGGCAACAAACGCCTTTCCATCCGTCTGGGTGGCATGTATTCTTGTAAAGAATATATTGATTCAGGAAATATATTCTCAAAATATTTTCTCAAATATAGCTTTTCATGATATACCTATAGCTACAGGGCGTATGATTAATATTGCACTACTTTATAACACTTATACGCCATTATTATTTATTTATTTATTTATTTTTTTAAAGCATATTTTAAGGATGAATACTAAAAAAATATATCTTTAACATGTTTAAACTAAGTGGTGATTTTTATTGCAAAAATTATAAAATCTAAAAAATATTAACAAAAAAAATATTTTCTCTTTCCATTATTTGCAGTTGTTCTACAAAGAAAACATAATGAAAGATTTTAGAAACAAATCAGTTTCTCATTAAGTAGATGACGACTTTTCTCTAAACTGCTATAAGCCAAAGATTTTCAAAAACCACAAGCAGCATTGAAAATATAAAAACCAACCAAAACCTATAATATAAAAACCTTAAGTAAATTTGTAACGAAATTTTATAAAAATTTTGTTTTCAAAATAAATACTGGCTTTTAAATGCTCTTAATACACACAGACAATGAATGAATGCCAACCACCAAAGCAATTAAACTACAAAAACTTTGTTTTAGCAAAATCGAAAAAGAGCTGAATAATAAAATTGAATTCGATGGAAAAGTCGCAAACTGTTGCTAAAAGCATAAAAACTTTGGGGCAAAATGACAGAGAGACGGATGGCATCATCAAAGCAAAAGCCATGCTTAACTGTAGCGAAATGCACAAAAAATTTTATAAATTAACAAAGAGCAGTAAAAAGCAAAACAAACAGCTGAAACAACATAACGAAAAATAAAGGGAAAAAAACCTTTAAAAACCAACATTATGCGGCTAATGAATTGCAATTGCTTGACAACAGCAGCAATTACAACAACAAAAGAGAAACAACATAAGGTGCACACGACTACAATCAAAGACTGTAAAATACGAAAATCACTAAAAACATGCAAGAAATCAGTAGCAACAACAGCAACTGTCATAGAAAATACTTTAATAACTACGGCAGCATTAGCTAGTACTTTAGCAACAGCTGCATCCGACCTTATACTAACTCGAATACCAGCAACAGTTGCAAGGGATACAACAACACTAGCAGTGGTGGCAACATGGTGGTCTTTTAGGTTAAGGCAAATATGTTGGAGATGGCATCGTCAACGATATTGTCAAACACTGAATGCAGCTCTAATATTATTATTTCTCTCTACCTTCATTCAATCCACACCTGCACTTAATAGTCAAAACCCCAAAGCGGACATTTATAAAAATCTACGTCTCGGTCATCGCATCGTTCAAACACGTTACGGTCGTTTGCATGGTCTCATACTGCCGCTGGACAATTATCGGTTTTTACGTTCGGTGGAGGTATTCTTGGGTGTCCCGTATGCTACACCACCCACCAAGCAAAATAGGTGAGTTCAATTCTCAAATTAATTTTCCCTCTTAGCCTCTCATTTTTGATTAATTTATATACAGAGATAAACAGCAAAGAAAGTAAAAATTTGCGATACTCGGAAAGCTTTTCTTCAGGGTTTATTTATTTTAAAATATTTCTCAGACGTAATATTTGAAATTCATATTAAGATCTCATTAAATCATTTTCTTTTTTTTTTGTATTTTCGAAACCAAACATAAATTAAATTTTCACAGTTCCGGTGTAACATTCTGCTTAATTCAAAAATATTATTTGTTAAAAGAATATGACGTATTTTACATTTTTTTCATTATTTGTTTGCCGGAAACTTTTGTTTCCTTTTTTTGTAAAAAAAAAATGTTTATTTAAATAAATTACAACAAAACAAAACGTCGTTTTATTAGAATATGAAATGTTTGTGGCGTAAACAAAGATGTGTTTAGGCGTAACGTTTTAAAGCAAACAGGAAATAATAAAATTTCAAAGTTGTGAGTAAAGGTCGTTAAACATTGACAATGGTTTGGCACGTTTTTTATCTTTTTTTTATAATTTAATCAAATTTAAAATTTAGAAAAAATTAACTTAAATGCTACAAACCGCAAATTAAAGGTAACTGATTTCCAAAAAAAGTAATTCAAAAAGCATTACCTGTCAACCCTAAGTGAAATGAAATATTTTGTATTACCAGTTTAATAAATTTAAACAATTTTAACCCAAGTAAACAAGAACCTTTTTTTATTTTATACCCGAATAATTTTCTTTTTTCAAAATGAAATCAAAAATGACAGCTTAAATGGTTGATTGTTTGGTTTTCAGATGGTCTTTTTGTTTGGGGTTTAATTAATTTTTTTTTTGGTTTTGTTAAACGAAGTTTCAAAAAATATTCGTCTTAATGAATGTAAAGAGATTTGCTGCTTATTTTATTTTTTTACCTTTTATTTTTAAATTTTAATATTTCACTTTTTTATTGTTTTTTGTTGTTTTTTAAAAAATTATTAAACTCCTGTGAATGAGTACGTTACACAAAGGAGAAATATAAAAAAAAAAAGTTCTTTTTCTTTCCTTTCAGAAGAAAAGGCAAATTAATAATTTTAAAATGTATAAAAAAAGATTTAAATCTGCGCAGCAGCTGTTGAAATATTTACAACAAATAAAATGCAAATAAAAATAAAAATAACAAACTAACAACCTCTTAATCAAACCACAAAATTAAAAAAGTAAAATAAATGAAAATATGTTTTTATGATTTTTTTTCGTCGAAATAAAAACACTGTTCAAAACTGAGCCTTGTTTTTTGCGCCACACCCCTTAGTAAACTTGGTTCAATTGAGCTGATTTCTTGACGAATATTTTCCTTTAAAGCCACAAGATATTGGGGATTGTTATTATAAACCATCTCTTCGAACTAGTCCCATAAAAAATCTATGGTAGTTAGATCGGGTGACCTCGGTAGCCATGGTATGTCCCCAAAGCGATTGCTCAGTTTTTGGGGGAAATTTTCTCGAAGTAAATTCATCGAAGCTCTTGCTATGTATTCAGTCACCCCATCCTGTTGAAATAATTGTGCGAAAAGTACGATTGACAAGCTTGCAGTTTTGACAAAAAGACTTAAACTTGCTTCGATAATTTTCACTGTTGACATATGTTGCCTGGCCTCGAGAATTTTTGAAAAAAATTGTCCAATTAAGTCATGCGGGATAAAGCACAACAAACAGTTACCCTAAGGCAATGCAATGGTTTTTGATGCTTCAATGGAAGAATGTGGGTTATTGGAGACTAATAACGGCAGTTTTGCTTATTGACAAGGTCGTTTAAGTAACAATTAGCCTCATTGCTCCAAAAAGTGGGAGTTTTATTGTGTGAAAATGCCCTATAATCGTTTCACAAATGTTTTTGCGTAAATCAAAGTCAATTCCTTTTAATTCTTGAATGATTAAAATTTAAAAAGGACGGAACTTTTATTTAAAATTTCATGAATAGTCGCACCTAAAGTCTTACTGAGGCTGCTCTTTTTCGTATTGAAATTTGCGGAATTTTACGTAAACTGATTTCAACAAGTTCAATGTCTTCGGGAGTCCTTGAAGATTGACTGGACCCTGGCCGTAGGACATACATAGCTGAAGCAATTGCGCAGAGTCTCTTCATTCACGAACGAATTTAATTTACACTCGGTCTATCACGTATTTGCTGAATACCGAACTTTGAACAAAATTGACGAAAAGCAAATACGTATGAATAGTTACGCTTAAAAAGTGTCTTTACAGTGAATGCGCTCACTCGAACACTGTGACATCGTGAATGACAAGTCCGCACAATCAATAATTCCAACGGCTCAACCCTCCCCCGCACCGCTTATTACTTTTCAAAATAATTGTATTTGCTTATCAAAAAAAATTATGAAAAAAATTATTCTTAATGGTGGTTAGCCAATGATCTTATAACAACTACTATCACAAACCCCAAATATACTGAAATCAGGTGATTATTGCCTGGTTTTGCCACATAACTTTAAAAATAACAATTCCAATTTTTAGCATTCCCAGGCACTAGTTTGAGGCACACAAAAACACAGAAAACTACAAGTTGTGAGAAAAGCTTTTAAGAAATAACATATTTCTACTGAATTAATCAATCCTTTGGCAAAGTATGCCCTGAAGATGCTAAACTAATCTTAAACTCTCCAGTGAATCTCCAGGAGCAAGAGTTTATGACCAAAGGGACTGGTGTATCTCAAAGTAATATTGAAGAACCAATTCTGTACTTGTTATACACAGCAGATATTAAAACAGATAGTCAAACGCATACTTCGGCATTTACTGATGACGCGGAGATTTTCAATACTCATGAAGATCCTAATCAGGTCTAGAGCTAATTTCATCCAAGTAAAGAAATTAACAAAAAAAAAAGGAGAACAAATGAGTTTAACGCAGATAATCGAAAAAATTTTTGTTAATAACCACATGGTTCACCAACACTTGTAGACAAAATGTTTTGGCAGGGTTTTGACCATCGGCATACACAAAGTAACATGGTAGTGAAGTTGGTGTAAATTAAACTGAAAGTGGCCTTAATTAATTAGATGCTTTGTTGAATTCCGTGCTCCATTTCGTCTAAGAGTTTTAATTCTATAGCTTGATTTCAAAACCAATTTGTAACAATTATGACATATAGATTCTGCATCCAACATAGACAAAATTAAGAGGCATCGAAAAAAATCCTTGGAATGATAACTGACTCCTTTTGGGGGGAAACAGAAGCATTTACAAAGACTTTAAAGTTCTATACGTCAAAGATGAAATTTAAAATGAATAAGACTTTCCACCTTAATTGAGGTCCATAGCCGTTTCTTTAATATTTTAAACCAGACAGAACGTTAGAACTCGTCAGGCCTTTTCTTCGATGGCCTTCCAGAAGACCTGTTTACACCTTTTTTAGATCTTATATCTCTAGGTGGCCAAGCATTTGAGGCAATCCATAAAGCCCTTGATCTCCCTACAAAACTATTCAATAGATATTCAAATCGCACTTCTCTAGAAAGAAGAAAGTTTATATATATACAGCTGGTAACCGCTGTCCTAATTTTAATTTACGCGTTTAGACTGTACGATGGTAATAGAGTCAGTCAATAAGTAAATAACTTTACGTTTAGATTAATAAGACTTTAAAATCGAGATACAACAATCCAATAGAATTTCAAACCAAATACCTGGTATAGAAAGCAATGATACACAGACAGATTAAAAGTTAAATGTCTCTCCAACAAAATTTGATTAAATTTACATAAAGACCATTAAAATTGATAATATTATTAATTAGATTTTAATGATCAACTGCTTCACTGTTTTGAAATAACATATTTTAATTTTATATTTAAGTTTAATATGACACTTTAAATACTTAATAAAAAGGAACAAAACTTGTTATGGTTTTAACACGCCTTCGCCTTATGCAACACTCCATTCGTTCCGTAAGTATATCAAACAGGTGAAATGTGACACAATTTATTTAAAATATTCTTTGAATGCGGCAAAAGCATTAACCGTCACAATCTTATCATATCTTCATCATAATTATCATCAACAGCATTATGTTCACTCATCATTATATATTTTTAATGTGTCTTCCTGCATATTAATGTAAATTATACCACTTTGCTAGGAGCTCTCTGTATAGTGGTTTGGTGGGCATTTTTTTTAACATTTTTAATAAAGAAAAACAGTCCAATATGTTTTGTCAGCAAGTTTTTTACAAAGAATTTTAACGGAAGAACTTAAATAATAAAGACTTTTTCAAAAAACAAAATAAGTTTAAAGTAAATTCTTTTGATGAAAATTACTTTTTTAATAAAAAAATATGTTTGAAAACAATTTTTTTGAGGCATAATATTTATTAAGTAAAAGGTTTTAATAAAAAAAATCTTAAAATTAAAAAACTTTATCTCTGAGAAATCCTATTATTAAAAAAGTTATTATAGTAAGAATTCTCTTACAATTATTACAGAAAAGATTTTCCAAATAAAAGAAATACACAAATAAATTGAAAAGAGCTAGATAAGCCCGGTCCACTTCGCAAAATCCGTAATTTATGGGTTAAATACTTATTAAACATTGATTCCAAATATTAGTTTCTCAAATGAAACAGCATTTTATTAATGCTTTTTTAAATTAAAATCACATTAAAATAAATTTGTCTGTTTAACCCTTTAAAGATAAACACATTTCTAAAACTATTTATAATAAACAAAAGGGAGGGATTTTTACCAAAACATTTTCTTGGGAAAAACAATTCAATAAAAAACAACTTAAAAAAATTGAGTGAAGAAAAGAATTTCAAATACGTTTAAATAAGAACAAAAAAACCTCCTTACTGACAAAAGATTTTGTAAGTGTAAGAAGACTTTGACACAAAGACATGATTCAATATTAAAAATCAATGCCAAGCTAATTGTGCTTACTTCTTCACTTTCATTGAACATTAAGAAAAAAGACTTATCTCAAAGAAAAAGAAAACACTTTCAAATACAATAAACAATAAAACATACTCGGATGATTAGTTGCATATGTCTTTATCAAAAGGACTTATCTTGTTAACATGGAATTTCAAATAAAAGTGACAAAACCCCGACATGTCAATACCAAATGAATTCTTTTTATTTTTTTTTTCTAAACAATATAAATGTTAACTAAAAAGGTATAATCTTATAATAGCCTGATTAAGGATATACAATTAAATGTCCTAAAAATGTCTTAAAAGTTAATTTGTACAGAATCAAAAAAAATTCATACAAATAGGGATTTAATACTCTTAATGTTAAACGACTTAAATTCGGTTACATTTTTTTTTTTGTTAATACTTTCGTTAATTTAAGTCTAAAATGATTTTTTTTTCTTTATATTTTTTATTCTTTATTTTCTCTATTTATTCCTATTTTAATCGATTTCTTTGGTTTTGTTTTTCTTTGCAGATTTAGTCCCACACGTGCACCAGCACCCTGGGATGGCATACGTATATCAGATACTTATAGTCCAGTTTGTCCACAACGTTTGCCAAATATACAAAATGAAACGGCTGCTTTGGAGAAAATGCCAAAAGGACGTTTAGAATATTTAAAAAGACTATTGCCACATCTTGAAAATCAATCAGAAGACTGCCTTTATTTAAATATATTTTCACCCATTAATGGTGAGTAGAGTGCAGTCGCATTTGGGATAATAAGTTTAGGATTTTTTTTCTATTTTTTTTTAAAAAAAAAAAAACATACTAAAAAGCATATAAAAATGTTTTAAAAACATAAAAATTTTTTCATGTTTTTTAAAGAAAAAAACATATTGTTTATTAGGGATGCCTGCACATAAACATATACAAATAAGTTAATACGTATGTATGTGTGACCAGATTTATTATAGAGTTTTTACCCTCTTGCGGTGGGTATAAATTAGAATCTTATCGTTTGTACTTTTTTTTATTTCCCTTTATACAACTTATATTACCCGGAGTTAACTTTCGGGCTGGCATCTTTTATTTCATTTTTAGATGCCTGTGGGAGTTATACTTGCTAGACTGTCTGGTTTTATCATTGTGTGCTCAAGCCTTTAAAATTTTAAGGAGTGTATATTCAGCTCTACAATGGTTTGAAAGAACCGGTTTGCAAAGTGTTGTTGGACATGGTTGTGAACCAGAACGTTCCCAATGCCCGTTTAAGAAACCGGTTTGTAAAGACTTTCAGGCTTTTAATTTTAACATGTTTCACGTTTTAAAAGTCCTTGTGAAAAACAAATGGTACAAGGTAAAAAGAAAATTTTCGTCGTTGATGCACAGTCGACTAAGCCCGGCTAGAGGCTATTGGTTTGAATTTATAAGTATAATTTTGCATTAAAATTTTGAAAATCAAAAATTAAAAAAAATATGTAGCCGGCCACACTTTTAAGGTAAACTTAGCTAAATCAAGTCAGTTTGATTGCTCCAAAAAGGCCGGCGATATCCCTTAGCCGGTTTTAAGCCTTGCGAATTTTTTGCTTGGTTTAACAGTCTCATTTTTGTAGCAAAAGACATGTTTACTGCCCTTAAGGAACTATTAAGCGTGTCAAATCTTTTTTAGCCTTAGATAGTATAATCTTTGGATATCAAACTGCCATAATAACAAAAACCCTTAAAATCTTCTAAGGTCTGTTCCAAAAAGAGTGTTTTATGACAAGTTTAATCTAAGGTTGCATGTCCTTGAAACTATGGAAAATAGAGAAAAAATAATCAGTAAAGTCTAGATCGGGGAGGATTTTATAAATACCGCTTGATATTTAAAGCTCTTTGGTCATAGAACATGCAGCCTTGACAAACATCAACATTTGCCTTTATGTAGTCACTTGTTTACCCATCCGCAGTGGTATTTAAAGGTTCCTTAAAACTCTAATAATTTTTTCCAAAACCCAAAATGCACTTGTTTAAAGAGTAGCAAAAGCACGTTTGAGATCCATGAAGACAAAGTATAATGGGGAGCGCCATTTCACCGACTGATCGACAATCCCTCTGATGTGGTCTCTACAGGTATTGTTCGGTCTAAGGTCTTCTTTTCTTCATCTTAAATAAAAATCCAAGAGGAATTACCTTGTTTGCAATATTGTGTTAAGCGATATCTCTCCAAACTCAACATTCTTGTGGATTCCCCTTTTTTAGATTTTTAATTAAATGCCAAAATCCATCTTTATGGTATTTTTCACTTTGCCAGTCCCCTGAACTTATGGTTAGAGAATCATTATTGGTAAGTGAAGGCTTTTTCTAACAAATTTTAATGTTGTGCAATCAGGATCTGCAGATTTACTTATGTGATTACTTTCACTAAAATAGGCTTTAAATTTGTATATCGGTTCTAGTATTACTTGAGTGCGGTATTGGAATGCAGTCACATTTTTATGTTTATTTGTCATTTCGAAAAAGTTTTTGTTGCTTCGAAATTTGGCTTGGGATCGGCCCGGGATATTGGACTTAGTTGTGATTTCTGTTGTGGACTGAAAGGGACTTGGATAATGGACAAGGTGGGCCGAACCTGGACAAGGCTGATTGCAGGATCTCTAGACTATTATGGCCCAGGCTAAACAGGATGGGCACCGACCTGCTTCTCAAGGAGAGCAGCGTGGTTTTGAGGCGCATTATTGGGACTCTCACAAAGCACTGCGATGTGAGATATAGGACGAACAAATGGGACAGGAACTCTCCAGATTTCTGCAGAATATGCGGGGAAGAGGAGGAGATAGAAACGGTAGAACATCATGTCTGCCAATGCCCTGGGCTGCAGATTCGCCGAAAGAGGTGGTTTGGAGGGCGCTTCTTAGATGGACTTGGTGAGGTCCCTGTCTGTGGGCTGGGGAGCATCATAGGTTTCATTAAAGGGGTTGGGTGGCTGGGCAGATAGGTGATTTCAGCGCCGACAACTAGTTTTCTTGGAAATCTTGCGGACGGTACTCTTGCTTTCTGTTCCTTTATCTATAAAATGCTTGTCTTTACTTTTAGTTTTCTTCTCTTGACTCTTCTTAAGGGATTCACAATGGGCCTAAGGGCCTCCGAGTGAAGGTGGCGAGTTGGACTCGCCACTACTCTTCGTAACCTAACCTTTGAAAATTGGCTCAAGTTAAGTTTTATAGAAAACCTAATTTAAAATCGTAATTAAAGGTCCTATATCTTCAACCTTTAAAATCAAAGAAAATAAAAAATATTTATGTTTTCTGATATTTGTTTTTTTTTTTTGCAGAACTAAAAATTAATTATTAATTGTGATCTTGTGGGCAGAAATAATTATTATTTATTAATATTGTTAAAGGTACACTATAGCGTACTTCATAACAAGAAAGCATTTCTGAACAGAAAACCTTTCTAAGAAAAATAAATATTAGATATTTTTTCATTTTCAATAAAATTCAAAATTGCCAAAGAAAAACTGACCCCATTTAGACAGCCACAGGACCAAAAATACTTACAAATACTTTTAATTTGTAACAGAAATTGGTTAAAAAGCAATTACGCATAGAAATACTTGGTTAAACGTTTATGCTGATGACAAACACAGCCTTTGGCACAATGGAAAGTATTCGAAAGCACACTTACACACACAAACACACTAACTTTAAATTGTCTTTAGATTTGACAACTTTCAAAGAAACTTGTGGTTGTTTTCTGTTCTAAACAGACTTAAATAACTCCCAGTGATAAATATTCTAAAAGTCTATATGGGCATATGTTTTGTGTTTGCTTTTGTTTTGTAACTAAGTATGAGGGTCATTTACTCTTTTGGTTTCTGTTTTTAATAGTTTTCTCAATTTGTTTTTCAACTCCACTTTGTCTTTAAATCTTCTACCTTTATGTTGGTTTTTGAAGTATATCGCTGCTTAGATGTTGCAGTGAAATCAATTGGAAGTCAACCAACTCATTTGCAATATTTACAGGTAAACGGCAGGAGTCTATACAAATTAATAGATACAAACAATCATTACCAGAGGGGGGTTTTTTGAAAGATCCTTTTATGTCCTTTTTGTTCTTCTTTTATATCTATGTTAATGTCCTTTACTGGTGCAAACTGTTTGCAGAATAGAAGTACATTAAATGCTTTCACATATAGTTCTTACTTTAATTGGTATGATAATAAAGACACATGGCAGAAGTAGGGCTTGAAAGGGTGTAAAATGTATATTTAACAAAATCTTTAAAAATAGAAAAAAAAAAGAATGGACTTGATTAAAGGGATTTTGTAAACTTGATATATTTTTGTTAGATTAGTTTTGGCCAAACTTACATTCGTCATATTTTCAAAAAGGATTTAAATAAAATAGTTTTTTGTGAAAACTTAATATAACAAGTAGTTAAAAATAATAAAATAAGTTATTGTGCTTTTACTTTTAAATAATTTTCAAAACACGACCTTAAAATCAAATATCTTTTAAACAAAAATGTTTAAGATCACATTCGTCACAGTGTTTTAATGGCAACTTCGGGCAGAAATTGTATGTTTTAGCCAACGAAAAACTCTTACAAAGAAGAAGTCAAGAAACTTACACCTCAAAGAATTTTGATGGCGAAAATACATTTTTTTACTATTAAAATTAAACATCTCTTAAATAAATCAGGCCGGATTTAATTTTAAACATATAATGTCGGACTCAGCCTGTTAGAAAGCTAAACAGAGCTCTTCCTTCACAGCCCGAACCTAAATGAGGTGAGCTCATAAGCGTAAGCTGCTCATAAAAAACTGTATCCCCAATCCTGCTTGTTAAAGGACATGAAACTAATCACGCAGTAGATTGTGTTGCTTTTAGGAAAATAGCTTATTGTAAGGAGGATAAATGAAATAGTGTTTGTGGACATTCAATTTTAATTTGTCAATACCTTAAGTGGCAGAAAAGACATTTTGAGAAAATTTATTTTACAACTCTGCGTTTAAAAATCTCATTACAAGAAACATTACTTTTGTTTTCCGTTTTATTTTGAAAAAAATTTTCTAAAAAAATTTTGCTGCTAATTACTTGGTTTTTTCACAAAAATTTTAAAATAAAAAACCTTTTTAAAATTTAAATTCGAATGTTACCTTTAAAGGCCTGAAGTATGTTGCCTTAATTAATATTTTCAAGTAAAGATCTACCTCTTTTCTTCGCTTGTTAAATTAATAACATTTTAAAAACAATTATGGTTAAAACAAAATAAACCAAATTTGAATTCACTTTCCTGTTAATAAATTTAAATGTTAATTTGTTTTTAAATCAA
The DNA here is from genome assembly GCA_963583895.1 of Melanophora roralis. Taxonomy (NCBI): domain Eukaryota; kingdom Metazoa; phylum Arthropoda; class Insecta; order Diptera; family Rhinophoridae; genus Melanophora; species Melanophora roralis. The sequence continues at coordinate 125,002,688 of OY757187.1, forward strand.
AAGTAAAATAGATTTTCACTTTCTGAAATTACTTTACAATGATTTGCATACTTTTCTCATTATTTTCACACGACTTCATAACACTAACAATAATCAATAGAGCTAAAGCATGAAATTGATGTAAAATTTACATTAAACATGAGATAAATTGTTTTTGTTTGCAACGCCAATATAATATAATACAGTGGAAGCCTTACGAAAGAGCTAAAATTAATACAAATTTTCAAAATGTCATAAAACAATTTTTGTTTAAAATACAATTATTTTAAATTATTGATGCATTTTTGTTGGTCTAAACTTTTTTAAATTTTTGTTTGTCTTTTAAAGAGTGATTAGTGTAACGATTTAAAAAAGTTTCAATTTCATAAAAGTATCTTTGTATCATTTTAAAGTAAATTATTTATTTTTCTTAAAAATGTATTGTTTATGGAAAATGTATTTTCTCTACTAATACGTTAATATATTAATTAAAATAAATCTGTGGCCACAAGCATAAACGGCCCAACTCAACTTAAAAAAAATTAATTTTTTGTTCTGTTTATATTTTTTTTTCTTCTTAAACTCTCATTTCTCTGATATGATATTGGCTCTAAATATTAAAAAAAAAACATATTTTGTTGCCACTTTGAACTATTTTGAACATTACTAAATATCCTTTAGATATAATTTATTATTTACATTTACAATATTTAAATAGATAGAATTAAGTTGCTCACGCAAAAAAATATATCACAAATATTAGAAAATACATCAACACATTCCTCATTCACAAAAAATTTTTTCTAATTTTTTAAGTTCAAATAAACTCAAGAACAATGAATTATTCAATATAAAACGAAAACACAAGTTGTTATAAACTTTTAGAATGAACATTTCTATTTTGCAAAATAAAATGAAATTTTTTTTATTTGTTATTTGAAAAAATATTTTATTAACTATTTTAAGTTCAATTAAAAATTTAGTCAAAATATTTTAAAATTTTATATGGTTTTTTTCCTAACGCTACAGTATCACGATCATATTTTTTTTAAGTTTTTAAACACATACTTCTTGTCAAAACTGATAAAAATTGAAAGCTCTTATGAACACTTAACGCAATTTTAAAGGAATTTTTTTAAGATGCTATCAAGAAAGAAAATGTGTTCATTAACATTCACAATCACCTGTTTTCTTGACTGTAAATTGAAAGAAAATTTAAAAGTCGACTTGTATCAATTTTTAAAAGTATGCATGAATTACCATATCGTAAGTATATATTTTCAAAAATCTTTCCAAATATTTAAAATTAAAATATCTCAAAAGTATATTTTTCGACTTAGGCCATTATTACTTGTGACCACAGAAATATTCAAAATGATAAAAGTTTATTGATGTTTATTGTGTTGTTTACAAAAGTAATAAATTAATACAAATAATATACACCAATACAAACACATATAAAGCATTATTTTAAAGACACGTAAACAAGTAGCAGCAGGTTTATTTGTTTGTCATACGAAATTGACACCTGAGGCGAATGTGGAATATAAATTCACAAATAATTGAACTCGTAACTCATACTCAGAGGTTAAATATTTATTTGCGTTTAATATGGAAAATTCATAAATAAGATTTTCATTTTAAAATAACATCTGTTGCAATATTAAATTTAAACTTAAGACCTATTTATTGTTTTAAAATAATCAAAATATTAATAAATTAGTTAATACTTTATCTACATTAATTTCACACGAACTTAAAACGATTACATACTGTATAATCGGCTTTTCTTTGTTTTATATGTCACACCCGTCAAATTTCTTAAGAAAAAAATAGTTTCTTGTTGAAAAAATGAATTGAACATGATGAAAAAACACTTCAAACACCTTAAAATCAAAACAGTTAAGCCTGCTCTCAAGAATATTTTTCAGAATTCGTTCTTAAATTCAAAAATCTCTTAAATTTAGTTTTTTAGGTCACACCCTTCACAGTCTTCAAAAAATCATTGTGAGCAGAAATTTTGTTTATGCAGAACATACCATCTCTGTAAGTCATAGTTTTTTTCTTAAACCAAAATTTTAAACAATTTAAGTTATAAGCAAAATTGTAAGCAAAATGGCCACACCCGTCACAATGAAATTGCCCATAAGCTTATTTTGTCTACAAAAATGTTAAATGTATGACCAAATGGATTAACAATCTTAAGATATCCCAAATTATGCTGTATGTGAAACATGACGAGAAAAATTTTAACTAAATACTTAAAAGAATTTAAATCCAAAACAAATCAAGCTTTACAAACTAATGCTACTTTAATCGTTTCTTCTTTAAGATTTGTCACTATTTAAGACATAAATTTTTGCTTAAATTCTTCTTATCTTAAAAACAATTCTTTAAACTTTAAGTAAAATATTAGCTTTTTGCCTACATAAAATTGTTATTATGTCACGATTTATATTTTATTCAAACTAATTATTTATAATATAAATGCATGACGACGACCTTAAAAGCAATTATAACAAAATCAAGGCAACGACATTAAATACAAAGGAGTACATTTAATATTTGGATGGTATTTGAATAAACAAGCAATTCTCTTTAACTAAATATAAAATTTTTATGTGAAAAAGGCCAAAAGATAAAACATACACGTACTTACCAACACCATGGCCTCTTACATTAATATAAATATTTTGGCAGAAAGGAAATTACTAAAGGAAATAAATCGTCTAAAATTGCCTTAAAGCTAAACGAAACCAAAACAAAATAGTTTAATATCCGGTATATTTTAAAAAAAGAGAAATAAAAATAAATGAATTTTGAAATACAAGCAACTATTGAATGCAAACAAAATGCTAAAAATAATATGATTTAAAAAGATTATTTTGCCATGATTTAAACAAAACAAAAAATCCTTTAGTGGTACTTTTAGGCTTATTGTTATGTGAGAGTAGTTTTAAAACAATTTTTAAAACCACTTAACCATTATCATTTTGCTAAAATGAATAGATTTAAAAAGTATTTTTGTATATTTTTTTTTTATTTTAGTAAACCTGTTAAATATGTTTGCAAAACCCTTCCTGAATGTGACTGGAATTGAAATTTAAAAAAGTGTTTTCACTAAGAAAACTATAAATATTTTTATTTCTTAGCGAAACGATTTCTTTTATTTCTAAAAATAATGTTGTTTGCTTTGTGTGAAGACTATGTTGGTAATAAAATTTATTCCTTCAAAAATCTTTTATAATTTAAGAAAATACATTTGAAATGTAAAGGGTCCTGTTCTTTAACAAAATATAACTTATATATAAAAACTGTTTTATAAACCTCTTATAAGTCAAAAATTTCTTAAAAACTAACCCCATAAAATACAACTTTTCAATTCACAACCTATTACGCGTGTTGTAAGTCGTAGAAACAACGGCAATCTAAAAAGGAGAAAAAAATTAAAGTTATAATTTACAATCTACAACATTCGAAAAACATAGACAAAAATGTTGTAAGAGATTAAGCATCTTTTTCAATATAAAATACTTAAAACATTTGTACGACTCCGACTATCTACAACACGTACAAGTGGCTGTACAATAAAAAAAATAAAGCAAAATCTCTCCAAAAACCTCAGCCAAGTTATTTACAAGTCAAGTTCATTATGTTGTGATATTTTGTTACTAATTTAATAATTTTAAAACATACTTTTCTAGAGAGAAAAATTGCTTCAATAAGAAAATATTTTTTAATTAACAACAAATTCAACGAAAAAAAATATTTTCGATTTTTTAGAAATTAATTACGATTTAAGACTGTTCTAAATATCAAAACCTTTTAGTTATGCGTGTTAAAAATTTTTTTCCAATAAACTTTTTAGTTCATAAAAAAACTTTTTTTACCAGTTAAAAAAAATTATTTTAAAATAATGCTTGTGGCAATAACTATAATGACAAGGACGTTGTAAGTGCAATATTTCATGCTTTGTCCTTTAGACCACCTAAGAGATCATCCTAATTTTAAAACAGGATACAAATTGGAAGCACCCACGAGCATGTTATATCACATTGCTTCTTTTAAGCGGTTTGTAATTTTATCTTTTTTGGTGACACTGGGCCTCAAAAGTTTATATCGCTTCCCCCAGTACTAGTTTAAACTAAACCTTTTAAAGGAGTGCTTTAAAAAATAAAGGTGGATAAAAAAAAGTAAAAAAGTCATAGTCGGTCATTCCTAACATTATTACACTCTATACTACTACGTATGTGGTGAGAGTATAATGACTCTTACCAGGCTCAAAGAGGTTTATTATAATAAGAGACCGTAAAGCCAAATTTTTAACAGACTGACACTTTTCAAGTGTACTTTAGTTAGCAATTGGGAGTTTTTTTTTAAACACCAAATTCAGTCTTTTAGTATCAGTTTTGTTTGTGTACCCTTTCCATTGATTATTTGTGTCCCCAGTAAGCCAATATAGCTATTTGGGTTTTTTTAAAATAGTAAATGTAAAAAGAGCCCATTAAAATCGGTAGTTTCTGTAGTATCTAAGATAAAACGTTTTGAAGACTTTAAAAAATTTGTTTGGCTATGTGTGGGCTACCTTTTCCTTTGCACTAAAATGTACGTCAAATTTGGACTACTTTGTGGCAGATTAGAAGAGGGCAGCTCTTATAGTTTGCGAGATCATCGCATTTGATTTTTTTTAAATTTAATTTATTTTTATGGGGAGTACCACTCTTTCTACTTTAGTTTCAAAACGTTTTCCAAAAATATCCATATCATACTTAAAATACTCTGCAATGGGTTCGAAGATAACAGTTTAAATAATTTCAACTATAAAGCGTTTTTAAATTTTGATAAACTTTTTAACGAAAAATGTCAACCCCATTTATCCTACATATACTAGAACTAATTTGTTGCAGGTTGGACTTTGGAGATTTTATCAAATATATACAATTGTAGTAGAGCTACTACTTTCGTTTCTTTAATAAAAAAAAATACAAATAAGCTTAACATCTGCAAAGCATTCGAGTGAGGTTTTGTGGCAACAATTTACTGAAACATGTAGGAATATATGTGCGGACTTGAAACCATTAAATTTTTGCTTTTATCTTGGCCCGTATGAATCTGATCTTGCTGGTTTTTAAAAAGGTTTAATAAATTGACACCAAAACATAATCCGAAAGATTTGATTTGTCAACGGAATTTTTTTCAACAGACGAAAGGACAAACATGGTTAAATCTAGTCTTCTACCTATGATATATATATATATATATAGATCATTATACGAAGGGTAAAATTATATTGCAAGAAGTAACAAGCGCAACCGGTGGACTTTAGTTTTTTAAATCGAAATCGTGTGAGAGAATAGAAGTTGTGTTGTAAGGTAAAAAAGAAATAAGTGGGATTTTAACAATAATAATTTCTTTTCAAATAAAAATTCAAGTTATTAAACTAATTATTAGGTTTTATTTCATTTAAACTCTTGCAAATCCATATAAAAATATTTCGTTGTGGACATCATTTAATTCAATAACAGTTTATAGTTCAATCTCTTGTAGTCAACTCAAAGCTTAATTTTTGCCAAGCACTTTCAATACCTTTCTGCCTATTCATTGCTCAAGTATGTGTATGTAAGTATACTTGTACCCAGAAATTAAAAGTACATTTTAAAACTAAGAATTCTATTCTTTTATTTTTCCAAAATCGTACTTAAATTTTTAAGTACGATCCGTACTTGGGTTTTATTAAATCAAGTCTATTCGGGTTACAAAAAATCAAGCAGAAAGTATTTTTGTTTTTAAATATATTTTAACATTAAAAATCGAAGTCTCTCAGTAGCGCTGGTTTTGTAGTTCCGAGAGCCTCACGTGCAAATCCCACCTACGGCAAGTACAGAAAAAAAATTAAAAAATAATAAATATTAAATATGTAAAAAAAAACTCGTCTTCTTTAATAAAGCTCCGTAAGTAAAAATAAATCCTTTCATTTTTGGAGCCATCCCTTTAACGCTTAAATCAATTTTTTAAAGTATACATCAAGTACGCTTTCGAACTTAAATCAATCCTTTTTTTGGCTTTAATGTGATTGAAGGTACGAAACTCGTACTAGGTAAAATGTACCTGGTTTAAGGAAATCCCCAATTGGTTAAAGAAAATACGTACTCCTGACACCAATACGGCTTTATTAAAGAAAAGATTATTTTGCTTATGTTTTGTGTGTAGTAAAAGCCAGTCGCTTAAGTTGGTGTTTGTTTCATAAGCATTAAAATATAATTAATTAGAAAAAATCGAACGCCACATAGCAAAACAAATGAATTAAGTCAATCATTCAAAGATAAAAGAAACCATAAATACACAAAAATGATAATGTTTTAAAAAAGAAAACAAACATGTAAAATAAATACATATTTTAACATAAACATCAAATAAAGAAAAGAGAAACCACATAATAGCAGAAATTGAAAAGAAAGCAAAAATTAATAAAATTAACAATTTAGTAATTTACAAATATATTTATAAAAGATAAAAGCCTGATATGATTTTCAGTTAAGTCAAGATTATTTTATTCCATCGTAAAGAAGTTTAAGACTAAAAAACGTCAAAAAAAACATAAAAATTTTCTCACAACGGTTCTCTTTTGTTTAAAGATTTATTTATTTTAAAGAGAACTCCTTAAAAACAACAAAAGAAATTTTAAAATAAAAACAAAATTGCTATGGACAAAACAACAACAACAAAAAGGAAATTTCTTAAGATTATTTTAGTTTTTGTTTGAGAATTTCTTTACTTCATTTAATGGCAAACATGAAAACAATCATTTATTTCACTTTCTTTAGCTTTTATGTGATTTCTCTTGGTTAAGTGCAGTTACTCCTGTATTGGTATTTGTTGTTGTTTTTGCTGTTTGCCGGAAACATTTAATGGAGCTTAAAAACGCGTTTTACTGGCATAAGGCTATGAATTTTTATTTTCTAATTTTTTTATAGCTAAAATATCGAGGAATAAAAAGACTTAAAAAGGTAAAAAATAAAAATACAATTGAAGGCTTAAATTAAAACATTAATTTAAAAATAATTTTATTAGAAGAGAATTTGAACAGATTTAAAGATAAGCTTAGGAATAAAATTGAATTTAATTTGATTTGACTTAAAATATTTTATTCAACAATTTTTTTTTCTAATAAAATAACAATTAAAGACACACAATTATTGTCGCTTTTAAATTGAGGAAGTTAAATTATATCAGTTTGATGAGGTGCTAATTTATTTTTTTAATTTTTATTAAAATTTTTTATTTTTATTATTATACAAGGTGACCAAAAGAAATCATCCGATGTTGTTTGGCTCTCATTTTTTTTCTAAATAAAAAATTTCGATTCTGTTTTTTGATTATGTTTACTTGAACCTTTAGAATTTTATTGCCTAAGTCGAAAAGATGATATCGGCCAAATGGGCGCCGTCACAATTAATTGCTATAAGGGCTCAATTTATGGCATTTTTTATCACTGCGGCGAGTGCTGAGTGTTGTGCTTGAGGTCTTTCAGGGTCTCACGCTTCTTCCCGTAAATGCGGGACTTCAGAAAACCCAAAAAAAAGTCTGAAACGGTTAAATCCAGCAATCCTGCGGGTCAATGTAAATCGCCAAAACGAGAGATGAGGTGACCCGGAAACGCCGCCTTTACAAAATCGGTTGTGGCACTCGCAGTGTGTGACGCTGCTCCTTCCTGTTGAAACCACAATTGCGTTCAATTGCGGCGAGAAAAACTGAACATAAATGATAAGGGTTTTATGCTTTTGTGTAGGTGCTTGTATAGGTAATTACAAAAAAAAGTATGCCGATCGACTCAGAATCACTTTCTTAATCAATTAAAAAATGTCCATCCATCCGTCTGTCTGGCTGGGTGTCCATGTGTCTTCCTTTCAAAGTTAAAACTGCAACTTTCAAGATATTTTGATAAAATTCAGTTCAAAAAAATTTTCAAGTACTGGCATGACAAACGTCTACCAAAAGTAACATTTTAGGCTGTAACTGACTCAGATAGAACTGCTTATTTTTTCTAATTTTACACAAGTAATGTAATCGGTCCATTTTTCCTTTTCCCTTTAAATGTCCTCCCGGAATTAGCTTCTTGGATTATAACTGGCTTCAATATTACTTTAACTTCACAATATTTTGTTAAGCTTAATGCCACTTACCAGTTAATTGAATACAACTATTATCGGTCCATTTTTGCATATAGAAAGGCCCCATAAAAATGTTATGTAGGGTATATAACATGATCGAGCTTGACCAACTCTTACTTTAAGAATTTTTTATTCTTATTTGCCAAGAAAAATTTATCTAGCAGACAAGTTTTCTATTAAATTACAATAATAGATAGAATACAATAACACAACTTCCGCAATTAATTCTTTACACATAAACTGCAATTATTTTTATTCATTAAGGCTTAACTTTTATTTATTTTATTTGGCTTCAAATGGCAATACTTCTTAATGCTATTTTATATGCTTTTGTTCTTTCCATTTCAGCTGGAGCTAGTGAGAAAAAATTACCTGTAATTGTATTTATACACGGTGAATCGTTTGAATGGAGTAGCGGAAATCCATACGATGGCAGTGTATTAGCCAGTTACGGTGAAGTTGTGGTTGTAACGCTTAATTACCGTTTAGGAATTCTGGGTAAGTAAAGCAAACACAAGCACGCACACACACACACCATTAACAAACAAATGCTAGACATAAATAAATTTACAAATAAAAATATTCACTTAGTCACCACTAACAGCCATTGGCCATAATAATAAATTGTTTTTATATATTCAAAAGCTAGAAGGAAAAATTAACAAAAAAAATATTTTAGACGCGTGCCACTACTTGAAACCTTTAAAAAAAGTAACTTTTCGTATCAGCATTATTTATTACTGGCAACTGTTTCCTTTTTATTGGTTTTTCTAATTTTATTTATTCTTAACAGGTTTCCTAAATGCCAATCCAAATCCTCAACAACATGCACGCGTAGCCAATTATGGATTGATGGATCAAATAGCTGCCTTGCATTGGATACAACAGAATATACAGAAGTTTGGGGGTGATCCCAATATTGTTACCTTAGCTGGTCATGGTACAGGGGCTGCTTGTATTAATTATCTTATGTCTACGCCCACCATGGTTAGAGGACTCTTTCAAAGAGCCATCTTAATGTCAGGTTCAGCCTATTCATCTTGGGCTTTAGTGGAGGATCCTGTTGCCTTTGCGGTTAAACTGGCAAAAGAGGTCAACTGTTCCATACCAGATGATCTAAGTAAACATCATGAACAAATTGTTGATTGTCTGAGAGATATATCGTTGGAGGATTTATATGCTGCTGATATTCAAGCGCCTACATTTCTTACTTCATTTGGGCCATCGGTAAGTAAAAGCAAATGATATTTACAAACAAACAAAAATGTTGTTTAAATTGAGTTAAATTCTTTCTGGATTTTACAGCATATCATTAACTAATAATTACTTCAATAAATACACCATCAAAAATTTGTAAAGGATATATATCCTTAAAGAAAATTCATTCACATAGATATTATGTCATTTGATAAAGTAAAATGGTCCCTTATAATGTTGAATTTAATAAGAAAGTAAAAAGGTTTACACTCATATCCCAAAAGGCTAAATTATAAAGGCAACAAATTTTAAAATTCAAGAAAATCCTCAAATTAAATAGACATCAAAAACAACAACCATTATTATATGTATTTATATATGTCTCTTTAATTAATTTTCACTTAAAAAAGGCATAAGTGTTTGCAAAAATATACAAAAAAGAGATTTTTGCGCTTTCTGAAACTTTATTTTTGCCATTAGTATCCTAAATGAACCAAACATTGTTTAAAGAATCAAAAGAAATTAGGGCAAACATAAGGGTTTCAATTGAGCCATAAACAAACCTTTTAAAGGATTTTATAACAAAATGTTACTTACATCCTTTAAGCAAATTAAATTAAAAACAGTCCTTAAATAGGTCCTTACTTATTTCAATAAGTACTCCCAGAATAATTGGATTTTCAAATATTTTTTTTTAATTTAAAAAAGCAAATTTTTTTAAAACAACTAATTCCCAGTTAATTTGTCGAACCGCATTTTCTCTGGAAGTTCAATTAGCAACACTGCATCTTTCCGCCTATAGTTCAACGTTAATTAATAACTTTAAAGGATCCCTTCAAAATACTTAAAGCTTACTATGATGTTAAGACAATTTTAAAATTACTCATCAAATTTGATTGAAGGCATAAGCTTGGGTTTACATTTAATTTTTGGTTGGGTGGAGGAAAAAAAATTCTTTTCACTAACCCCCCTCCCTTAACAAAAAGACCCAATATTTTTTCACTTAAAATAAAGAAGTAAAGATTTGTTGGCGAGTTTTACTTTAAAAGTTTTATAGGCAAGTTATTGCATTCAATATTAATCAAAATTTAACTAAAACGATTAAAAGAAAGATAGACTTCTCTTAAAGGATCAAAAAAGAATTTCTTCTCCGATTTGGAGAAAATAGGGCATGAAATTCTATATTTGGTGAAAGACTTATAAAACCTTCAATATTATTCTATTTTCATAATAGTTTTCCACATGAAAAATAGAAAGCAACCAAGTTCTGCTTTAATTTTAAAGCAATCGGAAAAATATCGAGGCAAAATTACGGTATTCGATTCGAAAACAAATTTTACTGATCAATTAAGTGGCTAATGCTTTTGGTAAAGCAGTTCGAAAAATATTTTTTCAATTTCGTTTCGAATCGAATGCCATTATTTTCCCTCAGTACTGAAATATATTTTAAACTTTTAATTTATGATTTTTACTAATATGTACTGTTTTAGTATAATCCATTGCGAATGAGTCCAAGAAGGAAGGAGGTCTAAACTACCATCTTCCTTCAAGAACTTAACGGTTTTACAAATTTCTTGCTGAGTTTAATTTTTTTTTGGGCAGAGATTTTAGCAGAAAAAAATTGCTGGTCTCGCTTTACCCTCTAAAAATGAGAATTATAAGGTGAAAACGCTCATTGATAATAACTCGGTAAGCAAAGTGATCTTTACAAACCTCGCCTTCTCCTTAATTATCCAAGAGTGGAGAGAATATATTGGTAAGTCGTATACCATATGTTAAGTACATATGTACTCAATTAAGCGGTTAAAAGTATTGAGAAGAATAAGATGGCTGACAAAGAGTAAAGCCAGGGAATGCTCAATGGATTCTAATAGTCAAGACTGCGGAGGTCTCTGTAAATACAACTTTTTGTAGATTTTAGGATGGCAGGTTATTAGCTTCATGAGGGGGTAAAATCACTGTTGAGCATATTTTTTCTTAGAGTGTAGAGCACATGTGCTTCAGAGATATTTTATAGATTTTCAACTTTTTCCAAACCAAGTGAACAAATTTTAAGTTGGTCAAAAATGTCTCTTGGCATTTATCAAAAAAAAATCCCCACGCAATCACGAGAAGAAGTCCACTTACATTTGCTAGGCAAACAAAATAATGACAGAAAGGTGGCGTTGTAAAGGCCGGCATTGAAGCTTTAAAGAGAAGGAGAGTGGCTTATATACTGCGGCTGCACCTACAAAAGAAATAGTGATGCCAGTAATGAAACAAAGGGAAGTATCGTTCCTGTTAATAGAAGCTGCTTTGGCAGTACTTTTTAAACAGAAAGTTCAAGAACAGATTCTCTTTCCTACCCTTGCTTCTTCTAAATTATAATTACTTGCAAAAGCTAATGAAGACCTCGAGCTTGTTTTACTAAATATATAACTTAGAGCTAATGAAGCAATTTTAGATGTTTTTGATAAAAAAAAAAGACTCCTTTGCAAAACTTTGAACTGACCTGTGCTAACGGGGACTATGCGCGTCGAACAAACCCTGGTCTAACTCAACCATAGTCTGAAACAACCATAGTCGAGTGCATTAAAAAAAGTTATTGCACTAACTGTGCCATGTTAAATGAATACAAATACTCCATACAAAAGCTCAAAATATAGACAAAAATTACTAAGAAAGGCGGAGACAGAGAGGATCAAAATTGTGTTCGAAGGACCAAGTAATAACAGTTGAAGGCACATCATTGCTTTATATGTGGGTCTTTCCAAGGTAGCTAGTTTAACCTTACTTTGCTTCATTTGGTAGTAAAAAAGGAAAAATCTCAAGAAAAAAACAAAAAGAAAAAGAACAAGAACAAGAAGACCAAAATTAGCAAAAATATCTAAAAGAAATGAAAGAAGATGAAAAATAAGAAGAAGAAAAAATGTATTGACTACGTGAAATTGCACTTGGCTTCTTTCGCTATGCTACCTCGTTACCCACCGCTTCGTTGGTAATGGGAATTGGTACCCAAGCACGGATATTGCGGCTTCCTTCACGTTCGAATCGTCTAACACAATCGATGTATTCCTACCGTCTATCACAACATGATCAATTTCATTTCTTGTGCTTTGATTAGGTGACTTGGCTTTATGTATATCGAGTCCTCAAAATCTGATGCTCCTGGCTGACTAGCCTTATTCTATTGTCAAATGTTTCCCCGCGGAGGCTTTAATTTTCGACTGTTGGACTTAAGCCATATTCTCTTTCTATTTTTGCGTTAAAATCTCCCAGGATGATGTTAATGTCATAGTCGAAATAGCGGTCATATGCTCTTTTTAGGCGCTCGTAAAATATATCTTTGGTCTGCTCTTCCTTATCTTCAGTCGGGGCATGGACACAGATAAAACTGATGTTGAAGAATTTTGCCTTTATACAAAATGTAGCCTTTCACCCGCAGTCAGAAACCTGGAGAGAAGACGTTTTAGCCTCCGGCTAACCACAAAGCCAAACTCATGTCTTATTTTATGGCAGCTATAATACAGCGCGTCACCTTTTGTTGTAGTTATGACGCCTTTCCCATTCCATCGCACTTCCTGTAAGGCAGTTATATCGGTCTTGTACTTTTCAAGTACATCCGCCAATGCGTACATTGCACCTTCTCTTTATAGAGTTCTAATATTTCAGGAGCAGATTCGTCATCCACATTAGAGGGGTCCGTTAATCTTTTTCTTCATTTTTTATACTGCGCACGTTGTTACAAGAGCTGGTTATTAACCCGACGACTCAACCAAATTTTATCGTTCCTATGGGTGAATGCGTGGCACATTGTAGCTAACTACCTTGCATCTACCCAAAGTGCCACCATGAGGAGGTCAGTGGCCGTATTTGAGATAAAGGAGGGGCCAAGATTGGTCTGGGCTTTGCCAGATTAAAGCCACTCAGAGCTGTTGCTTGGTATCCAACTTCTCCTACGAAATGCACCACGTCTACCATATAAGTGGCCAACATAGCTGATACTTTCCTACTGATGATAACCAGTGCTGATGCCAAGATCCTATTGAATTTAATAGGTGGACTGCTTGTATTGTTGCCAAATGGTGCTTATGGGCCGATCAGTCTCAAACTTCTGTTAAGGTGACTATCCCTTAGCAATTGCAAATTCTACTTGAAGGAATTTAGGCTCAAATCCTAATCAAAAGCTTAATATTGATACCACGAGTGTCAGGAGCCCTTTGAACTTCGGCTTAAGCCTGACCACGTAGAGGCTTTTTTTGTGGATCAACATGCTGTTGCGGTTTAAACCGCAAATCATGAAAAGAGTTTTTGTATTCAACTCAAAGTTGGCTTACAAGGAAAAAAAATTGCTTTTATATGATGGTATGTGCATATGTATATTGTTTGTTACAGAGTAGTACTATTCTGTCGCACAGTGTTATTTGAAGAAATTTTTAAAAAGAAATTACTTTAAAAAATTGAATGCATTCCCACCTTAATTTTTCTTTTAAATAACATTTTAAAAAATTTTAAAATCATTTAAATAAAACGATGCAATGATTTCATGACTTTAAACGAAAAAAAAAGAAAATAATCGAGAAATAAATGGAAAAGCGAAGTGAGATAAGAGCAAAACACAAAAAATCTTTCTTAATAGGCTGTAAACGAAACAATGGTTTAGGCAATAAAACTGATGATGGCATATTGTAAAAGTAATATTTACACGGTAAATACATCTCATCTCATAGTTCTGGTACTCGTATTCTAACAAAACAACAGACTTTCTCTAACTTGCAAAGTCATAGGACAATGTTGTTTCAGCTTTTGTTTATTGTTAAAGATGTGCCGTTCTTTGTTGAATTTTGTTACATGGAGTGTTAAATTCATAGTGTCGCCATTGATGATGACATATTTATTTTAAAATCACGTTTTTTCTAGATTTTAACTGTATGTGTACTCCCTCACAATCATTTCTCTTTTTATTTATATTTTCTTTTTATATTTTTATCACTTTAGAAGCAAAAACACAAAACAAAATATTCTGAAAAAAATAAAAGCAAAATCATAACACAAAATGAACAAAAGCCATAAACAACAACAACTACAACAAAATAAAAACATTTAAGAGCAATTTTAGGATCTAGATAAAATATAGAGTCTCGAAAAAGCCTACAAAAAACTGCTCCTTAATGAACTTATGACATTATTGTACACTTGAATGACGAAACATCGTTGGCAATGATTTGAAAAAAAGAAATGAGATGAATAGGAAAAATAACAAAATAAAAATATTTAAAATATGCAAAAGTTGTTATCCTTGTGTGTTAATGAAAATGTGTTGGTGTTTGAGCTGAACACTAGTACTTAATATAAATGAATAGATGTTTAAAAGCTTTACTTGTTCAAGTTTTCTTTTTTCTTGATTTTATTTATTCTTGTTTCTCTTTTTTTTCTCTTCTGCGTAGCCATAACGACGCTATCTTTTTAATTGTGTTATTTCAAGTGATTTGTGTAGACATTTCCTTTTGTTGTTGGTCATGAATTCTTAACATAAGTGTAGTTGCTCTAATGCTAGTTCGCAGTCAAGTGGCGAAATTTTAGATAAAATATAAAAACTTCTAAAGAGACAAGTCAAAATTAATTCCGCTTTAAAGTGAAATCAAAATATAGAGGGGTGGACACGCTTATTATGTTAAGGGGAAAAAACTTAGAGGTTAGAGTGAGGGCTCCTGACAGGTTGTGGTAACGTCAAGCACAGTTTTGTCAAACAATACAGGTAAATATAGGAGTCAATAAGTTAATATTAACTCTTTGTTATTTATTCAAAATCGTGGTTTAGAACAAAAGTGATTAAACTGCCTAAGAAAATTGTGTTCCCTTTCAAAAAAAAATAGAAAATCGTCAGTTATACCTGGATTGTAAATAAAGTATTTTATTACAAACTTCAAATTTCTGTTTTGCTCTTTTTTGCTGTTACAATAAAAAGAAGCGGTTTAGAAATGAAATATAAAAAGTTTTTAAGAGGTAAACCAATTTGCTTGAAAACCTAAATTTTAATTTTTTCCAAAAAAAAATTTATTTAAATTTTCTTTTTTTTAGGCAAAAGGAAGCATTTCATTCCACTTTGAAACTTAAAAAAACCAAACACAAACTTTGCTGATTATATTTTTTCAGCTTTGCATTTTTTTTATTTTAGGACGAAAGACAGAAACACAGTTTATTGAAGCTAATTCCCTAAACCTTCATAAATATTTTTGGGAAGAGGAAGGATTTTTTTGTTTGCTTGTTTTTTTTATCTTGACAAACAAACAGACATTTTTTCCAATATCTTACGAAAAAAAAATCTTCTTATCTCTATTAGTCATCATTTTATTGCTTTGAGGTCTTTTTTTGTGGCTGGAAAAAACAAATATTTTAGAAATCAAATCAAGAGTTCCCAGTTATTTAATGCCAAACCTTTAGCAATAAGTAGGCCTGCAATAAAGAAAATGTTTTAAATCTTGTAAGGCTTGCGTTTATAAGATGGGCCTTTCATTCACATGGTTAAAAAGCCTTGCGAAAGGAATGAAGTCAGTAGGTTACAGAGTTTCGTTAAAGTAATAATTATAGTTTATTAACTTATATGTGGGTTGGAGAGGAACTACCTGCCGTTCTTTGATCGGACTTAACTTCCCTGCACCAAACATTATCCAACAGGTCCTTACATCAAGATTAATGAAAACAAGGATTGTATAGGCAGTAGTTAGACAAATCCAAAAAAAAATTTATGATTTTTCTAAAGTCCGAAGGACCTTAGGGAGCACCATTTTAAAAATAAAAATGGTAAAATATAACAACTTTGAAACCTTACCATCAAAAATAAGTGATAATTTGGAAGTGCCTGTCCAGCATAACTTGCTGGTTTTCGATTAACCCTCTTGAGAGTACATGGCTGTCCCAAAGCATTATAATGGTTACCTTGTCTCAGATTCTGTAATAATTTTTATTTCAGTTGGACAGATTATTGGTATATTGTAACATGTCCTAGAATAAGGAGCAACTACCTTTATTGTCTAGAAACAAGAAAACTGTGTTACTTGGTAAAATTATGGTTTGAAACCTTGCTTTGTTTATCCTAGACTCCAACCTTTAAATGTAAGAAGTAGCGCTGAATTACTTTTTTTGCTTTTTCTTGGCTGGAGCTTCTACCCAGGCTACTTGTGTTCATTTTTAAGAGCAGTATACTTATATATACTAAATCACATCATCTTAAAAAGCCACTTTTCAAAACATTAGTTTTTTGTTTGTTCCTATATTAAAATATCTAGCAAAATAGCGAGTAATTAATGTTACCAGATACAAATAAACGAAACCCCAAAAAATTTTCCAGTTCGATAGAATTAAATCAGAATTGCGCTACAATCTTTGCCTTTTGCCAACCTTTAATATGTTTTGCAAGTCAAAGCAATAATGGAACCGTAGACAGTTCAAATCAATAAGCTTGTGTGATCTAAGGCAATAGAATATGATTTTACAGTGTTTGGCTCCGATTTACCAAGAAACCTACAATCATAGTATAGCCGAAGCCTAAACGCCCGCATACAAGCTCCACGGATAATCCGGCAACACAGTTTCCTTTGCCTTAAACTTCCTCAAGTCAACTACGTCCACACAATCACAGGTATTCGTCGTTTTTTTAATGTAGACCACCGTTCAACAATGACATGTAAGCTTTGACCTTTGGGTAGTAAAATCCTTAAGATCTTTTTAACTCTTCTCGAAGAATTATTTTATTTGACTTTTAAAGGACAATTCATATTCCAGTATTTATTTTCACAACTAAACACTTTAATATAATAAAAAAAACATTTGTCTTTATACATTTTGCGTTTTTATGGATTTTTTCGAAAACTGTAATTTTCAATTTACGAATTTAACCCATAACTAAAAGCATATGAACTTCATATATGGTTTTCAACTTTTAATATTAATAAAGAATTTGTTATTAATTTTTATTAAAGACTATTAAAAGTTATTTATTAAAATTAAATTGTTCAAAAATATATAAATTTACTATAAAAACATAAAATATTTATTATCCAACTTGGGAATCTCTAACATAAACTTGAGTTGTTTTTGTGTCTTTATCTCATCTGTTAAGTTTTGTTGTCTTTTCTTAAAAGAGTTTTTTTTCTTATCTGTTTCCTTTTTGTCATATTTTTATTATTATTTTTGTTTTTTTTTTTTTCTTTCTTTTCAATTTAGGTTGATGGCGTCGTTATACGTTCCGGACATTCCAATCTCGATATCGACGATTTAATGGCACGCAGTAACAAACGCTCATCATCTGATGGTAGCAGTGCTTCATATTCTAGTGGTAGTGGCAGCAATTATGGCAGTGGTTACTTTGGTGGTGGCAGTTCTGCTTATGGGAATAGTGGCTTGGGTGCTCATTATGATGTGTTATTTGGTGTGGTTACGGGTGAATCGATTTGGCGATTTAGTGCCCATGACATACAAAATGGTTTTGAGGGCGAGAGACGTGATAAAATTATACGAACTTATGTACGAAACGCTTACAATTATCATCTTAATGAAATATTTTTTACGGTAAGTTTAGATATTCATACAAACGTACATATATAATTAAAGGAATATTTGCTTAAATTATATTTTTATTTTGAAGCAACTAAAAGAAATTCCTTTATAAAAAGTGAAATGTAATAAATTATACTGGGATAACTACTATTCTTTTATGCATTTAAATTCTGTCAACTAGTTGTGATTTAGAAAATATTTAATTTTAGCATAAAACTGTTAAGGTCCAATTTTTTTTTTTTTATTTAAAAAAAAACAAACTAAAATTTGTAACTAAATCCCTTTTGTAATTCATTCATAAAAAGCGTTAAAAAAAAAAAACTTTTTTCCTGTGATTGGTCATCACTGGTACATCCTTTAGTTGAATATTTGTTCTGCAAATATTGTCGAAGCTTATTAAGGACTCAAAAAATTTAATAAAGAGTTTTTACAAAAAAATCTCTAACACTGCATTCAAATTAAACGTTTCAGTTATTTATCATTTTATATCCTACATTTAAGGTTTATCACATAAACGTTAATTGATTTTTTAATTTCTTTTTCCTTTTTCCTCAAACAAATAAGGAGGTCTGTGGAACGTTGCTGTTTAAATAAACCACAGTCAATCAAATTTATGTGAAACTGCAAACATAGTGGCGGACGTTCTTTTAGATACATTTTTGATAAATAATTATAGTCCACAAAGTTTTGCCTAAATGGCAATGAGTAAGACGTATTCTTTACTACTTTTTAATTTTATAAACTTTTAAATTTATTGTAAAGCATTCCTACGATCCTCTGATCCTTTCCTTTTTCGGCTTTAATAAATGTGTTATTATTTGAGTTAATCTTGCAAAATTTTAAGTCCTTATATAAAACAGTAAGAGTGTACCAAGTCTTAAAAAAATTGTAAAATAGAAGTACAAGTGTTAAACTTTTAATATTTTTGTAGGCGTGGCCTCACCTAAATTTTTCTTTAAAAATTTTGCTGTTAGAATCTCAAATATGTGTATAAAGTCTCAAGAAATCGATGCAGAGAAATATCTGAACACAAAGTTTAATTTTTGTGGGCGTAACCCCACCTACTTTTTTGGAAAAAAATTTTTTAATATTTTGAATACAAAAAAGAACTTTTGTTAATATTTTAATCAATGCAGTAGAAGTACCTGCATCTAGATTTTGATTATTGTGGGCGTGGCATCGCCTCATTTTCTGAGAAAATATAGCCTATAACAAACTACTATGTTTAAGCTTGATAACGCGACCCACAAACAAGCAAAACTTCTACATCAATTTTACAATATATTTGGGATTTGGTACAAAGAAGGAGAGAAATTCGTTCAAAATCAAAAATTTTTATCTTGAATTTATCCAAAGTTGTACTTGAAATTTTAAGCTTCGATCCGTACTTAGGTTATCTTAAATCAGGTCCAGCTGGGATTATTAAAAAAACAAGCAGAAAAGACTTGTTGTTTTTATATCTATTTTAACACTTAAAAAGTGTCTCAATGGCCGATATTGCAGTTCAAAGAGTTTCAAGTTCAAGTCCAAGCTACAGCAAGTAAAGTAAAAAAAATTTAAAATTAAAGTAAAATACGAAGCTCTTCATTTATAATAAATTTTCATAAGTTAAAAAAATTAGTTCGAATTTTTAGGTAAATTCCTTTTAATTTTAATAAGTAAATTTTTTTAAGATTACATCAAGTATGATTTCGAGCAATAATTTTTGGCTTAAATGCAGACAAAAGTAAAAAATTAATACTAGTTAAAATGTACTTGGTATAATAAAACCACTACATGGTTTAATAAAACCCGTACTCATCGTACTTTTGACACCGCCTGGGCTTGATTTATGTAAGGATTACTTTGTTTATTTTTTTGTCTGTCCTTTTTTGTATTTTTTTAAAATATGCCTTTTGAAGTATAAACCTAAAGGCTATTGACCCAAATTGAAATCAAAAGTCAGCAAAATGGGCACCATGTAAAATTTCAACTTTTTGAGATTAAAAGCCTCGAATTATGAAAATAAGGACTATTTGCCCAGATTGAGGTTGAAAGCTAATTGTGTGGTTTTTTACTTTTTTGGTAATCATTGGAATTTTTTGAGGTTATGATTCCAGATATATGAAACTACGGTAAATATATAAAACACTTCTTTAGTTTTGGTACATTTTGCTTATTGGAAAAATATAAAATTAAAGACAATGGATTAAGGTTGTATAGAAAAACATGTAAATTCCATTTCTTGAGTTCATAAACTTTTTTTTATGAAGGACGAAGTGGGGTGTATTTATTTATTTATTTATTTTATATGTATTTTCGAAAAAAATTAAATGATTACAAAAATTGTAGTTGCCTCAGCGTCCGTGGGAACATTTTTGAGGCCAGTTGGCAAGTTATACAAAAGACTTATGTAAAAATTCAAAATATATTTTAGAAGAAAAAAAAAATACAAAATAAAAAATTTTTAAATGTAATGGTATTACAATAGAAGCATTTCCATGTTATCAAATAAATATTCTTTAACGCGTTTCTTAAAAATTGAAATTCTTTTTTTTTTTTTAATAAAATTAAAATAAAGATTGAAATTTTAATATAAAAAAGAGTAAAACTTGTTGTATGCTGCGAAACCCATAATTTAAATTACCCTGGTATGAGCATTGCCCATCACTGTGATGGGATCTCTCAATATATGTACATGAGTGTGTGTGTATGTATTTCAGTATTGCCAACCTAAAAAAGTTTCTATTAATTTTTTTTTATTATTTTAACTGCCATTCCTAACACCCTTCTCTCCACCTTTCACTTAGCAAACAAAGTTGTTCGTTCTTTCACAAGATTGATTGGCTGTCAATATTGTTGGATAAGTAACTGCTAAAACAGATTTAAATATTTCAAATTGCCAGAAATTTGTTCTCCCTTCAGCCATCATCTATTCAACCATTTATCTTTTATTATGACTCTTTCAATGTTGTGCCGTCTGTTTGATTGTCTATTTAGATTATTTAATAAAAGTTGTAACGTATTTTGACATTTATTACACGTCTCATCTTTCTAAAAGCTGACGAATATATTATTAAAAGTGGAGACATCAAAATGAAAAAAAAATAAAAAAACAATTTATTTTTGTTATATTTGTGTAACTCAACACTTTTGTTTATATTTAAAAATGATTATAAAGTGAAAACATTTTAAACGAAATGTAAATTGTTTATCTTTTTCTTAATTTTATATTCTCTAGTCTTTTTGTCTAACCGAAAAGGAAGTTCTTTTTTTATTAGAATAAAAACCAATATTAACTTAAACTCTTAAAACATTTAAATTTATAAATAAATAAATCAATCATTTTTGGCTCTTTGCTTTACTTCTTTGAAATTTAAAGTTCTATGAAAAAAAAAATATTTTTGCTATGACTGCCATAAATTGAAAGAAAGACGTGACTTTTAAAAATCAATAAAACATGGAAAATCATATAAACATTTTATAAAGAATCTATCACAGATGGATTATCTGTATTTAAAGAGTAAAACATAGAAACAAATATGTTGTAAATATTATTTCATTTTTGCTATAAATAAAATTGCAAATAAAACCATAAAAAATATTTATTATAAAGAATAAGGAAGCAAATAAAATTATTTAAGATCTATAGAATTTTATGAGACAAATAATGACTGAAGACAACGTCATTGTTTCTAATTCAGCATCATATTATAATCGTAAAACTGCGTGAGAGTTTTAGTATTCAAATTTATTTTAAAAAAAATTCTTGAAAAAGGCTATTTAGCATTTTTTTTTGTTGGGTACTTTATTTTAAAATATGCTAAATTTAACATTAAATATGCTTAATTTCCATTACTAAGAGTGTCATAAAGTAACAGTGGAAAAATTAACACAAAACCACTAAAATAAAACAGAAAAAAAGTTTCGAAATACTTTATTGCTTAGATAAGTTAAACACATTAATAACATCAAAAAAGACAACGGAACGTAATAACTTTTGTCATATATTTTGGGAAAAGTCTTTCTTTTTTGTTTGTCTTTAAATCTAAAACTTTCCAAAGCTCTGTTTAACATGAGTGGGAAAACTATAATAAATAATAAACTGTAGATGTAAGTGTGTATAAATGCGCCCTAAAAGTGTATGTGCCTGTTTTTAACATACATGTGGGAGTGTATGTGAATGCATATACAACAACAATAATGTCCTTGACAAAGTTTTAGTTTTTCGTTTAAAATTTTACGTTTTTGTATTTTTGTTCTTTACATTTATTCCTCTTCTGCTTTAGTATGCAAAAAAACAAAAGTAATGACGGAAGTTCAAAGTTTTTTTTTTTAAGTAAAATATGTGAGACGATAGGCGACCCCAAATATATAAAAGTCAAACAAAATATTGCTAAAAGAAAATAACAAAAAATAAACAAAATAAATGAAAAATATGCACAAAACTATAAAGTTTTTAAAAAGCTTTTAAAACCACATTAAATTGGTTGTTTTTTTTTTGTTTAGTTTTTGTTGCTTTTTTTATTCAAAATAAATGAAAATTCTATGAATTTGTTGCTAATGTTGATATTGTGTGAATTTGAATGTATAAAACAAAATAAATAAATTTGAATAAAAAGCAAAAGGCAAATCTAAAAGTTGAGTTAGATTTCCCTTTTTTTTGCTGGGCAACAGCAACAACCAACTATTTTAACAAGACTTTTTAAGTTTTTAGTTTTCTATGGTTGCTTTAGAATTAGTTTTTTAAACTTTTATATTAAGTTACTAACTAGAAATGTCATTAAAGATTTAACCTTCCCAGAATAGTAAATATTCTTAGACTGACATAAATATATCCCGGAGCAACTAATGCAGCAAGTAAAGGAGAAAGTTTTTGTTCTCTCCCCCTACTTGGAATATAATTAAAACAAAAGTTTGTTAAATTATGCTTAATAAAGTTTGACACCAAAACTATTTAAATTGCTAAGTGTTTCAAAAAGAAAAATAGTTTAAACTGTGTTGCCATATTGAATTTAAAACAAAATTGAAACCAGCATGGTTCTTTTCAAAATTTTTATTGTTAAACAAAAAATTTCTCAAATATTTTGCTGAAAAACAAAAAAATTGTTATATCTGCTTAAAAATATTAAAATCACTATTACTGCCCAAAAACCAAAAATTTCGAAAGCTTTTAATATATGTATATAAAAATCTATTTTAATGGATTTCAGTTAATGTTCTTTACTTAGCTCTCCAATGCTTCCTTGTGACGGATTTTTTCTTTGAAAATTCGAAAATAATTATTATGTTTTGTCCCTGCTTTAAATGGAAGAACGAACACACATGACCTTAACTAAAGCGAATTCCGCTAATTTTGTAGATTCGATTAGTATAACAATATAATAAAATGCAATGAAATATGGATTTCAATAAACTCCCCCTAAAAACAATTTAACTAAAAAACCTCAATTGAAATTTTATAGCATCTGCAATAATGTTTAATTTTTTGCGTTGTTACTCCCTCTTTATTATCAAGTGTAAAGACAGACAGAGAGATGGGCACCGCCTTTAAATATCAATGTAAAGGAATGACCAAAATATACTTGTAGACAACATGAATGCAATAAAGTTAACCACCAAATAGCTTAACTAAATGTTAAAAACAAGTAGCGAATTTATACATAAATCTAATAGCAATAAAGGAATGAACTTAACATTGTACATGTAGGTAAGTTAATACATATACATACATACATACATGCTTACATGTTATGCTACATGAATGTAACCATGTATATGTGTACATCTGTGTAAATATTAAATGATACAAACAACAATTCATGTGATCTTAAATTACCAAAAAATTTCTCCCCAATGATTTCTACTAAAGATTGTTTCGTAAATTTATTGTAAATGGACTTATTTTCAGTGTTGCCAGCTTAGTATTTTTAAGTCGAGATTAGGTCTTTTGTCAACCTTTAGATTATATTTCTTTAAAAGGTTTTTGAAAAAATTTTTGTTCAAAAGAAACAACTATTAAACTTATAAAGTATCACATAAATACATCAGGGTTGGATAAGGCAGTTTTACTATTACTACAACAGTTTTTTAAAATGGCTTGTATTACAAAAAAAATATAAAATTTTTATTTACAAAAAAACACAATAAACATTTTTTAATAAGTGAAAGAAAGAAAATTTTTTTCTCTCTTTGCTTTTACCAAAAACTGCCCTATGGCAATACTGTTTATTTACCCAATGTCTTTTGAGTTTAGTGATGACGGCAGTATTAAACGAAATACATAAATATATATAAAATAAAACATAAAAAACGAAATTTAAATTGCTGGGGCATTTCTAAAGCATTCATCCATACATCTTTAGCAGCTTAAGGTCCCCTAATGGCAAAGAGAAGGGAAAAGCTTTTTGAAGATTTGATCAGTACTTTCTACAAATGTAAAAGTCTTTGTGAAAAAATGGTGTGGCTTTTAAGCATCTCGAAATTGTAAAAACTAAAACTAAGTTTTTTCAATAAGAAATTTAAAATTAGCACTGTTTTAATCATTATTTCTGCAATTTTTCTTTTCCAGCAAAAACAAAAATTGTTAAAATATAATCGAGTAGAAAATTAAGTTTCTTAAAGAAGCGTTTGCCTACTGCATTACCAATTAAGGTCTTTTTATAAGAAATGGGACTTAAGAACTATAAAACATTGACTTTTAAAACTACTTATAAATCTGTTTATTTATTTAAATTTTTATTGGAATGAAATTGGTAATTTAAAAGAAAAATTAACAACTTGAAATTTATTGCATTTTGTGCCAAATTGTTGTAATTAAAATGTACAATTTTTACCAGAATTTGAATATGAGATAAGTTTATTAATATTTCGTGTTTTGTTAAGAAAAAACTATTTCTAGGTTTAGCTTTGCGCCCACTCCTCACCGCACTCCGAACCGATCAAAACAACGGTCAAGGGATATGACTGAAAAGATCTTCCTGCTAGCTCAAGATCAGGCGGTGTTGGTTCTAAGCCCGTGTCATGACACGCAAGCATATAACTTACTCTTCATGTTCTACCATTTGCAACTTCTCCTTATCCTTACACTACCTGCAAGAATCTGAGGTGCCATTATCGCATCTACTCCTTTTAACCCAAGCCACATGATGCTTAGTTTTAACTTTAATCCTAATCTTTAGACCCAATTTTCCAAAATCCTGCTGATATAGCCCTAGCTACTCTACAATCACTTCTGTTCTCCTATTAAAGATTCGCCATATTTTCAAGCACCCATGCCAAGCCAGTACGGGTGATCTTGTCAGCAATTTATGCCTGTTGCAATGCCTCAGACCACAAAATAGTCTGTCGTTGATGAAGTGACCTTTTTTTAATGTTTGGTTTAGATACTTCTTTAATTTTAAAATTTTTTAATCTGGAATAAAATTTGCCCTTAAAAAGGTATGGTTGTTCATTACAATATTTAAGATTTCTGCCTGATGTCTCACGTTTTACTAGCTTTGGTTAAGATTGGGCTGCCCCATTAATTTCGTTGACTTTCACTGTAGATTCTTTTTAATAGCATTAGTAACAACACCTAATAGTCCTTTGCAGATTATGTGCCCAATCCAATTCACTATCATTTTCAAAGTTCTACGGCTATTGGTATATCTGAGATTCTGAGCCAAAAGTTTTTATTGGAAACCGATTATGTCTAAAAAACTCAGAGTATTCTGCAAAGATTATAATCTACGGGCACTTATGGTTACTACATATCTTTTAAATTTCGGTTTCTGTACACACATCCGTATATCAGTTCTTACGTCAACTTGATGTTTATTTCAATTCTTGCTCTTATTAATATCCCTGATTATTTCTGAAGCCTCAGTGGTATACAATAATAGATGTGAGAGACAATGCAGACGCACCTGCATACTCCATGTCTTCCAACCTTTGGTAATGCTTTAACCTATGCCTCGGCTTGCAATGATTGGTTAGTTACAATTTTAAACATGATATAAGAAATCTTGGCGGCATTACACACCCTTGGCGAACTCCTTTGTTGGCCTTGTTGTGAAAGTATGCGGTCACTCAAAACTTAACAGGATTCTCATTAGCTGGAAAAGTTTCTTTTTTCAAACATTTTCTCCAAATCTATATTTTCACAATTATCCCTTATAATTCAGTATTGTTAAGACAAGAGATGTTTTAACGGAAACCAGCTTTTTTTGCCTTGGAGTTGGCAATAATTTGTCTGATATTCAGGGGTACTACTTTATTTCTCCTTCTTTGAAGTATGATTTCTCATTAGTTGTATTGATTCGGGAAGTATTCTTTTTTAGAATTTTGTTTACTTCCGCAAGTCCCT
The DNA here is from genome assembly GCA_963583895.1 of Melanophora roralis. Taxonomy (NCBI): domain Eukaryota; kingdom Metazoa; phylum Arthropoda; class Insecta; order Diptera; family Rhinophoridae; genus Melanophora; species Melanophora roralis. The sequence goes on from OY757187.1 coordinate 125,028,899, forward strand.
TTGGTGCAATTTCCATCTACCAGATCTATCATATAATTGAAAAAATCAGTTCAGCGCTTATTTTGGGATCCTTCTTAAGGATTTTCGGGTAAATATTGTCCCTTATAGTACTTTTGTTATTCTTGAGTGATTTGAGGACAAACATATCTTCGGATTTAAAACGTATATAGAGCTAGAAACTCTAGTTGAGTACTGCTTTAAGTTTCTCTCTCTTCCTGCTAAGATTTCATGTATCATAAAATTGCCAGCTCTTAAGTTTTCGTTCCTTGAGGCCACTATATACCGAGACAGCATTTGTGGGCATATTTTAAGCTTCACAAAGAGCTTTTTTATAAGAAATTTTTTTCAGACTAAAATTTGTTTTCCTTTACATGGTTTCACAAAAAAAAAATTTTAAATTCTTTTTAAAACAGCGTAAATTATTGTCATAAACAAAATATCTTTAAATGATAAAGTAGAAAAGAATGTTGATGCTTTTATTGCTGCTTTTATGCTCTTTAGTTGATTAGCGTATGTCCTTGTTTAAGAGTTTGTTTACTATTTGGCTTGTATTTGTGTATGTGTATGTGCAGAGGAGTACCCACATTATATTATCTTGTCTTTCAAGATGAATTAAGACTTCAACCACAATTTTTAATAAATAAATTCGTTAACAAAGCTTCAATTTGTGTGCAGGTGTTTCTTTTCTAATTACACAAAAACGCTTAAAAGTGCGTATGTACTAAAAACAGAGAGTTATGGTTTTTTCTTTTTTGTACTGTGGGAAATTATAAACAAATTAAACAATTAACTAACACACAAACACAAATACAAAATTTTTGTATTTGTACGAAAGTGTGCGCAGAACCATTAAAAATGTCATAAATCTGCAAGTAAAAAAGCTTTTAAGGCTTAATTGATTTAATAATAAAAACGTTTTGAGGCAGACGGTGATGCGAATTAAAAGCAAATTAAAAGGGGATAATGTTTTTTGATGTAATTAAATTTACATAATTAAAAAATTTTTTATCATTTAAAGGGGCTCCCAAGATATTGAAAAATGCTAACAAAAATAGAAAGAAATGTTACTTTATGTGTAGATATGTAATAGTTGTGAGCGAATGTTAAAAGCGATTAGTTACTATCTTTCACTTTCACTTAAATGATTAAACAAAAATATACATTTACGTATTGTACAACATAAACACTTAGTATTTACCAATTGAGTGCTTAAACGTTTTATACTGTAAACTAGTCAGAGCGTTATATTCGGCTGTGCCAAATCTTATATACCTTTCACAACGTGTAGGTGTTTTTATCCTAGTGTTTTCAAATTTTTTATGGCAACCCCCTTAGGAGGTGGAGATAGGGGTTAAGTAAGTATGTTTTTGGGAAAATGTTTGCAAGGAAAAATGAGCTGGAGTCAATCCTACATTTGATCTATCCACAGGCACCCTGTAAGCTGTATTGGGGGATTTATTACAATTTCCCAAACTTTGTATGAGAGCATTCTTAAGCGATGGATATAGGGGGCAAGTATTTTTGAAATATGTTTGGAAGGGGAAACTAATGGGGGTCGGTCGTACACTGTATTTTTGTTAGGCCGACTCTGGGGAAGTTATGAGCATGTTTACATCATTTTTGTAAATTTAGTTTGGCAACCCCTTAGTACATTCTATACATATGTTTAAAAAGGAAAACTAATGTTGGTCTGTGATACATTTTTTTTTTTCTCTTGGGGCGATTTCGGGAAAATTGTAGAGGTTTTTACCCTAATTTTTTCATATTGTGTATGGCAACTCTGTTAGGATCTTAAGATAGTGGGTAAGTATATTCCACAAAATTGCTTGGGAGGAAAAACAAATTGGGGTCGGTCTTACATTTCACCTTTGTAGGAGCACTCTGGAAGTTGTGGGAACGATTAAAAAAAATTAAACTTTGTATTGCAGCCTTGTTAGGGGGCCGAGATAAGGTGTAATTATGTTTAGGGTTAACTGTACAAATTTTTGAGAAATAAACAAAGGTAGTCTCGGCCAGTTATCGGGCTGCATTTGAAAAGCGATTTTCTGATGTTTTGATACCACTTAGGGGTCTATGTAACATCGGGGGCTCCAAAAAGTTGATTTCAACCATAGCACGAACAGACGAACAGATAAACATTACTAAGTTGACTGCGCTATCCATAAGGATCAAGAATATACATATATACTTTATGGGGTCGCAAGTAGATATAAATCACTTATGTGAACGGTATAAAAACTGAAAAAATTAAGGCCTTATAAAAAGCCTCAATTCCTGTCTAAAATAAAAAATTTATTTATTTAAAATATTGTTTTTAAAATCCCAATTTCGTTAAAAGAAAAAATAAATGAGTATGAGTACTCTAAGTAATGGGTATTGACAAATCGTAACACATTAGTTGCCATAATCAATATAAAAAAATCAACAACCAGCAATGCTAACTCGTTAATTCTGTTGATGATTAATTCAATTTAAATAAATTGCTGATAAATCATCGATAAAGCTAGAAAAACAAAAGGAAACTATGGAAAATAAAATACAAACAATAATGAAAACACAGTTTTAAGATAAAAAAAAACACACACATACCCTGACATATACACTTATCATGCAATATTAAGTAACCCAGCAAAATTAAAGATTCTTCAAACTGTTTGCAAATTTGGTTGGCATAAGAACTTGTTACAGTTTTTTACCTAAAATGCCTAAAGTTCCAAAATAATATTTAAATTTTAAGTAAAAAAAATATTTTGCTGGGATGTCTCACACTATTTTAAAAACTATAGATAAACCTTAATGTTTTTAAAAATGTAATAAATTATACTTAGACACGAAATCATTAATATTAAAAAACAATTGTGAAGCAATAGAAAGCACTATATCCACATAAGAGATAACAGGCGCCACAGTGGTTCATTAAAAAAAAGCGGAAATTACCAAATTTAATTGAATTATTTTATAACATTTAAAGCAACATTTTATTACCGGATCTTTGGTACAAATTCCTTTTTCTTTTCTTTTAAATCGTTAAACTTAAGGATGTTCTTATACAGAATTGATTTTTGCCACAAACTCTTTTGACCTGCTATGCTTTTAAACATTACTGTTATTGTCTTGCAAAAATAGTGAAAATTGTATAATTTATTACTGCAAATCAAATTAATGGGCCAAAAAATATTATTTTATAAATAATAAAATACAAATGAACCTTAAATGGACTTAATAACCAACTGACTGACTGACTGACTGACACATACAAATAGACAAGTGTCAATGTATTCATTCATACAAACAATCAGACAGACAAAAACAAATAAATTAATGTCTCTACGGACAGCCATTAATTTAATAAATTTTGACAAAGAATTATCTACACCACAATGCATATACATACATACACACATACAAACATCAAAGAAAATAATGAGTTGCACAAACAATAAAAACAATAATAATTTAAGTGAAAAACTGCAAGAAAGAGATAAAGTACAAAAGAGGTGATAATCAGATTTATTTTCAACATTAAATCAAGACATTCGTTTTAGTTGTGTGTGTGTGCAAGGACGTCTTTCACTCACAATTACTGACCAAGTTAATTGTGCAAGCATGTCTGTGTGTGTGTGTGGTTTTCTTTAACATTTTATATTTTGGTTTTCTAAAATGATTTATTGATATCATCAATTAGTTTTATTTTACTTTTATTTAAAATTTGTTAAGAAGCAAAATTTTTATTTCTTTTTTAAATTTGTTTTATTGTTGTTTTAGTGCAACAATTATTTTAACAAATCCATCATTTACAATGTTGTGACAGTAAAAATTCAGACAAAAAGTGTAAAACCAAGAAGGAATTCTTAATTGATTGATAAAATTCTTTTAAGGGAAATTGAAATCTTAAATTTAAAAAAACACTAAAACAATAAAAACTCAAAAAAAAAATTGTATGATAATTTTAAAAAGATATTTATTTAGCACCACAAAGAAGTGTCTTCAATAAAAAAAAACCACGAACGAAACGAAAAATTATCTTAATATACTAACACTCATGCCTTTTCATTTCTTTATCCTTTCTACGGAATAGACATCTTTTGCTCTCTTTCTCTCACAGTATTCTTCCTTCACAAGTCATGCTGCTTTCTCTTTTAAGGTTCCATGTCTGTCGCATACATCGCTTCACGTTATCACGGGTCTTAAAATTGATTCCTGGTAGAGGGTTTTTGGTACCCGAATACACAAATTGCGGCTTTTTTCCATGAGAGGTCAATGCAATGTAAAACTTACCGAAACCAAATCGTTTGACTCAAATCGACACTCAGAATCTATTGAATTTTTTCCGTCCCCCAATTTCTGTGTCCAGGTATTACAGGTGTACAGGTTTAATGAAATTTGTTACATTTAAACATAAAATTAAAAAAAGAACTAAATTAATGGGTTTAATAATTTGATTTTTTAATTTTTGTGGGCGTGGCACAGCCCACGTTTTGCTTTCAAAGCTTCTTTCTTCTCAGGCATTAAAGCTTCAAAGAAATATGTGCTGTGTAAATGACTAAGAGTGTAGCAGCCTTTACTTGGTTGGCTTTTCTTACTTTAGAGGCGTTGCACTTAAATGCCGCATGAAATTAAAAGAAATCAATGCGGTTAAAGAACTAGTTCTAAAAACTTTTGTGGGCATGGTACCGCCTATTATTTTTCCACTCATAATGTTTACTTTAAAGTCCATTAATATATATTCAAAGTTTTATGAAAAAAATATGCAGTAAAATAACCTGTTTTCCCATTATAATATTTGTGGGCGTGGCACAGCATTTTTTTAAAGCTTTAGCCTTATTAACCGCTCCTTTAAAAAAACTTAAAACTATTGCATTAGCTTTTTATTAGCTGCAGTTTTCCTTTTTTTGTTTATACTTAGTCTACTACTACTACTTTACTATTAAAAAAAAATTCGAAAGAAAACATCCTTTCGTATGGGTAACTTTGTTTTATTTTTACCACATCACCATATTGACTTTCACGTAAAGCAACTAATTTTCTTTTAAAAAAAAATATCTTCATAATAAGCATCCTAAAAAGCAACTTAAGTTTTCTTACTCTGCAAATTTTACAAGTAGCACATAGAAAATCGTTTATATATTTATCTTCAATACAACAGCTTATTTAGAGAACACAAGTAACATAACATTGAACTAGTTTGCTTTAGAAGCGAAAAACAAATAAAAAAGGAAAAGATTGTCCCCATTTATAATAAACGTGTTCGCGGTTAACAAAAAATGCATTAAATAAATGATATTCTTAGCACATGCAAATACGCCAACACCAACGTGGAAAGCACTTAAATTAAAGTGTTATATTTAACAAATTAGTAAAATTCGCACAAATGGTAGCTTATGAATATACAAGAGATAAAAAAATTTGGTTTCAAAAACAGAGCTTTAAAGGTAACAGTTTTTGTTACAAATTTAATTTTTAAGATTTGACTTTAAAAAGTCTTTATTTTAATAAAATTAAAGCAAAAGAGTTTAGGAGGCAACAGACTTTTACAGGGTGTCTGGTGGCAGATTTATGTGATCACACTTAAATAAAAAACGTGATAATTGACACAAAGTCTAATTAAGAGCATTAAACGACAGAATGGAAATGCAGATTTTAATTTTGAAGATGGAGATGTCTCCGTCGAGTTAAATACACTATTCAAAACGGGGCCTTGTGCTTTGCGCCACACGCTGCAGTAAACTTAGTTTAATTGAGCTGATTTCTTGACGAATATTTTATTAAAGCTACAAGACATTGGAGATTGTCTTTTTGAGGTAGCCCCATAACAAAGTCCATGGGGGTTAGATCGGCTACCTTGGTGGTCATGGGATGTTCCCAAAGCGACTGAACAGTTTTTGGGAGAAATATTCCCGAAACTAACTCATCGAAGCTTTGGCTGCGTGTGCAATCGTTCCATCCTGTTAAAACTACGTAAGTGAAAAGTACGATTAATGAGCTGACAGGTTTGATAAAATTATCACGTATCATGCGTCGATATTTTTCATCATTAACATTCGTCATCTGGCCTCAAGAATTTGCGAAAAACATGGTCATGGGACAATGTAATGGTTTTTGATGTTTGAGTCAAACGTTAAAGGTTCTTTTAGACCATAACTGCTGCTCGCTTGTTCATGTGGTCGTTTAAGTGAAAATGAGTCTCGGTGCTCCAAAAAAATTGGATTTACAGTTGGCAAACACTTTAGCATCGTTCCAAAGAAATTTTTGCGAAAATCAAAGTTTGAACTTTAAAAGCATGGAACTTTGGATCCTTTTTTAAAATTCCATGAATAATTCCAAGTGAAGCTGCTCTTTTCTGTACTAAGTTATGTTAGGTTAGGTAGAACAGGCAGCCGTTGAAGAAAAGGATACAACTCACTTGAGTCCGCTTAATTTGGTCCCTTTATGTTACCTGGAGAGGTAGATAGAATAGGTTGAGATGGAAGGAAATAAAAAATTTTAAAAGGATAGATAAGAAAGAAAGAAAAAAGAGAATAATGAAGCAGAATTACCAGGGTCCCTGGTGGATATCGAACCTACATCCCCCAGACTGGTATACCCGTGCACTTACCACAGAACTACAAGGGCACTTGTATTAAAAATTGCAGATTTCACGTAAACTGCTTTCAATCTTTATAATGTTTTTGGGAGTCCTTGAAGATCGACTGGGCCCTGGCCATGGGACAGTTACGCGGAAACCCTAAACCCACGAACGAAGGCGCGATGCTCGCTCGACCACTGTGACATCGTGTCTGGCAAATCCGCACAACCGAAAATGCCAACGGCGCTACCCTCCCTCCGCACCATTTTTTACATTTTTAAATATAAATATAATATAAATTTTCCACCAGACACCCTGTACTTAGTATAAATTTACTATAATTATATTTAAATGACCTATCTATAGTGTATTAGCAATAACTTTATTAAATGTATTTAACTCACAAATTTTAAAGAGAGAAGAGTGATTTTTTTTGTCTCATATTAGAAATTGTTTTGCTCGAAAAAATCATTCTTCATAAGGCACTTTTAGTACCTTGACTTAGAACATTTTTAAGCAAAACGTTAAAATTATATTTTTACCATAAAATTATTAATTCTCTGTTAAGTAACACTTTATTTTAAATTTTTTGTTTAACACTTTTATTTTTCTACACACTCCACCACACATACGTACATTAATACAATCCTTAATCACGCAGCATGAATTTATTTAACCAAATGATGGTTAGCATGTGTCCTGTTAAGCGTGTGCATATTAATAAATGTGTTTGTATTAAGTAGTATTACTTAAAACAAGTAATATTTATATGGTTGATTCTGAGATTACGGGTTAATTTCGGCATAATTTTTGGCGTCAAAGGTTTTTGCAAAATAACGCATTTCAACTGGGTTACTGCATTTGTTTAGTTTATAGTTATACAATTATCATAGGTGTCTCCAGTCAACCAGTAACCCCATACATTTTTTTTCAAGAACAAAATAAGTTTTAAAAAGATATTTTAGTGATTACAAAGAAAATTTTATTTAAAAGTAAATAAGAAATTGGGATAAATTTTAATTTTCTCCATTTAAATAAACAGAACATTAAATTGTCCAGTAATCTCAGAATCACCCACACACAAATGTATAGAAAAAACTTATTTTTTACTCATTTGTTTTCTATACTTTAACCAAGTTCCACTCTGCTGCTTTGTTTCGCATGTTGACAAAAAGAAAAGAGAAAAATTAAAAAAAAAAAACTTAAGTAAAAATATTCATAAAAGTATTCATATTTCATGATTATAATAATTTGTATCTCTATTGCCATTTCGAGTACTTATGTTGCAGATACTTTTTCATATTACAAAAATATTTTGAACAATTTTTCTTTTGGCTGCTGCTAATAAGTTTTATTAGTCAAAATTATATCACATAATACTTAAATGTAAAACACTTACTATTCTTACTGATCATAAACTATATTAACTTAAAGTTCTACTAAGTAAAACTACAGCTGCTAAAAGCAATAGTGCCAATAACAATCACACAAATTTAAGCAGCCATTTGTTATAGTAACAAAAACAATGTTTGTTTACTTGAACTTAATATTTTTTTTAAACTTTTACATTTTAACTTTTACTAAAGTAAAACTTAGACTTTGATAAACTTAAAATTGCTCTAAAGTAATCGTGCTGTCATTATAACTAATGTCACCCTAATAGCTTGTAAGTACAAATAGTATCTAAAATTCCTTTTTATTTTATGATTTTGACAACAAAATTTGATGATAACGAAGCAGATGTGTGCGTGCTTTATAACAAATAGAGCTGGTTAAAGTTACAACAAAAACATCATTTTAAAAGGATTTTTGCAAACATATGCATAATTGAACAACTAAGAACTTGAAAGCCAAATATAATGATGCACAAGTTAAAAATATTTGAAGAAAATTGTTAAGTATGAAAAGAAGTTAAAGAGTTATAACCAGGGCAACCAAAAATAAGCAAAATTATGTCTTTTTCTGTGCGTCGAATTAACCTATAATGTTGTTAGTCATCCTTTTCAGAACTTTTGCAAAATTTTGGCAACGTTTTGCTGCAGCATATTTTTGCATATTTTGCATATAATAGCATACTTGGCATATTTTTCCTTTGAGAGAATATTTTTCTGTTAAGGTCGCTTAAACACATTTTTTTTTAATTTTTTATTTTTATTTTGAAAAAAAACTAACAAAAAATTTTTTCGAGTGTTCTTTGTCACTTCTTGTAAGTTTTTGCTTTTTTTATTGTTTATTTTGAAGCCAAATTAAAATTTGTATCCTCCTTTTCAAAAATTTCGCAAAATTTAAGCATACATTTTTTAGAACATATTTTTGTATATTTTGCATATTACAGCATATTTTGGCATATTTTTCGCTTAAGAGCATGTTTTTTGTATAACCCGTGCTTAATGCCTTTTTTGAGTTTTTTATATTTAGTTGAAAAAAAACCAAACAAAAATCTTTCAAGTGTTTATTGTTAGCTTTTGTTTTTACATTCAGTTATTTATTTTGAAGGGAACCCCATTCTGGTTTAAACATCATTTTGGTTTCCCCATTTTTATTATTTTGTACCGGAATTTTTTGGCAGTATTAATTCATTATTTCGTTAAAGCAACTTAATTTTAAATAATGCGTTTTGTTCGGACTCTTTAGTCTAGTCCCTATTCTTATTATTTTAAAATTATATTTTTTTGATTTTTTAAGCATATTTTTGACTTTTTACCGCATATTTTATGCGCATAAAACACTTTTATAAGCGCATGTTTTTTCCCGCCCTGGTTATAAGACACTTTTGTGTTTTATTATTTGAAACAAACACTCGTAAAATGTAATTAAAAATATTAATAAAAGAGTTAATTCATTTATTTTTAAAACTATTTTTCGTTTGATTTAAATATTTCAATTTTGATTTCAAAATTCGACAAGTGTTCGGTAAAAGTTTATTTTATAAACCATTTTAGAAACGTAAGTATTCTTATCATCTAAGAGGTGTAAAAGATTGGCAGCACTTACAGCACCTAATGAAGGCGGCTACATTTTATTAAACCAAACACAAACAATCAAAATCAACGCAGAAGAGTTTAATGTTGTTTTTGTTAATATTGAAGAGCTTCAACCATTACCGTTACCACAAAACTAAACAAGTAATTAATAAAAACAGCTTTTGATCTTACCAACACCGTTCGTGTTAACATGAAAAATACTAAGAACAGACTTTTATTTTCTTTTCTTAAACACGGAGGGAATTTCATAATATTTTGTTTTTACAAAGTCCAAATACTTTGTATTACCATATGAAGCCACCTTTAGGGATACTTATGTAATTTTAGTTGAACCTTATTCAGGTAATTAAATGTTTTGATTATACATATAGTCAACAGTTTAAACATATCATTGAAACGTGGAGCAAGCAAATAAAGGCTAGACGAATCTCATTTTGGTTTCAAACTGTCCGAAATAATCCCGAAAAAATCGCTATCTTTGTCGCCGATATCGATTAACTATGAGCCAAGATATAAACAAAATGGAACCAATATTATAATAACAAGTTTTACACGGATATCCAGCGGAACAGAGAGACTTTCATTTCACACACACATAAATTTTCTTAACATAAAACGCCTCAAAAACTTTACCTCTACAATTGTTTCTTTCAACATGTTTTGCACTTAATATTTTACATTTCTACCAATATTTTTGCTTCGGTGTATTAATTCTTTAAAAACACATGTCGTGTTTGTATTAGTGCAAACGTTAAAATATTCAATATTAGTCCTAATATGTTTAGATAAATGTTCGCTTCCATGTAAATAAGTGTTGTTGTTGGTCCTATTTCTTTAGTTATTACGTAAATTACGTAAATTTTATTTTAAGCCTGAATTATGGTTGTAAGTTAATGTGTGCGTGTGTGTGTGTATTTGAGTAAATATGTGTAAAGCACAGGGAAGAAGTGTGTAATAAATGTTTTGCCAGTCATTTATAAGCACCAAAAACTCTTGTTCACTCTTTCGCTCATAAAAATCCCAATCGAGCTGACTGTTGTAAAAAAAATGACTTAAGTCATCATAAAGTATGGCACTATGTAGCACATTTGAAGGTTATGCAAAATCTAGAAGCACAACCATATACAAAGAACTACATGTGTTGGTATACATAACCCAGATGGTCATACTTTCAAGACATAAAAAGCAAAGGGTACAAGGCAGTTGTTAATCTTTCAGAAGATATTGGGAATATTGACGAAATTTTCAAATAAATTACCGAAAATTGTACCCAGAAGGAACAATGTCGATTATCTTACATTTTAACTCTTAAACTAATTAAAAAGCCCGCACAAAATATCTTAACTTGTGGTTAAAAAAATTTCTTTTCCATTATTTTTAAAAACATCATTATGAAAGAATTTCCTTATTGACAAATTTAAAAATGCCTTTAAAAAATTTTGTTCGACGAAGTTTTGGTCGACTGGGAAGTGCTGACCTCCATGAGCGATGCTGTTAAGCACATAAACCTTTCTATACGTTAAAGTAGCTTAATTTTGGCAATTCACGTTAATTTCTCATTGTATATTTATGAAACGCTTCGTATGAACGTAATTAAAGTCAAACGATAGCGCAAAGCTTTGGCATATTGTATAATCTACTATTTGCTTCATACTTTGTGCCACAGAATCTTAATAAGTTTTGCTGCATATCAGCTTTGTTATATAGAAACATATTGCTAAAATGTTAGTTTAATAAATGTTCAGAATTATGTTTGTGTTTTACTAATAAATTTATATGTGAAAGAATATTGATGCAATAACTTTGAAGTTTATATCTTCACAACGTAGTAATACTTTTAAGATGGTGATAAACGTTAAGAGAAGACTATTTATCACTTTAAAAGACTCCTATTTCAAGTGGAATTTTTAATTTTTCATTTTGGTTTTTTCTTGCAGATTGTTAATGAATACACCGATTGGGATCGTGCCTCCCAGCACCCAATTAATACTAGAGACACTGCCGTGGCCGCTTTATCAGATGCTCAATTTGTGGCCCCCCTTATACGAACAGCTGACATCTTTGCCGCCAACTCACCGCCGCCCATGTCAAGTAGCAGTTCTGGTAGTGGTACAGCTTCGGCTTCCACTCAGTATCCAGGGCAAACTGGTCGTTGTTTTTTCTACGTCTTTGATTACCAGACGAAAGATGGTGACTATCCCCAGCGCATGGGCACGGTGCATGGTGAAGATTTGCCATATATTTTTGGTGCTCCTTTAGTAGATGGTTTCAGTCACTTTCCTCGAAACTACACAAAGTCTGAGATTGCTCTTTCAGAGGCCGTTATAACATATTGGACTAATTTTGCTAGATCAGGGTAAGTCAATTAGTATTTTAAAATGTAATTTAAATGGGCAATTTTAACACCGCTTAAATCATCTAACAAGGCCTTTCATTTTTGTTTTATAATTAACATTTAAAAAAAAAAATCTGGTTTGTTAGGTTCCAAAAAAACATATTGGAGCATATTTATAAACAATTTTTTAATTTAAAATTGAAATTAAAATTAAAATTAAAATTATATATAAATTAAATTTAAATTCAATTGAAAATACTAACTTTGTATGAAATTTTTTGCATTAAAACCAATTTAAGTGTGTGTGTACTTAAGCAATTATATCAGCTTCTTACAAAATCTTCTCTTGTTATACTTTTATATTTTTTTTTTTTTTGTAATTTTAGTAATCCAAATGAGCATCATCGTCAGGATTCTGCATTGCCAGCCTCTAAAGAACGTAATCGGTTTCGTAGCATAACTTGGGACAGTTATGATCCTTTACACCAAAAGTACTTGGAAATTGGTAAGTCTTTCGAAAAAATGTACTTAAAAAATTACTTATTCATAGAGAAAATGAATAAGAAATTACTTTTATTACTTAAAGTTTTCTTACTTCTTTTTTTATCGTTTTAAAATTAATATTAAAATAATGAAATCTTAAAAGTTGTTTGTAGAATACGATGAAAAAAGTATTAAAAGGTGCTGCTCGTTGTTGTTGGTTGTAATAAAAAAAGTTTCAAGTTTTTTTGGTTTCTTAGATTTTTCTTTAGTCTATGGAAAAAGCAAAATTTAATGTTATAATTATGTTGGAAATTTTAATGTTTTCGCTTGTTTTTCCACAAACTGCAAAAACATAAGGACCAATTGCAGGGATATTTTTATACCCTTCACATAAGTGACAAGGGTATATATAAGTTTGTCATTCCTTAACTATCCATTTGGGACCCCACAAAGTATATGTATTCTGGATCCTTATAGATAGGGAAGCCGATTTAGCGTTGTCCGTCTGTCCGTGTTATGGTTGAAATCAACTTTCTGAAGGCCCCTGATATCGGATAGACCCGTAAGTGGTACGGCTTTCAGAGTTCTCCTACAAAGGTAAAATGTAACAACGACCCGAATTATTTTATGCATCCAAACATTTTGGTAGAACATACTCACCCTCTATCTCCAGCCCCTAACATGGTTGCCATACAAAAAAAAATTTTAAAATAAAAAGTAAAAACCGCTACAACTTCCCCGGAGTCGCCTCTAGAGGAAAAAAATGTATCACAGACCCCCATTAGTTTTTTCTCCCAAACGTATTCCTAGAGTATACTTACCCCCTATCTCCACGCCCTAAGGGGGTTGCCATACAAAATTTACAAAAATGATATGAAAATGTCCACAACTTCTTCAGAGTTGGCCTTAGAGCAATAAAGTGTACGACCGACCCCTATTAGTTTCTTCTCCCAAACATATTCCCAGAGTATACTTACCCCCTATCTCCACGGCCTAAAGGGGTTGCTATACAAAATTTACAAAAATGATACGGAAATGTCCACAACTTCTTAAGAGTTGGTCTTAGAGCAAAAAAGTGTACGACCGACCCCCATTAGTTTTTTCTCCCAAACGTATTCCTAGAGTATACTTACCCCCTATCTCCACGCCCTAAGGGGGTTGCTATACAAAATTTACAAAAAAGATATGAAAATGCCCACAACTTCTTCAGAGTTGGTCTTAGAGCAAAAAAGTGTACGACCGACCCCCATTAGTTTCCCCTCCAAAACATATTCCCAGAGTATACTTACCCCCTATCTCCACGCCCTAAGGGGGTTGCTATACAAAATTTACAAAAATGATACGGAAATGTCCACAACTTCTTAAGAGTTGGCCTTAGAGCAATTAAGTGTACGACCGACCCCTATTAGTTTCTTCTCCCAAACATATTCCTAGAGTATACTTACCCCCTATCTCCACGCCCTAAGGGGGTTGCTATACAAAATTTACAAAAATGATACGGAAATGTCCACAACTTCTTAAGAGTTGGCCTTAGAGCAATTAAGTGTACGACCGACCCCTATTAGTTTCTTCTCCCAAACATATTCCTAGAATATACTTACCCCCTATCTCCACGGCCTAAAGGGGTTGCTATACAAAATTTACAAAAATGATACGGAAATGTCCACAACTTCTTAAGAGTTGGTCTTAGAGCAAAAAAGTGTACGACCGACCCCCATTAGTTTTTTCTCCCAAACGTATTCCTAGAGTATACTTACCCCCTATCTCCACGCCCTAAGGGGGTTGCTATACAAAATTTACAAAAATGATACGGAAATGTCCACAACTTCTTAAGAGTTGGCCTTAGAGCAAAAAAGTGTACGACCAACCCCCATTAGTTTTTTCTCCCAAACGTATTCCTAGAGTATACTTACCCCCTATCTCCACGGCCTAAAGGGGTTGCTATACAAAATTTACAAAAAAGATATGAAAATGCCCACAACTTCTTCAGAGTTGGTCTTAGAGCAAAAAAGTGTACGACCGACCCCTATTAGTTTCTTCTCCCAAACATATTCCTAGAGTATACTTACCCCCTATCTCCACGCCCTAAGGGGGTTGCTATACAAAATTTACAAAAATGATACGGAAATGTCCACAACTTCTTAAGAGTTGGCCTTAGAGCAATTAAGTGTACGACCGACCCCTATTAGTTTCTTCTCCCAAACATATTCCTAGAATATACTTACCCCCTATCTCCACGGCCTAAAGGGGTTGCTATACAAAATTTACAAAAATGATACGGAAATGTCCACAACTTCTTAAGAGTTGGTCTTAGAGCAAAAAAGTGTACGACCGACCCCCATTAGTTTTTTCTCCCAAACGTATTCCTAGAGTATACTTACCCCCTATCTCCACGCCCTAAGGGGGTTGCTATACAAAATTTACAAAAATGATACGGAAATGTCCACAACTTCTTAAGAGTTGGCCTTAGAGCAAAAAAGTGTACGACCAACCCCCATTAGTTTTTTCTCCCAAACGTATTCCTAGAGTATACTTACCCCCTATCTCCACGGCCTAAAGGGGTTGCTATACAAAATTTACAAAAAAGATATGAAAATGCCCACAACTTCTTCAGAGTTGGTCTTAGAGCAAAAAAGTGTACGACCGACCCCCATTAGTTTTTTCTCCCAAACGTATTCCTAGAGTATACTTACCCCCTATCTCCACGCCCTAAGGGGGTTGCTATACAAAATTTACAAAAATGATACGGAAATGTCCACAACTTCTTAAGAGTTGGCCTTAGAGCAATTAAGTGTACGACCGACCCCTATTAGTTTCTTCTCCCAAACATATTCCTAGAGTATACTTACCCCCTATCTCCACGCCCTAAGGGGGTTGCTATACAAAATTTACAAAAATGATACGGAAATGTCCACAACTTCTTAAGAGTTGGCCTTAGAGCAATTAAGTGTACGACCGACCCCTATTAGTTTCTTCTCCCAAACATATTCCTAGAATATACTTACCCCCTATCTCCACGGCCTAAAGGGGTTGCTATACAAAATTTACAAAAATGATACGGAAATGTCCACAACTTCTTAAGAGTTGGCCTTAGAGCAATTAAGTGTACGACCGACCCCTATTAGTTTTTTCTCCCAAACGTATTCCTAGAGTATACTTACCCCCTATCTCCACGCCCTAAGGGGGTTGCTATACAAAATTTACAAAAAAGATATGAAAATGTCCACAACTTCTTAAGAGTTGGTCTTAGAGCAAAAAAGTGTACGACCGACCCCCATTAGTTTTTTCTCCCAAACGTATTCCTAGAGTATACTTACCCCCTATCTCCACGCCCTAAGGGGGTTGCTATACAAAATTTACAAAAAAGATATGAAAATGCCCACAACTTCTTCAGAGTTGGTCTTAGAGCAAAAAAGTGTACGACCGACCCCCATTAGTTTCCCCTCCAAAACATATTCCCAGAGTATACTTACCCCCTATCTCCACGCCCTAAGGGGGTTGCTATACAAAATTTACAAAAATGATACGGAAATGTCCACAACTTCTTAAGAGTTGGCCTTAGAGCAATTAAGTGTACGACCGACCCCTATTAGTTTCTTCTCCCAAACATATTCCTAGAATATACTTACCCCCTATCTCCACGGCCTAAAGGGGTTGCTATAAAAAATTTACAAAAATGATACGGAAATGTCCACAACTTCTTAAGAGTTGGTCTTAGAGCAAAAAAGTGTACGACCGACCCCCATTAGTTTTTTCTCCCAAACGTATTCCTAGAGTATACTTACCCCCTATCTCCACGCCCTAAGGGGGTTGCTATACAAAATTTACAAAAAAGATATGAAAATGCCCACAACTTCTTCAGAGTTGGTCTTAGAGCAAAAAAGTGTACGACCGACCCCTATTAGTTTCTTCTCCCAAACATATTCCTAGAATATACTTACCCCCTATCTCCACGGCCTAAAGGAGTTGCTATACAAAATTTACAAAAATGATACGGAAATGTCCACAACTTCTTAAGAGTTGGTCTTAGAGCAAAAAAGTGTACGACCGACCCCCATTAGTTTTTTCTCCCAAACGTATTCCTAGAGTATACTTACCCCCTATCTCCACGCCCTAAGGGGGTTGCTATACAAAATTTACAAAAAAGATATGAAAATGCCCACAACTTCTTCAGAGTTGGTCTTAGAGCAAAAAAGTGTACGACCGACCCCCATTAGTTTCCCCTCCAAAACATATTCCCAGAGTATACTTACCCCCTATCTCCACGCCCTAAGGGGGTTGCTATACAAAATTTACAAAAATGATACGGAAATGTCCACAACTTCTTAAGAGTTGGCCTTAGAGCAATTAAGTGTACGACCGACCCCTATTAGTTTCTTCTCCCAAACATATTCCTAGAATATACTTACCCCCTATCTCCACGGCCTAAAGGGGTTGCTATACAAAATTTACAAAAATGATACGGAAATGTCCACAACTTCTTAAGAGTTGGCCTTAGAGCAATTAAGTGTACGACCGACCCCTATTAGTTTTTTCTCCCAAACGTATTCCTAGAGTATACTTACCCCCTATCTCCACGCCCTAAGGGGGTTGCTATACAAAATTTACAAAAATGATACGGAAATGTCCACAACTTCTTAAGAGTTGGCCTTAGAGCAAAAAAGTGTACGACCAACCCCCATTAGTTTTTTCTCCCAAACGTATTCCTAGAGTATACTTACCCCCTATCTCCACGGCCTAAAGGGGTTGCTATACAAAATTTACAAAAAAGATATGAAAATGCCCACAACTTCTTCAGAGTTGGTCTTAGAGCAAAAAAGTGTACGACCGACCCCTATTAGTTTCTTCTCCCAAACATATTCCTAGAATATACTTACCCCCTATCTCCACGGCCTAAAGGGGTTGCTATACAAAATTTACAAAAATGATACGGAAATGTCCACAACTTCTTAAGAGTTGGCCTTAGAGCAATTAAGTGTACGACCGACCCCTATTAGTTTCTTCTCCCAAACATATTCCTAGAATATACTTACCCCCTATCTCCACGGCCTAAAGGGGTTGCTATACAAAATTTACAAAAATGATACGGAAATGTCCACAACTTCTTAAGAGTTGGTCTTAGAGCAAAAAAGTGTACGACCGACCCCCATTAGTTTTTTCTCCCAAACGTATTCCTAGAGTATACTTACCCCCTATCTCCACGCCCTAAGGGGGTTGCTATACAAAATTTACAAAAAAGATATGAAAATGCCCACAACTTCTTCAGAGTTGGTCTTAGAGCAAAAAAGTGTACGACCGACCCCCATTAGTTTCCCCTCCAAAACATATTCCCAGAGTATACTTACCCCCTATCTCCACGCCCTAAGGGGGTTGCTATACAAAATTTACAAAAATGATACGGGAATGTCCACAACTTCTTAAGAGTTGGCCTTAGAGCAATTAAGTGTACGACCGACCCCTATTAGTTTCTTCTCCCAAACATATTCCTAGAATATACTTACCCCCTATCTCCACGGCCTAAAGGGGTTGCTATACAAAATTTACAAAAAAGATATGAAAATGCCCACAACTTCTTCAGAGTTGGTCTTAGAGCAAAAAAGTGTACGACCGACTCCCATTAGTTTCCCCTCCAAAACATATTCCCAGAGTATACTTACCCCCTATCTCCACCCTCTAAGTGGGTTGCCATACAAAATTTGTAAAAATTAGGATAAAATCCCCTACAACTTCCCCGTCACCCGTGGAGCATAAAAAAAATGACACCGACCCCTATTTAAAAATTAGAAATATTTGATAAGTAAAAAAATGGATAAAAATAAAAAAAAGTTTGGGATTTCGAAAGGTCAATGTGAAGGGTATATAAGATTCGGCACAGCCGAATATAGCGCTCTTACTTGTTTTAAATGGACTTAAAGCAAAACTTTGAACGTAGATTTGATTTGGTCAGATTTTTAATTGTTAAAATAATTTTTTTTGAAATTTTTTTGCTGAATACCTTAAAAAATTGTTTCTTTTTTTAAATCTCGTCTTCCTTAATTTATATGACAGGCTTCTCGATTTCAATCGCATTTTTTTTCTGCAAATTTTCCATAACTGCGACGCCCAGCATACTTATCGTTTACTGAAGCAAATCATTTAACTCAAAACACTTTTTTCACTTCTACTTGTTCCTTTTTACTTACAAATATTTCAATAATTGCTAAAGTTTTGTTTCGGCTTAAGACTTATAAACAAAATAAAAGAATAAAGTTAACAAGTAATAAGAGGCTTTTGTTTACGTTTGCATTAATACAAAAACGCTTTTAAACAAATTAATAAAAAAAAAAGTAGAAATAAAAAAGAGATATAAAACAGAAGATAAAATTTCAGGTGATTATGATGTTAAAAGAAAATAGAATTAACAGGTCAAATAATATTATTTTATTGGGGGATTTATTTTAAAACTAAATTCTCTAAAACAAAATTAATTTCAACAAATATTTACTTTATTTTTTTGTTTTATTAACCGCTAATTTGTGTAATTCTTTAACAATTATCGTCAAATTTCATAAAAGTTTTTAAGTACTTTGGCGAACAGAGTTTTATTGTTGTTTTAAAAACGATTTAATTATTTTGAGGCATTTAAAGAATAACATGCAAATTTCAATTTGAAAATAATAAAAGATTATTAACCCGCACCAAAACTTAACAATTGGAAGAGTGTTTTCACATAAAATTATTAAGAAAAACCTACATTCGTAAAAATCTAGAGAATTGGCACAGCATTAAGCCTACTTAGTTCAAAAAACATACACGTGTGGCATAATCATTAGTTGGGAACAAAAGACTACATTTTTGTTTTCAAACTCTTATCTTCTTGTATATCAAATCGAAAACATGTTAAGACACACTTTATAGGAAGTAAAAAGGAATGTGTTTTTGACAATGTAAGACACTAGAATTTTCCACACCGTCATTTAAGCAAACAATTTCATTTATAAATTCCATAAAATAAAAAGTGTAAAATTTCAATAACAAAAAAGGAAAAAGGAAGAAAGAGAAGATAAAACATTTAAGCATGAGAAATTAAAAAAAAATTATTTTTTGGAAAAATGAAAAGAAATCATAACATAAGAATGTAAAATAACAAAAATATGTAGAGGATTACCTGGAAAAGAAAACATAAAAGGGTAAATGGTTTGAAAAATTATATATAAAAATACAAGAGGAATTCTTGACAAAACAACTTCCACTCATAAGAGTTTTGTTAATTTAAGGATAAATGTATTTAAGCAAATGCTTAGGAGAAGTAATGCTCTCAACACGTTTATTATAATTTTGATTTTTCCTCTCAACATTTTCAAGTTATCACTTACGTTTCACTTAAGTATATTAACATGTGTTGGTATGTTTGTGTTTGTAGGTCTCTCTTGTGATTGTATGCGTTTACTATTAATTTAATAACTCAACTTTATTGAGTTGATTTTTGTCAAGGTTTAAATATTTAATTTAAAAGTCATATGCCAGCTGTTCTTTAGCAATTTATATATGAAAAAACCTATCCCTCCTGTCAACCATTTTTTTTCTGAAGGGAACAACATTTTAAATTTCTGTTTATATTTTAAAAATTAAAAAAATTTCTCTGCCATACGCCTAAATTCTAAGCCCCGATACACTACCAGTATGTTTCACTTAAGGTTAAAACTTGGGAGAATATTAAAACATATTTCCTTTACACAAACAAACATTAAGAAATCATAACGTCCTCTAATCTAATTCAGTCAAATAAAGGAAGTGCGTTGCTTAGGTGATGTTGGAATTTGCCACCTCTAACAAGCACTTCTATACATAAGTATTTTATAATAAGCATGTGTTTCAGGATACGTATGTACGTATGAACATACATAAATAAAACATCTTCACGCAAACATGCTTGAAGTCAGACACCTACATACGTACATCTGAGCCTTTATGTAGCAAATTCAAAAACAAAACTCACTTCGAATTATTTTTTTTAATTTGAGAATATTTTAAGGTTTACTTTTATTTAAAACAATTTTTAAAAAACTTAATCTAATCACAGTGTATGTCAATTTTAATTTAAAAAGGGTAATGCAATAGGGGCAGGTATATGTTGGCAACTTAAAGTTCTTTATTTCCAGAAAAAATTATTTGAAAAAGTTCAAAAATTTTTTAAACTTTTTTTGAAGTTTTAAGCATCAAAGTGTGAAATGCACAACGTTATTATATAACTCCACGAAAAATCTTAAACTGCAGCAAACAAATATTCTCAGTGGCTGCACAATGATAGTTTCAACATCAAATCCTTTGTTTTCATTCAAATATACAGAATTCACCCACTTCCAAATGGTTAAGTTTTAAAAATCCCCTTTAAAGACTAAAGTAAGGCTCCTTCTTCTATAATATTTTTTTTTTAAATTCTACTTTCGCTTCTAAGTAGGGGAAATTTTTGAATAAAAATACACTTACACGGCTATACAAGTGCACTTATGGCAAAAGGATATGTGTTTGTGTGTCTGAGTGTCTGAGTGTATTTAATGTTCAGGTACGCGTATTGTATTTGAAATTAATGACGACTTTTCTCCTTTTAATAATAACTTAATACAAATCATAAAAAGGAAGAAAACAAAATATTTAGAAAAAGAAAAGAAAAAAATGCGTAAATTATTGTTCCATTCTATTCTGTACAATTTTTTCAATTTTTTTTTTTTATTTAAAAAACAAAATTTAAAGCATTGGGCAAATATACAACAAGAACATATGAACGTTTGTATACACCATGCTAAGATAAGCCCAAATGTAATTATGTATATATGTATGTATATATGAATGAATGTGTAGGTATGTTCTTCTATATATTAGTGCTAAATTCATATTTTTCATTCTATATGTGTTCGTATCCTACAAAGGTTACGCTACAAAAGCTTGGTTTTTTATAAAAAAAACGGAAAAATATGATAATGTTGTTGTTATAAATTTTAAAACACAATTATGACATTAAACTAAAATGTCTTTGTTTGTTCGTTCTTTGTTCCTCTAATTCGATTAGAGCTTAAAGAAGACTTTAAGCCTAAATATGTGATTTGCTAAGGACTGCTGTTTGTCTTGCTGTTCTTACTAATTTTACAAGAAAAAAATCTATTAATATGTAAATCTCTTTCTATTGTTACCAGCCAATAACGAGAAAATATTGTTTCAATTAAAATTTTGACTTTAAAAATTGATTCGTTATGCTGTTTGCCAAAAAAAAAGTAATTTTTAAAGGTTAAGATGTTATAAATTTAAATATTAATGATTAAGGAAAGTTATTGCTTAAGGTTAAGGCAATTTAAGGAAAAAAAGGATATAATATCATTATAAGAAAATATATTTGGAAGACAACCTTGATTTCTATTGATGTTTCACGGGCAAAATAAACGTTCGACAAATTTTTTTAAAACCAGGGTTTTGATATTAAAAAAATGGGTTTAAGAAGAAGGATAAATGGAGCCGTGTTATTAGATATTGAAAAACAGTTTTACATATTGAAAGTGACAGAGAAGAAATATTTAATAAGTTTCACGTACGAACTTTGTAAATAAAAGAAAATTTTTCCAGTAATGTTTAGTATGACTTACTGACCAGTCGATTACAAATGGATGTGCTCTTCTTGAAATACGCCTATCATGTCCCTAATCGTGATTTTCAGGAACAAGTTCTTTGATTTTTGGGAGTACAATCTTTGTAGTTTGCATAAAGCAGTAAAACAAGTCACACGGTTGGATTCTTCACTGACACGGATAAACATCTTTGCCCGTTCCTGTACGCGGTTAAGCAGCTCCAAGATATATATTAAAGCACCAGCCTATACATAAGAGTTATATTCCATTTTTCGCCGAATATAAGTAAAGGGCCTAAATAATAAGAAAATCGGATGGAGCTAAGTTGTTTCGAAAACGTTTTTTCAACTAAAGATCCTCCTTATGCTTTTTTACACATAATTAAAATGTGTTAAATCCAGCAGAAATGCAAAGGATTTTCATGCCCAGATGCTCAGAGTTTATGTCTCCCAAACATTTTCCCCATTTACTAAGACATACAATTCAACATAGTCAACTGTGCTTTTTTGTGTAAATTGGCAACATTTGGCCTTACAGGATGGCCCCTATACATGCATTGCATTGTGTTGGTATCAGGAAAATAGGTTATGGGAAGGAGGATAAAGGGAGTAGTGTTTGTGGACATTTGATTTAAATTTCTCGATATTTACTGTGACAGGAAAGACATCACTGGGAAGTTTACTCCACATACGAACTGTGCGACCAAAGAAGGAGTTCTCCCTGTAATGAGTGGTGCGATTCACCGGCCAGTCGACTATGTATGGGTGTGCAGTTCTAGAAAAACGTGTATCACGTAAAAAGTTCTGGGTTTCGGAAACAAGTTTCCTGATTTCCTCAGAGCAAATTCCATTATAATATCGATAGAACAGCGAAACACACCCAACATCACGACGGTGATCGAGTGAATCAAGACGACTAGATACCACAACGTCACCGATGAGTATCTTCGCTCGTTCCTGTACGCTGTCAAGTAGCCGCAAAATAGACTTCAGGACACCAGCCCATACATAAGAGTTGTACTCCATTATCGGTCGGATGTAGGTGGTATAAATATTGAGATCAGATGGTGTAAAGTAATTCCTACACCGCTTAGGGAAACCAAGACACTTGGATGTTTCCTTCGACACCAGAAAAATGCGTTCCATCTAGCGGATATCACACTGTATTCTTATGCCCAGAACATCAAGAGTCTCTGTCTTTTCAATACTTATACCATCCATTAATACAGACCAGGCAGCATTGTCTATTGTGCGTTTATGTGTCAAAAGACAACATTGAGTTTTACGAGCATTAAAATCAGCCCTATTCGCACGGCTCCAATTGGAGATTACTATCAGATCGTGGTTAATCGAGACATTCATACTCTGTCTCCTAGCTAGGCCTATGGCCAAACGAGTACGAATGGAATATGCTGCTCTCGTCTGCAAAGGAATAAATAGTATTCGAAGTTTGACATAGAAGGTCATTCAGAAAGATAAGAAATAAAGTAGGAAAGAGGACGGAGCTCATTCGCAGGGCCTTAATTGGATATAACCATTATATCACCGGTAAGTGTCTCTGCTTCATGTCCCACTTTTTAAAATCCCAATCTGTAGTCAAATGCATATGAATCGCGAATGCTGCTGTCATCTCGAAAACGAATAAATAAGACTTAAAGTTTTAAATCGAAGATCATTAAGAAAGTTATGGAATAAAATAGGAGAAGGGACGAAGCATTGTGGAGGCTCTGAACTAATGCTGAATTCATTGGAAAAGTTACCATCTATAACGACACGGACAGTACGATCTCTGAGAAAACTTCATAGTTATCGAGAAAATTTCTCTCCAACGCAACAAGTTTATATAGAACAACAACAACAATTTTATATAGAAGACGCAAATAAATAACGCAGCCTTTGGTCAGAATGCGATAAGGACAGGCAAGAGATGTGTTCCATATAGCAGAGGAAGATAGAGTATCGAATTAATTTTTAGAATCAATGAAACCCCAGTAAAATGCGTCCACAATTCGACAGATAGCTCATTGTTTATGTGTAACGGGGGAGAAAGCTGGCCCGCTCATTACGAAGGAAAGAATCGAATGCAATTCAAAGCCATTTGTTAGCAATTTGAGCTATTATTCTGGCAAAGAACATTGCTACATTGTTACAATCCACCTCTTATTGATTTGGTATTTGTGAGGGCTTCTTTTAATTTATCGGTCAACAAACAGATAACATGGTGGTGAATCGCTTATTTTAAGTGATGGTTTTAGAAGTTTCGGAGATAAGCTTTTTATCCCAGGAGCTAAAATACATAACCTTGAAGATTTCGAGATAGTCAGTGAATATTTATAACATCTCTAATATTGTGTTCATTGCATTCCCATTAGTTAAAAAAACCTTTGGTTGGTTTGGTTGCTGCAGTCAGCATCACGTTTATTACGTACACCTGTGTAGTCGACCTTTTTTTTGGGAGAAAAGACCATTTTACCAATGACCAAATTGTTTCTGAGATATATTTAAACATAAAATTTTCTATCTTCGGTCTTTATTTGGAGACCATGTCGGCTCAAAGCTCTCTCAAAACCACTAATTACTACTTCACCTTCTTTTATTACTATTTTTTGGACATCTGTTAACGCATAGCAGTTTGATTTAAAAAAAACCTTTTCCTGTTATGGGCTGTTTTACGTGGGATTTCCCATATGTAAGTGTGTTTAAGAAATAATTCACCTCTTCAAAGATTAATAACAATAAGGTTGTAAAATATCGATTTAATTAAGAACTTTTTTACTAGATGGAAATTGTTTAATTATTAAAAGGGAGAACATTTCTGGGTAGCTTGTATTTAACCTCTTTAAATGTTTTCAGAACTCTTGTTAAATTACATTTTAATTTAAATACCATATTTTTCTAAACTAACTATTTCGTTAATCAAATGTTTTGCAGGCATGAAACCACGCATTAAAAATCATTTTCGGGCTCATCAGTTGTCAATTTGGCTGCGTCTGATACCAGAACTACATCGCACTGGCATGGAAGACGTCATAGCACGTCATAATTTATTTCGCAATCATGATGATATGGATTTGTATGAAGGTCCTGTCAAACCAGATCCATTTGCATCACAACGTTTGCTGCTTATCGATGAGGCCCTCATAAAAAAGGGACGTTCTAATAATACGGGATATGTGGCAGGTGTCCTAGGCGGTGAGTGTGTGAAAAGAATTTTTAATTTTCCATAAAATATTTAACAAAAGAAATCTTTTTTAAAAGTGAAATAAATAAATAAAAAAAATATAACATTAAATACACATGAAGTTTTACACGAGTTTTTTGTAACACTCTTATACACGTACTATTCACACAACTAAAAATCTTTTGTTGTAAGAAAATGAAAAAGAAAAAACAAAAAAATTGCCTTAAAGCCTTCCCAGCCCAGATGATTTTTTTTGTTTTTGTGCAGAGTCAGGTGTACAAAGTATAAAGTATTAAAAATATTTGAACATGTGTTGTAATGGCTGTTTGTCAAGAAAAGATTTAAGTAAAATTCAGTTTCTTTTTTGTATTAATAAATGTCTAAATGTTTAAGTACATTTTGAATATGTGTACACGTAGTAGGTGTGTTAGTCATGTCTTCCAGCTATATTTATATCAAAAAAAATGTTTTTTTATGAAATTCGACAAAAAATTTAATAAAAGAAAATATGTAAAAGAATCATAAGGAAGAACCCTAGACAAGCAGAAATTTAGGCTTTTTATTTCCTGCAGTTGCCTTCATTATTACGAAACGAAACACATACAAGCTCACACGTAAATATAATTTTTTTTTCTTTGGATTTATCAGTGTATATGTGCGAATTAAAAAAAAGTGTTTCAAGTACATATTTAAGATTGTAGAAGCTGATAAAGAAGCAAAATGTAAGAGTTTGTTAGTCAGTCATTCACTTAACAATTTTAATTCAAACTATAGGTACATTGAAAATATCTGATAAGTTTCTGTATTTTTGTTTTTTTGTCATACTGGGTGCATGTCTGTACGTTTATATCTTCAGGCACGTGTGTAATTTTTTTTTTGTTTGATTGTGTGCATGTGTGACTTTGAATGTGAAAATCTAAAATTATTTTCATAAATATCCAAAATCACACTCCTTTAATGTTCATACTCCTTTATGTTAGTTCCAGCTGTCATTTAATCTTTATTGACAAACGTTAGATTTCTTAACAGATATTCAAAAGCACACACACATACACACATAGTAAAAGTACACTTTTTCATGTACATACAAATTTATATTTTAACACAATGACACTTGAAATAAATGAATATTCATTTAAACAAGTGTTGCCTTCAAAAAAAAAAAGACTTCAAAATAATACAGAACAAACTATTATTATTATTTTAAAAAAGTTTAAAAAAGAGTTGAAGGTAACGAAATTCTTAATTTTAAAATGTAAAAATAACAATTAGAAAATATTTACTTTAAATTTATTATACTCTTCACATAAGTGATTAGGATCATTCTGTCTGTCATCCTGTTTATAATTTCTTTAATATTCATCTGCGACCCCAAAAATTTTATATTTTCTTGGTCCTTAAAGATAGGTAAGTTGATTTAGGTAGGTTTGGTTAGGTACAACAGGCAGCCGTTGAAGGAAAGGAAACAGCTCACATGGGTCCGCTTAATTCGGTCCCTTTGTGTTACCTGGAGAAGCAGATAAATTAGGTTGAGATGGAAAGAAAGAAGAAATTAAGAGAAGGATAAGAAAGAAAGAAAAACAAAAAAATGAAGCAGACTTTCAAGGGTCTCTGGTGGGAATCGAACCCACAACCCCCAGACTGGTAGACTCGTGCACTTACCACTGATCTACCGGGGCACCGCGGCACCGATGACCATCTGTCCTTCTGTCCGTGTTATGGATGAAATCAATTTTTGAAGTCATTCGATGTCGCATAGACCCGTAAGTCGTATCAAATTATCAGAAATATTTGCAAGCAAATCATTCTTGAAATCCAGCAAAATCGGCCGAAAACTGACTGAGAAAAAAACCAAAAACCTGTACCTCTAAAATTTCTCTAAAACTTGAAAATAAAAACCTCTACAACTGCCACGGAACTGCCTCTACACCGGTGTAATGTAAGACCGACCCGCATTAATTTTGTTCAACATTATATTTGTGGGACATACTTACACCCTATCTCCGCCCCCTAAAATGGTTGCCATACAAAGTTCAATTTTATTAATTTTATTTTTAAACCACTCCCACATCTTCCGAGACGCTTCAACAATATCCAATTCATTTTTCCTCCTAAAAATGTGTGTGAAACATACTTTCTACCCTCTATCTCCAGTTTCTAACAGGGTTGCTGTACAAAATTTGAAAATATTAAGGTTAAAACCCCTACAAATTTGCCGGAGCCACCCTTATAGGAAAAAATGTATCACATGCCCCATTACTTTTCCCTCCGAAACATTTTACAAACCTAAGGGGTTGCCATACAAAATTTACAAAAATTATGTAGAAACGTCCAGTGTCGGCCTTAGAGAAATAAGTTGTACGACCAACCCCCATTAGTTTTCCTTTCCAAAGAAATTTCTAAAACATTCTTACCTCCTTTCTACATCGTCTAAGGGAGCTTTCATACAAAGTTTGGGAAATGGTAATACCCCATCTTCGCTAGAAGGGCATCGTTGATTACAAAAGAGGTATCTTTGTCACCACTTCAATCAGTTTTTAAAAAGTTTTTTAAATGATATTTTTAACTGTTATCAGATTGCTATGCTAGCATTTACAAGAAAAATTAACTTTTTGGCATCCCTGACTCAACTCCTGTTAAACCCGACATCCTTATAGTTCTGTTTTTCCACTTCTTTAATTATTTATCGAAAAAAACGTTTCCTTTCCTTTCGATACAATTCCCGCGCATTATGTGTGCCTGCTGACTGAAAAGTTGTCTCTGCAGTTGCTTTGCGACACTCTTTGTCATACCATCAGCTCTTCTTGATGTGTTTTTTGGTAATGCAGCACGGTTTTTGCAACATTTTCCATAAAGTTGACAATATTCTATATATATATCCTTGAGTTTATGCATTATTCCTCTCTTTACTTCAATGTAAAAAAATGTCCTAATTTGCTCTAATTTTAATATGAGAGGTTAAATAGGCACTTCCATTGAGGAACTCTTAAATAAACACAAGCATCTTTTATACCAAGGATTTGTATAGAGAAACTACTTTCTTTAATATTGAATACAGATATTTTTGTATAAATGAAACTCAATTCTAATGATATTCTAAATGTAATAACTTTACTGTTCTTTGAAATTTAAAACAAAATACTTAAGGGCAACTTCCTAAATTCAAAGGTTTAACTCTTAATGATTTTTTGCTTCCAATAAATTGTTTCAAAACTAACTTATAAATGTCGTCAACAATTTTGCTACTTTACTTTTAACATATTTTATATTTAAACACAAACAAATTATTTTCCCCCAAAGTTTATTTTTCTTATTTTCATAAAACAAATAGAAATAAATTTTAAGGAAAATTTTCAAATAAACCAACAATGTCAAAAGATACTTTTTAATTATGATTTGTAATCGCTTGGAAATTGTTTAAATATATTTATACCAACATTCATACAAACATACATATATGTTTGTAATCACAAGCAACATACCAAAAACCAACAACAAAATGAACAGAAATGAGTTACGAGAAAATGTAAATATTAAACATATGGTCGATTCCACGTTAAACGGCACAAATTAAGGAAAATTCAATTTGTTTTCTTTATTAAAAAATTGACGATTTTACGTCTAAAAGAAAATGAAAATTGTTTAAAAATTAATAAATTAGTTCCCAAATTAGGCCTTAAATGACCACATACTGAATAATCGGATTTTCTTTTTTACGTTTTAATGAAAATGTCACACCTGTCACAAATTTTTTTGTAGAAGTCATGAATTAAATACCGCTTAGAGCACTTTTAGGCACCATTAAAACTAAAAAAAGTAAGCCCGATCCCAAGAATATTTCACACAACTAGATCCTAAAGTCAAAATCATCTTCACAGTCTCCAAGTAATCATTGTAAGCAAAAAATATCTTCTTGCAGTGTCTACTTACTACTAATCCCTTAAAAACCTATAATCCTTGAAAATCATAGCCATTACAATGGAATTGCCCATATGTAAGTGAAATACTTTATCCATTAGTGTTTTGATAATATCTGTACTAAGTTGCTTTACATCTTGATATTTTTAGCCACAATAGTCAGCATAATTTAAATGTAAAATATAAGTTCATTCAGATACAAATAAATACAGAAATGCACTTTTGCTAAAACAAATTCTAACGATAATACTGCAAGTATTTGCCAAAAACTAAAAATTAAATTAAAAAATTAAATATGTATGTATGTACATTTGACATATTTGTTGTTTGTCTTATTTCTTTTCTTTTTTAATTTTCAACATTTTATTATTCGCAAAAAGAAAATCATTGTCAGGACATTAAGTTAAAGGAATGAAGTATTAATGCAGCAAATAAAAATAATAAAATTATTCAAATAATCAACATAATTGCAAAGCAGAAATTCCTAAAGCTGAATTTAGGAAAATGAAAAATGCACAGTGGGACTAGTGAACCAAAAGTGTTAAATAAAATTCTTCTGAGCAGAAAATTAAGTTACCTAAGGAAATCGCAAAAAATTTTTTAAGCTGGAAAAGAGAGCTCAGATTTGTAATAATAAGCGCTTAAATAACACATCCAGAAAGCAAATAAATTTTCATTGCCCATTGGATCATTGGATTTGTTAAAACTAATTTTTCTTTTATGGTAAAGGAATCTCAGTTTTGGAAGTTATAATTATTTAGTAGCAACAGACCTAGCATTTATCAATTATTAATTTATGTTTTAAGCAAAAATTTACGCCTTGTGTGCATATGCCTATGAATGTGTTACAATCTCAAATAGCTTGTTATCTTAAACTGGCTCTGGTAAAAGGGCTCATTAACATTTTTAACTGCCCTTTAATGCATAACAATTTGGGTTAATTGATCTCCCTGCCAATTTCCTCAGGCCAATTGTTGACTGGCTCAGAGTCATATAACGGGGTTTTTAATTCAGGCAAATAACAGGTTTTCATATCCTCTCAATTAAGTCCTAGGTCAAAGTCAGCCTAAAAATTCCTCAATTTCGGGAAAGTTATAAAAAACAAATTTTCTTAAAAAAAACCACCTTAAAATGCTGCCAGTTTTATTAAACGTAAACAGGAGCTGAGATTTGGCGCAGAATATGATTCAAGGGAAGGAACATGGTTGAAAAATATCTTGCAGTCAACGCTAGAAGGCAATTTGGTATTTCGGAATTTTTGCCTTGTCACTCACTTGGCTTTACATTGGGCCATTTTTATCTGATAAATGTAAAATGTTTCTAAAACTATTGAGAAAAGAAATGAGTTGGCAAAGAAGCTCAAACGTGATTCATAACTGACACCAGTGCACGTGCTAAATCATAAACAGTAACAACACAAAAATAAACAAAACCATTTCCTTTTCTAAGATGGTTTTTACTGATAGTTTAATCTACGGAAAACTGGCCACAAAAACTTTTTGAATCCTGGGAACTACGAGACAAGAAAACATTATAGCTCATTAATTAAAATAAACTAGTTCAATCTTGTAAACTCGTTTGGCAAATGGTAAAAGTCTTGTCATGCCAATTTTTAATAATTCCACCAGGTTTTAAAAACTGAGTATCTACACAGTTTTCTCTAATTCGCATAAGTACAGTACGGCAGCTCTCAACCGTGATGTCTATTCCCCGACATACCGCAGAATCTACAATCATTTCTGGCTAGTCGCACTGTTCTTTAGTCATGAGACGCGGTCTTACAATTACCTGTTGTTGTAACTAATAGGAGTTTGTAATTACTTCTTTACAAGGCTGGAAGAAATCTCCTTAAACCTGAATCATAAAATTCCACAAAATCCTGGAGTCTCTAGACGAAGTGGTATTTACCCAGACCTCCGTCGTTCTGCACCCTATACTTAGAAGAGTATATAACTCTTTCATAGAACTGAAGTCGAACACGAAATGCTTCGTCAGATCATCTGCCATCTCTCGGCACACAACTTACCACTAGATTTCTTACATACTTTAACAGTTGAGAAGGTGAAGTTTGCAGATTTCGCCTTGATCATCACTTAACTTAGTAATAAACATGTTTACCTGTTTAGAGGACAGAGCAAGATCAGTTGCTTATTTGGCTGCTGGAATCTCTCCTTAAAGGTCTCTCTAAGGCATAGTTATCAACAAACACTGGAGTTCTAATTTCCTCCCATTTTGTACCCATAAATACCTAGAAGTTGTGGGTCAAGTGGCTTGCCAAAGACATGCAAACCAACTGCATTTTTTCATAGCCACACCTGGCTTCTCAGACCTCTTTGCAATATCTTCTGCGTTTAGTGCCAGTTATACACTCTACACTCTATGTAGGGGACTGCGGTTAACTAGGTTTTCTATTTTTCAATTTTTCTATTTCTATTGCCGTTCTTTGGTATTTAGTGTGTACTTTCAGAATAAGTTTGTTATTTATTATCCAAACTCGGTGCATAAGCCCATGGACTGGCCCAGTCTTCTTGGTAAAAAACACCAAATCTGTATTTTATGATAGTTGTTACATAAAAAAATAAAATTTTACCGATTCTGCAAAAGTATACGAGACCGAAGTCTTTCAGGTATTTTAAGAGAATATTCACGAGCAGTATCCTTCTAAAAATTGTAACTCTTGTTTTTTACGGGTCAGCTCTAAAGCACGATGTGCTTAAGTACATGTATATTATGACAGGTGTTGTCTTATTCTAGGTAAGGGAAGATTGAAAATAATCTGACAGTCCAAAGAAGAAGCACCATACCTTTCTAAAATAAGTTTTTATTAAGTTTTAAATTGATGAATTTTTTTTGGAACTTTTCTATATTTTGTATTAAGTTCAAATAAAGGGAGTGCTGACAAGAAATCTTTGCAAGTTTCGAAAACGCATTCAACTTGGAAGTCGGATTTACTTAGTTTTTACAAAATCTTCATTTCTAGCAATCACAATTTCAATAACAATCTTAAACCCTAAGTAATAAAAGTTATTATTTAAATAATAATTTATGCAATCGTCATCACCAAAATTCTTTGGGGGTAATATTTCTTTGGTTAACCTTTCAAATTTATTAACATATGTATGAGCATGTATTTACTTTGCTGTTTTAGCATTTTTTGTTAAAAAAAAAACATTTAAATCTTACGTTCACAAAATTCTTTTTTAAGTCCATCCATATATCAAATCTATTTCTCTGCCATTCGTGCTCTTTCCAAACTCTATTATTAAAACAAAATATTTTGTGCCGATTCAAGTCAAATTTCAAAATAACTGACCATAGAAAAACTCTGCTTAATGAAATGTTAGACCAAACAAAGTTGGGAAAAAATAATTGAAATCCAGCATGTAGTGGAATGCTTCGAACATGAAGCAATGTCAAACAAAAATTTATAAAAGAAAAGTTTGAATTGCTTTTTCTTATAAAAAAAAGTAACCAGCTGCTATTAAAGTATAAACTGGATGGTTTTTCACGTTTTTCCATGTCAACTTCTTCATACTACAAATGACCACAAAAGAAGTGGAAGAGAGAAGCTTGAAAAGTAAGAGATATAAAAAGAAAAACGTGAAATGAAACTGTAGCCTTTTTCGCAGCGACATCCATTAAAGAAGCAAACAACTGTTGTTGGAGGAACATTTCTCTAAAAATCAAACTGAAGCTGCTTTCACTCAAAAGGGATTTTACATAAGACTTGTCAAATATTTCACCAAGAAGTTAATACATGTCGTGTGAACGCGTCGCAGCATTGCTTTAGTTAAAGGTATATGCACAAGTTATATGGCAAGTTTTCAATTAAAGCGATTTAATTTTTCATCTGGCAAAGCATTTGACATCAGCTTTTGGCAGGTTACGTCAGACGTTATTACATATGTATGAACGTATGAAAGCAAAAGTTATCAAACATCTGGAAAAAAAAATGCAATTGCAGAAAGTTAGATGTAAAATACATTCCGTGTAAAAGTAGCCTAAGCTAGGGGAGTCAGCATACAAAAACACATATATAAAAATTGAAAAAGCCAAAAAACATCTCAAACATTCTCATAGACATCACATGTCGACACTTCAGTAGTGACATGTATGAATAAATAACTATGACTACTGAAATGAAAGACGAAAAAAGTTTTCGCTAATTGGATTTTGATTTTTTTGAGTCTAAAAAAAAAGCTAAATGTATAAAGTTTGTTAACCTTTTTAATGCATCTGGCAACATTATTTAACATAACCTTACTTTCGGATTCTTTTAATGGTATTTAAGCTAAGAAATAATGTATTGAAGGTAATTGAAATCGTTAAGTGTATTACTGTTTATGGTGAATGGAAGTTAGAAACCGGAAACGTATAGCTATGAAAGCGTCTAAAGCACCCAACCCTTGATTCTAGATCAACTCTTTGGCTATTTTACATCCAATATATACTTTAAAGGAGTGTTTAAATTTCTAATGCCCAAAACATATTTGTATGGGCTTAATTTTGTGACAAGGTATAATGCCAGGACTTAAGCAAAAAGTTCTCAAGTTAAATTTTGTTGTTGAATCAATATTTCTTTGGGAAAAAAATGATCTAGGCAAGGTCGGCTGTCTAATATGACATAATGGGATGGATATATCGAGATTTCTGTCAGTGTTAAACAAGGATTCAGTGTAAGAAGAACACATAACAGGCTCATACTCCGTTTTAACGAAGACTGTGGCTGCTATAGAAACAGAGAAAAGAAAGTGACAGTTTTTCAACTTTTCTACAAATGTCTTGGTTAAGGAGCCAGAAGGCATAGATTTTTGGGCAATTATTTTTATCTAATTAATTCTAAAATCAATGCATCTATTAAGTCATGTCAAACTAGCTTTTCTTTATATCAGGCATAGGACACCAATACATTGATATTTGCCTCGCTTAAGAAGCGAGCGTAGTCTCTAGTGCATTCCACATTATTGTCAGTAATTTTAACAACAAATGAAGACTAAATAATCATTTTCAACTTATACCAATGTGCTTACAAACGTACGTATATTAAGAGGAAACATCAAGATGCGGCGCCCAGCTTTTGCAGATCTTGCACGTACAATTGTGAGTGAAACCAAACAACCATATAAACCATAGGTTGTCAAAACTCTCACTTAATGAAATGCGTCTGTATTGGATAAGAGAAAATTGCCCAGCAAACAAAAAACTAAGCATTGCAAATGTGATGAATTTTACTTTTTAAAGCAAAATGGAAATAAACTTAAAAAAAGTTATTAAAATTAAATTTTTATATGTGACGTCACTAAATGACGGCATTAGAAACACCATGGTGTTTACTCAGCATTAAACATTTCATTTAGTGCTTTCTCTTATACTACTGTTGTTTATTCTAATGTGTCTTGCTTTTTTGCTAAATGTGTTGATCGTATATTTTTTTCGTATCTTGCAGTTCTTCACTACACACAGCATCATCTGTGTCTATTCATTTTGATTATATTTAAATCTCTGTTTATTTCTTTTAATTATTTTTTATATATAAATGATGGTCAGAGTTTTTATGTACAAAAGGGTTTTTTTTATTATATTTATACACAAATACATAACATTTGCTAAAGCAACGAATTCGCAGAAAAACATAAAATGAACAATAAAATAAAGCTGACAACCAGCGAAAACCCCCCGGGGGATTAATGAACAATCATAGAAAGCACAAAACAACAAACAAACAAACAAACAGATAAAAATTTACATCAAATGTCCTAAAAACATTAAGAAATAAAGGCATTAATTAAAAACAATGAAAGTTGTCCTAACGATTTGTTTCAATGTATTTTTAATTTTGTTCAATCTTCCTAGAAATTCATAATTATTGGCAAGAAAATTATATTTTTGGGAAATTTCATATTTTACGATTTAAAAAAGGGTCATTAAAGGAGGATTAATATTGCCAACGACATTTTAATATAAAAATATTTATAAATATATTAAAACCAAAGAGAAAAACAAGAAAATTAATAAAGAATCTGTTATTGCTTGTCCTTCAAAATATATGAAAATATGACCGCTTTTGTGTAAATATGTACATAAATACGCAATCTTGCATACATTCATCCATATTTATATTCACCGCAAATTGTTATAACTATTTACATTGGGAAAGGGAATAAAGTTATTTGAATTAAAGAATTTATGACAAAATAATCTTTAATGAATATAAAAGCTTAAAGTTTTTCGTCAAAATAAAAAAAAACAAATTTTGCTTTTCCAAGGATCTGAATAATATTTTTTGTTGTTAATGGCATTTAAGCATTTAAATAGAACTAAAATAATATAAATAATTAAGAAGTATATTGGAGGTAAAAAAATAAAATATTGTCTTATTTAAAACATTCACAGAAGGAAATTTTTTAACATTATAGAATAGAGAATTTACAAACAATTTGTAGGGGAGCTCAGGTTTGTTTTTAATATAGTTTAATATGGTTAAAGTCTCTACAAACAGACCAAGAGTAACTAAAGAAGAACACAACCATCCTCAACGCCCCTATGAGACTTATAGGTGGCACTTCTTTTTTTAGATTAATCAGCACCAAGCATTCTGTTGGTATCAGAAAAATAGGTTGTGGGAAGAAGGATAAAGGGTTATAGTGTTTGTGGAGATTTGATACTACAAATGACGAGAAAACTATCCTAAAGAAGTTTATTCCACAAACAAACCGTACAAATAAGGAACAAATTTTTCCATAATTTAGAATGCGATGAACTGGTCGAATACAGGTAGTATAAATATTAAGTAGACCCGGTGGTGTAAAATAGTTTCTACCCCGCTAAAAGAAACCAAAACACTTAAACGCTTCTTTGGACATTAGCAAAACATGTTCCGTACTTCTTTACATTTGTACCATTTATTAATAAAGATTACCTTGGTCCACTGTGCGTTTATATGTTAAAAGGCAACATTGAGTCAAAAGAGCATTAAAATCGAATAGGTATGAATGGCATATGCTGCTGTCGTCTGCAAAAGACGAATTAAAATGCTTTCAATCTGATATACGGAACCTTATAAAGCAAGCCATTGGAAAATTGAAAATAAACCTTGCACTAGACAAAGATAATGTAGAAACAAGTAAGAGCGCTATATTCGGCTGTGCTGCATCTTATATACCCTTCACATTGACCTTTCGCAATCCCAAACTTTTTTTATTTTTAACCATTTTTTTACATATGAAATATGTATTTCTAATTTTTAAATAGGCTCTAAGGCCAACTCTGAAGAAGTTGTGGGCATTTTCATATCATTTTTGTAAATTTTGTGTGGCAACCCCATTAGGGCGTGGAGATAGGTGGTAAGTATGTTCTAGGAATATGTTTGGGAGGAGAAACTAATGGGGGTCGGTGGTACACTTTATTGCTCTAAGGCCAACTCTGAAGAAGTTGTGGGTATTTTCATATCATTTTTGTAAATTTTGTATGGCAACCTCCTTAGGGCGTGGAGATAGAAGGTAAGTATATTCTAGGAATATGTTTGGGAGGGCAAACTAATGGGGGTCGGTCGTACACTTTATTGCTCTAAGGCCAACTCTGAAGAAGTTGTGGGCATTTTTACATCATTTTTGGGAATTTTGTATGGCAACCCCCTCAGGGCGCGGATATAGGGGGTAAGTATATTTTAGGAATATATTTGGGAGTAGAAATTAATGGGGGTCTGTGATACATTTTTTTTCCTCTACGGGCGAGTCCGGGGAAGTTATAGCGGTTTTTACCTTATTTTTTAAAATTTTGTATGGCAACCATGTCAGGGGCTGGAGATAGAGGGTAAGTATGTTCCACAAAAATAATGGGATGGAAAAAATAATTCGGGTCGGTCTTATATTTTACCTCTGTAGGAGAACCCTGGAAGCCGTAGGAGCGATTTTAAAAATGTTTAAATTAAGCTTTGTATGGCAACGCTGTTATATGTATGAACACTTATACTAATAAAATTTTTGGTTTGGGTGTGTTTCAATAATATCAACATGACTGATTCTGTTTTTTTCTTTTTTTGTTGTTTTTTATTATTACATGTAAAAGTATGATCTTTGTTGTTGTTGTAGACTCAAAAAACCGAGGTAGTCGTGGTTTTTTGCTTATATCTCGGTCATTTATCGGGCGATTTTGCTGAATTTCAATACCAATTTTCTCGCGACTATCTGTGACAGTTTGAGACTACATTCGGGTCTAAGCGATATCGGAGGGCTTCAGAAAGTTGATTTCAACCATAACACGGACAGACGGTCAGACGGACAGACGGACATCGCTAAATCGGCTTCCCTATCTATAAGGATCCAGAATATACATACTTTATGGGGTCCCAAATGGATAATAAAGGAATTACAAACGGAATGACAAACTTATATATACCCTTATCACTTATGTGAAGGGTATAATAAAGTTCCTGAAAATATTACCAAATGTCAATTGATGTCTCACAAAATGTTACTAAATATTCTTACTATCAAATGCTACATTAAAACCAAAACTGGTGGCTGTAAAGGTATCATTCTAAAGTCCATTAACATAAAAAACAGACTTTGGAAAGGCAAAACACACTTAACGCTGTATGAGGCTCCTCTCAACTTTTTACTGGTGCTTTAGCTAAAACCTTCAATAGCAATTTTAAGTCTCAGGTTGATTGAGCGCTGTTGGCCCAAAATTAAATAACTTGATTTCTTGGAACGACTTTGGGAGGCCAAATAAATCTTGAGGTTTCAGGAATATATATCATATGGGCGATAACTAAGTCATTACGCAAAAACTTAATTTTTAAGGTTAACGATGCAAAATTGTCGGTTACAATATGCTTTTTACAGCATATTAATTTTATCTTTAAATTATTTTACTTTTTACGTTTGAAGAGAAATTACCGCCTTTATTTTCTAGTTAATGTAAGCAAATCGAAAGCTTGAGCAGTGTTTTTCTCGAAATGGCTTTTATTTATTTATAACGTTGTTTGAGCAAAAGTGGTTTTTATCTCGTGTGAACTACCTTTGAACATTTTAACTAAGAAACCTTTGTTCTAATTTAGGACGGTCAAAATAGAAAATATTTTTTTTGATTTGTAATAAAGTTTTAATGTTATTACACGTAGTTTTTTGTCAATTATATTAAAAATCTTAAGCTTAAGACTTTTTTATTATTATTCTTTACATTTCAAGTTCAAATTAATAATCATAAAGTATAGTTACGTGAAAATCTTAACTATTAAGTTACACAAGATACTATAACAGATAAACTTTATTTCAATAATATATTTAATATAAATTTATTAAATTGAAAGCCTTGTTAACTTACAAGTGTTTAAACTAATTTAGAGTCTCCATCAAGATGCCAAGTAAAATAAAATTC
The DNA here is from genome assembly GCA_963583895.1 of Melanophora roralis. NCBI lineage: Eukaryota > Metazoa > Arthropoda > Insecta > Diptera > Rhinophoridae > Melanophora > Melanophora roralis. Next base: position 125,067,344 of record OY757187.1, read on the forward strand.
AAAATACCACTACAGAACAGAAAGGAAATAATAGAAAAATGCAAAAAAGCCAAAGCAACAAATATAAAAAAAATATGTAAAAAAAGAAAAATTTTTCTTAACATTTATTTGACTTTACTTTCGTTTATTCACAAAATTTGCAAATTCAGGCATCTCTTTTACTCTTTATCCCTCTTTATATCCCTGTTTCTTTCTAACACATTTAAGGCTTATTATTAAATAAAACAAAAGCGTTAGAAAAGACTTTGCAAAAAGAAAATGTTTAAGAAGTTTCCTTAAATAAAACCACATTACAAGCCTTATACTAAGTTAAATTAAATACATTTGTTTTACATAACACAAACACATGAACATTTTAAATAAATAATCTTTTCAGTCACTCAAAAACATTTGCACACTTATACACCCTCACACACATACACACACACATACACACAAATAAAAACAATAAAAAGCAGAAAGTTTTATTAAATTAACTCTACTTAATTACAACACAAATGTCCTATGACTGATTCAAACCTTATCGTCCTTATTGTATTCGACATAAGATATTGTGGCAGCAGCGTTGTCAGCCTTAATGTCCTCAAGAATATCATAGTAAATGGGTAGAGGGAAATCTTGAGAAATTTAAATTTATTTGGTTTCTTTTTATTCTATTTTCATTATAAACTAACAATACAAAAACAACATTCTTTGTAAAGTATTTTTTCTTAAAGAAAAATACTGCAAATACTTACAAGTTAAACGAGCTGTTTTTAACTACTTAGACTGTGTTTTCAAAATTGTCTCTTTAATGTTAAATTAATGAAAAAGTTTATCGATTGTGATTCTAAAAATAGACAATTCTTATAAAAAGTTTTTCCCTTTCCAGGAAATAAGAACACAACATGAATGTAAATGACGAGAGTAACGCATTAACATATTTATCGACAAGTATCTTCGGCCTGCACGACAGGATTTTCATGTTTAAAATATTCACTTAATTTTCAAAATCTGCAAAAAAAAGTACTTTTAAAATAAGTACCTGTTTCTTGTACTACTGTAAGGCATTTTCATTGGACGTTATGCTTAATTCTCATTTAATTAGTTTAAAGCTAACAATATAGATTAAAAAAGGAACTACATAGAAAAGGTACTTCAAAAAGGCAAAACAGTTTGATGTACTTATACACGGTATGTGTATCCATGGACTCCGTAAGCATTTTATAAAGGTTCAAAAACATACAATCCAAAGAACCTAGTGTACATAGATTCAATAAAAAAATAAATAGCTAAAAACCGGAGTCCAGCTTGAAGACCCTGAAGCTATTGATGGGTACTTACTTTCCAGTGTAAAATAAACTAGGTCTCGGAGAACCCATCAGCGATGTATCCACAAGTCCTGGGAAGTTAGATATAAGGGGAGAGCTTGATAGGGTAAACTTGACGGTTAACACCCTTCAACCCCACAAGTTGACATACCCAGACGGTATTTACCCATCAATGTTACCATAAATGTAGGATCAGAGACTACTACCCGAGTACCACCCTTGGTTATATATTATTGAAACGGATAGTGGTGAGGGTAATTTTTCTGCCAAAAGCTGGAAAGGGGACTTCGGACTTATTTAATTGATCTTTACCCAGAGAACACAACTGGTACGTTATTTATCATTAATGTTAAACATTCTTATCCGAACGGTTTGTTTGTTGAGAGTGTCCCATCATTATGTGGTAGGATAAATAGGGCAAGGGTTTTTTAGCAAAAAGGAGTACATGCTTGTTGCACTCTTGAATATTAAGGAAACTTTTAATAATGTTTCGATAAAGACTATTGGAAACATATTTAGCCTTTATTTAGTATTAAGTGACAGAGAAATTTCTTAACACCACCTCTGGGATCTTGATGATCAATTTAAGTCTTAAGTTTTGACTCGAAAGAGAAAAAGTGACTTATGCAGACGATATCATGGTACTGGTAATGGGTCCATTTGTATCCACTATAAATGCAAACAGGATTATCCGACCAGACAGAAGCAAGGACAAAGGACCAGTGTTAAGTCCAGGAATGTTAAAACTAGTACGGCTAACCAGAAAGCACATGGTAATGAAAATTGAGTCGCCTGTGCATAAAGGGCTAAGATGAGAATAGGAAAGAATTCCATATACCTAGACAACGCTTTGTATGGCAAGTTATCTTGGAAGGTATATATGAAAGAGAGGGTGAGAAAAGCTGTTAACGCATACTAGACCTACAAAAGCTTAATACTTTGGAGAGAACTAAGGGTTGCAACCGGATATGTTTAATTGGACTTACAGATCCGTTATAAGACCGATTCTTTGTATGGTAGTCTTGTCTGTAGGAACGATTTGAAAAATAAAAAGAAAATTTTTGAGATATTCTATACAAGGTACTACAGGTGCCAGCAGTAGTACCCCACAAGTAGCTCTAAATACCATTTAACATCTTCTTTTCATTGAACATTTATTTCTTGGCTCAATTAGTGGCAAGATATTTGATTTGACTAAAAGAATCGGTATGTGTAGGGCAGTGGGAAAAGGACACGCGATCATACGAGGAAAGATTACGAGGTTCAGCACTGAGGCACCTGATTTTAAAAAAACTATAGTTTAGCCATTTTTGCCTGGGAATTGCAACACAAGAAGTGCTTCCGGATAAAAAATCTCAAAAATATCCGAAGCCTTTCCGGAGTGGAGAAAAGAGGGGAGTTGTCGCAATGCTCAATAATGGATCCATGATGGACAAAGACAATGGTGCTGGGAGATTCAGTTATCATACAGACTTACAAATGAACAAAACATTTTCTGGGTACAGATTCTGGCAGTGGCAAGGAAAACTGAAAAGAGAGAATAAAGAAGATGAAATACGGGATAAAAAAAGCTTTGACATTACATCTCGATAGACAGGCACTCTCTAGAGGGATATTACCACAGGTCTAGGCTCGTAGGCGACTCTTAACGTGCTCCCTAAGTGATTAAAGCGAAACGCAATATTAGACTCTGTTGGGTACTGGGTTAATGTAACATTCTAGCTTAATGTACAGATCCGTTTGCAAGGAGGGGATCACCTAAAGACATAAATCTTACCTTATTTAAAAAATATTCAAGTATATGAACTCTAAACGAGAATAACCCATATAACAAATTTTAAAATTTTTTAAACCATTCTATATATGTTGCGCCTGTCAAGTGACAGCTGTATTTGAATAGAAACAAAAAACCTAAGAAAGAGGAGATAACAAAAAACTTTTAAAGTAAATGAGAGACAAATCTAAGTAAAAAGACAAAAAAGTTGGTCAACCACAAAGTCAGTAAGATGAAGCATTTCCTTAGTTTTTTGCACAATATTTTTCATTCTTCATCCAGTCATTTACACATTTCATCCCATTCATTTAAACCATTGCTTGGTCAACCATTACAGCGGCTTTTAAACTTTTGACTTTTTTAAACAAAAAGGAAATTTTCTTAAATAAAAGATACAAGAAATTTGAGAAATTTATTGATCAAATTTTGAAAATAAATTTTGCTAAAAAACCTTTATTTTTTTAAAAAGCAAATTAAAAAAAAACGTTTCTTAATTAAAAGATTTAAAAAATGCCATTTAGTTTATTATTTAATTTTTTATTATTTTCTTCTTAAATAAAAGCAGTTTTTTTCCTTTAAGATCTCGTTTCTTTTACATGTAAATAATAAAGAAACTTGTCACTAATTTAATGCAAGAAAAAACTTAAACTAAGAGAACTCAATTAAAACATTTTCTTTTTTTTTAATGACATTTACTTAATGCTCAGCATAACTCTTAGTGCATCTTTATGTATTTCTTGTATTTTCTTAAACATTTTCTTTTCTTCATTTTGTGGCTGCTTTAGAGATGTAAGTCCTTAACGGTTGTAGTTTTCTTTGAATTTAAAAGAAATAATTATAAAAGAAAGAAAAAAGCGTAAAAAAAGCAAATATAAATGTTAAAAAGTCAATAAGTCAAAGTTAATTTATTACTTTTTTGCTACATTTCTACAGACATCAATGTTTAACTTTCTTAGTGTGAGTGGGTGAGCTTGAAAGCGTGCGTTTTTCTATTTTTATGTGGCCAAAGTTGTTTGTGCTCAAAGCAAATAAAGTGGAATTATAAATACTTAAAAGAAAATCATTTGAAAAAAAAATTAAAAATGTATTTTAGCATTATTGATAGCTTAAGTACATTAATGTAATTAACTACTTAAATAATTGGCCGAAAAATTTTGGCAGACATATTCTTGTTAAGCAGAATACAAAAATAAATACAAATTGAAAGGATGGCATGAATTTCATATGATTTATGTAAATAATAAAGTGAATTTTCAAACCACTTTTTAAGATATGTTTTCCGTTTTGATGTTGTTTTGCAGATTAAAATTGTAAAACAAAAAACAAAAATTTAAAATGTTCTTGAAAAATATTTTAATCTCGACAACAGCGACACATTAAAAGAAAGCTGGCGCCAATTTTTTGCAATCACAAGGACGCATGATTTGTAGACATGATTCAAATAAAAAATTATAGGTTAAACTATTATTAATTATGTTTTAATTTTCAATTAATATTTGAAAAAAAGGAGTTGACAGAAAAAGATTTATACTTGTATTAAGTTGAATAAAGCTTAAACCATTTAATATAAAAAATCAAAATAATACGTAAATTTATTCCTTTATTGTGCAAATTCAATAAACAATACTATATTGTCATATTTTTTGTCATTTAAAAATTTACCCTCTCTTTTTGGAAATCCTCCTATTAGGAATCTTATAGTTGCTTCCGTTGCCTTCTTAGACGAGGTATTTAGTATACTCACGCTTTAACTAGCACAAGTCCTGGGATACCTTTTCTGTGCCTACAGTGCGAAGCTCTGGACATGTGGGTGGTTTTGCCTAACAACATTTATATTATTGTTTGAATACCACTTAAATACCTTTTTTCAACCCCAACACTTAGGCACGACAGTAAAACAGGATGGATAGGCAAGTGCGACTAAGGCGTTTCTTCAGCTGCAGACGCTGGAAGATTGCACTTTGTTAAAGCAAATGACTTACTTACTTACTTAGATGGATATTCCAAAACATTTGTTTCATTAGCCGAACGTATAATAAATTTCCGGCGTTACGATCGCTTTTTGCGCGTTTTTGCAAATATCTGAAACCAAGTTTCAAGATGCCTTCCCCCACTTGATCCTTTCATCGAATTTTCGGCGCTGAAGCATATGTATTCATTCTAACAACATGGCCTAGCCAAGGTAAACATTTAGTTTTAAAAACGCGTTACTATTTCAATTTTAGCAAACAGCTTATACTGCTCGCAGTTATACAAAACCGGCAACGCAGATTGGTCTGTAGATTTTCCAAAGAATTTTCCTATCGGAAACTTAAGCTATGCCTCATCAGCTTTTACTATTATCCATGCTTGAGAGCCATATTAAAGCACGGATAATATCATTGTATTGTAGAGATTAATTTTTGCCTATCAAGAGGTGGTTTCGGTTTTAGTCTACTTACTTAGTCTTGAGTAGCATCTATTAGCAAATTTGTCCCTCTTTTTTTCTAAAAAGTAACTTGTTTCTTCTGATTTTGGGGGTGCCGATGTACATAAAATCGCTGACTATATCAAAGTTGCAGTTTCCCCCTTTCACTGCCTGCCAAAGTCTACTGGGCATCGTGTGCGTTAACAGCATCAATTTTATTTCATCTGCATTTACTGTCAGACCCCTTTAGATAATTTTTTCCCGAGTTTTTTTAAGGTGGAAGTAACTGCTCGCAATGTTCGCCCCATAATGTCCATATCATCGACTTAAGCTAGTGGCTTTTTTTTTTTGCTTTGTATATAATGGGCCAGTACTATACACATTTGCGTCTCGTGAGCCAATTTTATTCTGACAGATTTCTAAATTTCTAAATTTTACCTTCTTTTAAACTTCTTAAATAACTTGTTAATATATTATTTTATAATCGATTGTGTTTAAAGCTGTAATTCCTTAACCTTTCGTTTATATAAAGAACGGTTAACTGTTTGAGGTACATAAAGACAAATGTTAAAATACCTATTAAATAGGGGCAAATCATTTGTTTTGTATAAAACAAATTGGAGTACGTTATAGTAACAATATATTTTTTCAGAGCTGGAGTTGTTTGTATTTGTTTGGCTAAGATCTAACTTTTTGCAAAATTTATATAATTTTTAAAAACTAATTATGCCAAATTTTCCTTAAGAAAAAATACCACCCGAATAATTAAGATTTCATTTGGATCATTTACTATCTTTTACACAAATTATAACCACAAATACTCACAATAAGATATGAGAAATACATATGTATGTATGTACAGATTTAAATTAAAATGTACAGACTAAGGACAATAAAAAACAAAAAACATTATTCAAATAAAATAATCCCAACAACAAAATGAAGAGAAAAAACGATTTGATGACCAACAAAGTTCAACAGAGCTTAAACAAGAATCGTTTAATTTGGACTTAATTAAGGCGAAACATTAAAAATAAAAACGAATACAAAACAACAACAAAACAGCAACGGCAGTAACAACAAACAGAAAAATGAGAAAATTTATCATAAAAAGCAAAAGCAAATAATTCTCTAGATCTGCTGAGATTTCTTTTTCTATTTTCTTGGTCTTTTATTTATGTTTAATCTAGTTTCACTTTTTGTTCTAAATGTACAATATATGTATATGAATTTGTTAAGAGGTGCAAGACTGTAAGTTGTAAATCAAAGTAAATTAGTTACAACTCTCTACTCTTGGAATTTCTTTATAGCAGCCTGAAACAATTCAAACAGACAAAGTAACATTAACATTAAGACAAAAATATAACAACAATTAGTTAAAATACAGAACGAGGTGTGTGCAAAAAAAAAAGAATAGAGAAAAAGCATGTAGATAGAAGAAATATTGTATGAAACATAAATATTCTTTAAAAAAAATAAAATAATTAATGCAGAACTTTAAAACAATAATTGTTAAATCTTAAATTAATGGCAACAAGCAAATTTAAAACACAATCACAGAACTATCTCAAAAGCATGTTCTTGTACGATATTCATCCTTTCTTTATCCCTAAAATTTTATGTTTTTACAAATGGTTGCAATTCAGCATCATTGAAATATAGAATATGCACTATTCTTATTTTCGTTGTAATTTTTTTTATTATCATTTACAAAGTTATAGGGGAATATATTAAAACGATTCTGGATCCTTATTAACAGGGAAGTCAATCAAGCCATATCCGTCTTAAAGTCTGTCCGTCTGTTGAAATCAAGTTTCCAGGGGGAAGTAAAGTCGAACAAAAAGCGTTTTAAGCTCAAACTTTTAAAAATATTTCTAGGCACAACACTGTTTAAATCTACAAAATCGGTCTATTATGGATAAGCAAACACCTAAAATCGCCCATTTTTTATGCCAAAAATTATGCATTTATCCCTTTATAGCTCAGAAAATATAGCTACTGTTATCACGAAATTTCACACGGATACATCAAAGGAGTCAACCTACATAAGGAATATTTTTGGATAGTAGCAGGAAAAGTGGTATTTCCCTTTACAATTTCACAAGTTTTGTGAAAATTTTTTATGCGCTTAATATGAAAAACTATAATAGCTATCAACTTTGAAACTACTCCAAAAAAGTTCCAGTACAATAATTACATTTTGGAACAAATATTAGTTGAACATAATAGCTTTAAATAAAAACAATTTTATTAAATTTTGAATACGAAATATATTGAAAAACTGTTAAAACTATCAAACACAAACCTTTTGCTAGGTATTTCTTTAATGATTTTTTTTAAAGAAAAATTTGTTGGCAGCCCGGGAAGTAACATCGCCTATACAAACGATTAAATTTTCAAAAACTAGAATAGCTTTCGGCCTCAAATCCGGCACAAAATAATTTGATTACATTATTTGCGGTTTGAAAATAACTTGGCTAGATCAGATGGGCTGGGTACACAAAAAGGCCAGTGTGAAGGTTATATAAGGCTCGGCACAGCCGAATACAGCGTCGTTATTTATTAATTACCATAATTACTTTTTTATTAATTACCATTTCTATTGGATGCTTTTCTTGATACATTTGGTACTGAAATTTAATAACCGCATTCTATTTTATTATATTTTTTTAATAAAAAAATTTATCCTATACAAGTTACTTTAAGTTATATAAAAAAGATTCTTGCATCTCTTCTTCTTTCTTCCTTCGCCGGCACCAATTTTTATATTGCTCTGAAAAAATAGATTCGCAAAAAATTTATTGAACGTTACTTTGGAAAAGTTGTTAAATTGCAAACTTAGGGTTTTGCCGTTTAAAAAATTGCAATTTTAGCAAAGTAACGTTCAATACATTTCTTAAAATTTCAATTTTCGTTCAAGACCAAAAGCTATAAGTAACGCTCAATACATAATTTGGCATTTAAACTATGGTTGTTAAATAAAAAGAAAAATACAAAACAGATTCACCAAAATGTTTAAAAAGTTAAGAATAAAGAGGCATCTTTTTCATTCTGTTTTATGTTTTTAATGCAATGTCAGCCATTAAGCGTAGCAACGTAAATATATATAGAGCTTGTTTAATACAAAGTGACGTTCAATACACCAGCTTGCATACTAAGAAAAATTATTGAAAAAAAACCGAATAATAGCTTTAGGAAATGCAAATACAAGGAGCGTATAAAAGATTTTATAAGTATTTAATACTTTAATAAATAAAATACCTTAATATGGAAAAATGCATTGAAGTCTTAAAAAGATTTCCCCAGAAAACTTGAAAAAATTACTTAGTTTTGGATAAAAAATTCACACTTTTAAAGCTTCTTTGTATAATCATTCAAAACATGAATTTGCTACTAGACAACTTACGGGCAAAACACTTATACTAATACTTAATCTGGTTTTGTATCAACTAAATTGTACTACTTAGAATTAGTGTATCTTGTAGTGGTACAAAAGAAAACCATGAAAAACCCGTAAGGATTGCAAATACTTAAAATTATAAAATTGTCTTTTATTCATGAACAAGTTTATTTACTAATTCCTTGTTACCTCTACATCTGCTTATAACTTTAAGTACACCCTGGCGCAAGTAAGTTTTTCATTTCGATAATATGTCTACGTGTTTCAAGGTTTCTATATGGAGTTTTATGCCTACTTATAGTTCGTTTTTAAAATTAATTCTTTAAGAACAAAATATTATTTTTTTTTAACTTAAAGGATTAATAAGCGCTTATTCGAGAGACCCCACTTTAATTTTTGTCACTACTACGTTTAAAGGGTACTGATGATGACGTGACGTGACGATGACGTGACTGGTTTCAAAAATGTATCCTACTCGGCTCAAATAAAGTTTCTACCAACATAAAGGGAAATAGTTATTTCTTTTAACAAAAATATATAATGAACTTAAGCCAAAATAAAAAGCAAATATTTGCCTTAATTTCAAAGAAATTTAAAAAAACTTGAATTAACTCTAAAATTATTTGGAAAAGTGTATCTCTTATTACGCCTTGGTGTCTGTGTAGAAACTGCAAACATTTCTACACTTTTTCATTCAATGTGTGTGTTATCTCAAGGCTTTTAAACAGAAATATTCGAAATAAAAAAAGCAAAATGTTTTTCTACTAATTGCATTGGGTTTATGTTTGTGTATGTGTGCGTGCCCTTGTATTAAGAAACATAACTAGAAAGAAAGCAAGAAATACAAAACAGAATTTTATGTTAAAAAAAAGGGTCTTAATTATGGCACATTATTTTTATTTCGTTATCTATTTTAAAAAAGGAAATGATAAAAAAAAATAAAAAATGAAAGACCTTAACATTCCAACAACACTTAATTTACTACATACCTTCCTTCTTGGCATCCTGCTTAAAGCCTAAGTGACTATCTTCCTTCCCAGCCTTTATAATTAGTTTTATAACTGGGGCTTAGCAGAATAATTTTGCTATTTTTAATTTTAAGCCTGTTGCCCCCATCGAGTCGAAAGATTTTAATTTACTAAAAATGTAAAGAGAAATGTAAAAGAAAAAAATTTGGGTTAACAACTACAAATTCTTGTAGTGACACCACTTTCACTCTTTCCTACTTGAATTTATTACATTGAAAAGTGTGGCCGGACTTAAAAAATTTGTTTATGTTGAGTTTTGGAAAATATTTAAAATAACTTAATACTTAATAACAAGAATTTTATCTAGTTTGCTTTTGATTTTATATGTTTACTAAAATAATTGATGTTTTTTTTAAACAAAAATGCTTATACGGCAACACTTGTAGTCCACAAATGTTTTGTGCAATAAAAGTATTTTTGTTTTATATGTATCGTGTTGTGCTAAGTAGGTTTGTATTTTTTGTAACAATTCGACTTTAGTCACTTAAGGTGGCTTTACATGGTAATACAAAGTATTTGGGCTTCGTAGGATCCGTGTTTAAGAAAAGAGATTAAAAGTATGTTCTAAGTATTTTTCATGTTTACACGGATGGTGTTGGTAAAATCAAAAGCTGTTTTTTTTAATTACTTGTTTACATTTGTGGTAAGGGCATATGGTTTAAGTTCTACAATATTAACAAAAACAACTGCGTTGATTTTGCTTGTGTGTGTTTTGTTTGGTAAAATGTAGCCGCCTTCATTAAATATTGTTAGTGCTGCCAACCTTTTACACGTAAGTTTTTAAAATTGTTTAGAAAACAAACATTTACCAAACACTTGTCAAGTTTTGTAACAGTATTCTCTGCTACTCAGTACATTATTCTTTTACAGGATGAGCTTTAATATTATTCCACAACATTTTTTTGGATGTTGTAATACATGTAGTACCATGTAAAGGCACCTTTAGCATTAAACTTGTATTGCTTAATCAGCTGCCAGCAACAAAACTGCAAAGTTACTTGTAAAAAAAATAAAAGGATAAGCATTCGTGTGTTTTTTTTTAATTTTTAGGTTGAGGTTGTTTATGTGTTTATTAAGAACGTTAAAAACATTTGTGAAAAATAAAGCGTATCAAGGATATTTTTTGTTTAATTATGAAAGTAGATAAGGATTTACTTAAATAAGTTTGAGCTTAAAATTTTTTTAGATTTTGAAAGTTTATTTAAAAAAATATTAATTATGCCCGCAACAAATTTTTCAAATTTAGATCAATAGCAGCCAAACAATTCCCTGGGGGATTAACGCTAATCGTCCCTCACAAATGCATAAGATCAGGTATACACAAACCTGATATATGAATATGAAGGCAAAGCACAAAAAAAAATTTTAAATTATTTTCCATCGTGTTTAGATATAATACATTTAGTGATAGTATTAAGCTATTGTTTTTTTACATTTATATTTTATAAAATAAAAATCAGAAAATATTGATATTCGTTATCATAGTTGATTTTGTATTAAAATTTAAAAATGATAATTCTTTCCGCCAAACAAAAATAAAAATTATAAAATAATAATTATTTCTTGACAAAAAAAAATTAAGCAAAAAGTAAAAATTATCTTTTGACAAATATAATAAAAATCAAAATATAATTATTATTTTTTAATTTATTTATTTTTTTTCACAATTATTATGGCCCCTTATTGATTTTGTTTAAGCTGAGACGTAATGCAAGAAAATGTCGATATCGTCCTATCTGGGGGTTCATCTTATAACTTATTTCCTTCTTAATTTTATATTATGCGATAATATTAAACTTACCCTTAAGTACATCCTTCTGTTTGCAGAAAATTAAAATTTTCTTTAAGACATTAATTGATTAATTTCTGTTTAAAGTACGAAAATATTTTTTGCCGTTTTATGTGGAGCCACCTACATGTCAATTTCCTAAAATTTTTTCATTGTATTTACTTATTTTCTTTTAGTTTATTTTAGTTTTGCTTTTTTAGAAATGCTGTGCCTTTGTTTATATTCTTGTGCATTTTATTTTCGTATAAATATATTTTTAGAAAATGTCTTTTCATAATTTTTTATATTTAGACCAAGTTGTAATAAAAAAAATTTTTTGATATTTTTTAGCATTAAAAAAATAAAACTAGTACAAGTATACGCTGTAACTATTAAGTTAATTGCGATTAACAAATGCATATGCACCTGAAATGCACCAGAAATGTAAAACATTACTTTTACACACACATAATTTAAAATCATATTGTCAAAAAGGTAGAAAAAAATTAGAGCAAAAGAAAAATGTTTGCTGCTTGTTGCTAATTTCTGTTGTTAAGGATAAGATGGATGTTGGTGATGGGTTTTTGTGACTTTTGTCGTAAGAATGGGTATTCTGTAGGCTTAAGATGCTATGACAATAGAATATAGGCCTTTATATGTTAAGGGGAGTAAAAGAATTGTTTTTGTGTGTTTAAGGTTTTGCAGTGTATGTTCTTAAATAGCATTTTGTATATAAAGTTAATTTCTTTTCCAAGTATTAAGGATGTTTGTCTTAGCAAGAGTGTTGGAAGAAAGTTTAGTGAAAAATATTTAAATCTTTAACAAACAAAGCTTTTACATTTGTGAAATTACCAGCTTATATTTGGAAAAAATTAACTTGCACTTTTGTTTCTGTACAAGCATAAAATTACTAAATAATTAAATAATCTTATACTACATGAACGGAGAAATGTATATATAAATGCACATATTAATGTATGTCTTTATCAACAGAGATGCATTTTGTATTAAATTTTTGTTTTTTGACAACAGAAATTAAATTGAAATAATTTTTTTTTATTTTTCAAATTAGTTAACGGGATTAAATGCTTAATTTGGTGAAATAAATTGACTGTATTTCTTTTTTTTTAATTGTATTTTAAATTAAAAAAAATCACAACCACAAACATAACATGGATATAGCATTTATTTAATTTGTAAGAGTTATCAATATTATAAAAATAATATCGGAAAAATAATAAGCGTTTCATTCCATCTGAGAGATGGATTAATGCTTGTTCGTTAGCCAAAGAGACTTTTAATGGAAAAAAGCGAAGTGTATATGAAAAGTAAACTTTATCCCAACTTACAAAATAAAAACAGAAGGAAAACACTCATACCGTATCTCTTTCTCTGTTACATGTTAGTTAAAAAGGTGACGTTTACAACCGTTCAAAGAGTACTGATGATGAAATTGCGTAGCTGTTTTCGAAAATGCATTCTACTCGGCTAGTAGCAGTAGAAAAATCTGCTTTTTTTAAATAAAAGTTTCTCTCAACATTAACGAAAAATATTAAATTCTTCTAATAAAAAGAAATTAAATGAACCTAAGCCAAATTAAAAAGCAAACATTTGTATTAAAAAAAAGTTTAACAATAAATTAAAATATCGGAAATATTTAAAAAAAGGCTGGGCTGTCACTAAACTAATGAATTATTGATTTAATTGTGAAGAAGATATTTGTATTTAACATTTAAAAGGATTGATTTGACTTTTATTCATAATTTTTACTATCCCTGGTTAAAACAATGCTTTATTAAATCTACTGCTGTTTTAATTTTTGTAAGCTTTTTGTGCCTTTTGCATTACAAGATAACTGCCACACTGCGGATCATCAATATTTCTAAGCAATAATTAAATATTAAGTATACGCAACCCATGGCTTTATAGTTTTATAACCACATCAAACACATGTTAGGAGTATAAAACGTTTGAGCTCAAAATCAAAAATGGGAGCCCTGGATTATCCATCGACTCAGAATTACTTCCTAAGTCAATGTACTTCCGTCCGTCCGTCCGTCCGCAAGCAATTATAGCACATGTACTTTAATCAAAACCACTATACAACAGACTCTACAGAGTTGTTTTATCATGGTGGTACGGTTGGACCTGTTTTCTCAAACAAAAAAAAACAAATCTAACATTGCGTTGTGATTAACAAGTTTTGACTTGAAAATAAAAAATATATTGATCTGAAATATTTTTTGTAAAGCAAAATTTTGGATCTTTGAGGCCAACATGCTTGAATAAAGAACCGAAATTTAGAACTTTTTTGCGAAGATTTGCCCCCATGAAAATACTATCGAAAGAATTTTAATATTATAATGCTTTGTTGAGGTTTTGAAGAAAAAAATCAATTTTAAAAAAAATTTTTCGTGAATATTTTACAATTTCAAGCCCTGCCAGGCTTAAAAAAGTAAAAACATGTGGCCTAAAATGAATTTCAAGTCAATATAATAATATTTTAAAAAAACTCATTATATGCCTTTGTTGAAGTTAGCTTTTAAGTTTATATTCCTGTTGCTTTAAAGTGGAAACGCAGTAGTAAGGGCTTTCGTATATAACAATTATGTTTTTCCTACAATATATTTCTAAAAGATTTTTTTTCTTTTTCTTTTGGGACAAGCCCTAGCAAGAAATGAATATGCAAATCAATTTTCGAATAATAAAATACTAAAACTTGTTTAAAAATGTCTTTCAATAAATATATCAAGTTGAAATTTATAAGCTTAGAATTAGTCAGAATTTTTAAGCCCCATTCTGCTTATAGTATTTAACTAAGAAAACTTTAAAGCCCAATGTGTGACTTAAAGCTTAAGCACTAGATTAACTTTATTTGATTTGAATTGTTAAATTTGAAAATAAATTAAAAGAAAAATATGTTACATTTGCTTTGATTATTGTAACTTTATCTCTAAACTTCAATCAAAAAAAGTATCTTCGCAAAGAAATCTTACTTAAGTACTGCCTATTATAAGTTTTTTTAACCTTTTTCTATTGAAAATCAAATATTTCAAAGGGAACAAGATAAAAGTTTTAAAATATAAACACTAGTCTACATATAAACAAAGCAATATATAGTTGTTGTTATTTCTGCCTTATTTGTTTACCACACACCATTAAACAAAGTTAAAGCTAAATGTACTTTGTTTTGTTGTTGCTTTTTTTGCTTGTTCGCAACAAAAAGTTTTAAAAGTCACTAAAATCCACTTGTCGCCAGAACTTCTTTTCTTTTCTTAAAACAAAATATTGTAAGTTGCTGTTATTGTTGTTGTTGTTTTTATTGCAAAAATTTTTTTACACAAAAAATAAATGTTGCTTAAACTTAAAATCACTACAAACAACACACACTTGATTGCAAAATTTGTATCCTTTTAGCTTTGTCGCTTGGAAGTGTTTTAAAGTAAAAATTGTCTTATTTTCAAAGTTACGCATACATGCACTTAAATAGTATCAATTCTATTCGAATTTTCAAAGGGAAATAATAATGGGAAAAAAAAGCCAGAGAAAATATGATATAAAATATTTAAAGTTAAAAATATTTGTTGAATACCTTGAATGCATAAGTTTGAATATGTTTTAGGATTTATTTTTTCCTTAAAATTTACCACTTTTTTAACAGAAACATTTTAAAATTGATTTTATAAATAGCAAAATGTTTTCTTTTTCAATTGTTATTGAAAAAAACTAAGTCCAGCGGATCCATTCATCGGAGTTCGATAGCAATCCAAAGTTTACTCTTATTTCTTACAAAGATTTAAAAAATTAAAAAAATTAATATAAACAGTCTCCCATTAAAAAAAAAAGAAGTAGAATTTAACTTTCTACAAAATCAACATATAACTGACACTTTACTTACTTCTTCCTAAAAACAAAAGACAAGATATAAAATCTAAGATAGTCAGTCATTATATACGCATTCCTTAAGCACACAAAGGTACATACACACGCAAACATACTTAAGTTTCTTAATATAAATGGAAAGTAGCTCGATTGAAATCACATTTATTTTACTTTTTCAGGTTTTCATGTAGAAAACTAAGAACTAAGTAATCGTTAAGAAGCTTTTGTTATTTTAAATTAATTTTTAAGCTCTCAATATGATAATGAAACATTAAGTACTGTAATAGTCATTTAGAAGTGGCAAATTGTTTTTAAAATTAACATAAAATTACTTTCATTTAAGCATTAAGATCCCTGCATTATTGCAAACTTAAAGGCAATTTATAATTTTTATGACTTTAAAATGTATTTAAAACAAGTTAATTAAAAATTATACAATAAAACTTATAAGTATACATTAGTGCCTACCCAGAAAGCAAGAATCGTGTAGTGGTCTTAGGTTAGGCAGCCGTTGAAGGAAAGATTACAGCTCACTTGGGTCCGCTTAATTTGGTCCCTTTGTGTTACCTGGAGAGGCAGATAGAATAGGTTGAGATGGAAGGAAAGCAGAAATTTTAGAAAGAAAGAAAGAATTGAAGAATGAAGCAGACTAACCAGGGTCTCTGGTGGGAATCGAACCCACAACCCACAGACTGGTAGGCTTGTGCACTTACCACTGACCTACCAGGGCACCCTGACCTACCGGGGTGATAAATAATGCATAAGATCAACGCCTCTAAATGTGAGTAATGTTTTGCTAGAAATCCTTATCTAACAAAAATAAGGTGGAAATTAGTTTGTTTGATTAACTGATATGTATAAAACCTTTTACGCATATAAATTGCTTTTAAAATCTATATTTTGAAGGCAAACAAGAAATGCTACGCCCACAACAAAATTAAAAGCCTTTTCTTGCATATCAACTTCGTACTTACTTACTTAGATGGCTGTTACAGTTTGTTTGTTTAATTAGCCGAACTCAGAATTGATCTCCAAGCGCTTCGATTTCCTGCGCTTCTTCTCCAATTTCTTCATCAACATTAGAGGGCTCCGTTAATTTTTTTCTTAATTTTATCATAGCACGCAAGTTTTTACAAGGGAAGGTTACTAACCTGACGCCTCAACAAAATTTTATCGTTGTTATGGGTGAACGTGCGGCAATTTTTAACTCACTACTTTTAATAGGTATTAATGGCAGCTACCCCAGGTGAAAACACGGGGAGGTTAGTGTCCGCAGTTGAGATGAAGAAGGGACCAAGATTGGTCTGGGCTTTGACAGGCTAAGACCAATCAGAGCCCTTACTTGGTATCCAACTTCTTCCACTTCACCGTTTTTAAATTTTGTCATTTGAATTGATGGCTCCCAGTGGCCAAAAAATTGAGTGTGCCGCCCCACAACAGAGTGGCCGATCAAGAATTAAGCCTTAACCAAATTTTATTGTTCTTATGGGTGAACGCGTGGCAATTTTTAGCTCACTGCCTTTAATGGGTATTAAAAGCAGCTATCCCAGGCGACAGCACGGGGAGGTCAATATCCACAGTTAAAATGAAGGAGGGATCAAGATTGGTCTGGGCTTTGACAGGTTAAGACCAATCAGAGCCCTTACTTGGTATCCCACTTCTTCCACTTCACCGTTTTAAAATTATTTATTTAAATTGATGGCTCCCAGTGGCTAAAAACTTGAATGTGCCACCCACATCAGAGTGGCCGGTCAAGAAATAAACTTCTCATGCTTTCGGCCTCTGAGTTTTTTTGTGCCTTACTAATATTTCGTACGAAATAAGGCAATTATGCCTACTAACTAACCATATTTGTTATCCTTCCAGATTTACTTAAAGTTATCCAGTTAATTCTCTGCAAAAGTACAAGTTTGCCTTTTCTTTTGTAGAAGGTATATGCAAAGACTTTTTCCACCTCAAAGGCTTCGTAATCAAACACAAAATTAATAATTTAAAAGTTTTAATCACTTCCGGCTTTTGCTGCGGCTTAAGTTTTCGTCTTCTAAGCTTTTTAAACTGCTGTAGAGAGACACCAATGCTCGGTGAATAAAATCGGAAAACAAAATAAGTCTAATAATTTAACCTGTTCCCAGTTATAGCAAAAATGGTTAACAAAGTCTTCTAATTTTTGTACTTTCCTAATTTTAAACTTATATTTGACACTTAATAGTGTTAAAGCAGCTAAAGTGTTGAATATTTTTTTTCATTAAAATTCACATACAAGTGTAAAAAAACAGATGGATGGATGTCTCGTCATTCGTTATAAAAGTAGCAGCAGCATAAAAGCAACCATATCAACAGTTTAAAACAAAAAAGTTTTTAAACACTTAAATATCATCTTAAGCAGCGTTTAAAACTTTAGGGTATTTTTCGATACCTTAACATGAACATAAACAACACTCAAAGAAAAAACTAACAGCAATTAAATGTTTAATGTTGTTAAATGTTTTTCCTTTTAATTAATGAAATTTTTTTTAGAGAATTTAAATTTCATTTAAATGCTTAAGACATCCTAAATGCGAAACATCTTAGGTTTGATATTATCTTGTTTTAAAAAAAATGACTTATTTCCAGTCACTTTTGCTCATCACTGTTACCTTCTTACTGTCACATATTGTACCATTATCAGCCATGTTACAAATAGAGGGTGGAAAATGAAAATTAAATTTTGTGAATAAAATTCACTTAACGTACAGCAACACTTACACTAATACTATTACAACCTTATTGCTTGTAAACTTACACATATTATAGACAACAACAATAACAAAAATAGCAACATCAAAAAGGTGCTTCTGTTCCTGCTGTTAACAAAAAAAAAACAAATTAAATTAACTAACTTGAAATAAAATTTCTGTATTCCAAAATAAAGGACAAACTCAATTTTATCCTTAAGTATATACATGCAGTAGAATTTTTTAAGTCCAAAAAAGAAAAAAAAGGTTTGTGACATGGTTACAATGGTCATAGTATGCTTTCACTAATGTTGTCTGTTTTAAGAGAAGTTTGTTCTTAATTTTGATATAATTCAAGCAAATTTTTACTACTTAAAGCGACTGCTGAACTATGATGGAATTTTATACACTGCTACCTATGCCCACCCATCCATACTGACCTGATGAAACTCAGACGACGTGACAACGTATAGTGTTTTTACAGTTGTCACAAAGTATTAGTAAAATCCAGAATAGTTCGAGTTTTTTTACAACAAATACAAATAAACCAATACGATCAATCACTGATCTCTGCAGCCGCCAGCCAATAGAGGTGAGGTGCATCTAGGTTTAAAGAACCCATTAAAACATTCACTTTTTTGTTTAATAAAAGTTTCCCTAGTTTCAGGATTTCGACAACAAAATAGGTGATTCTAATCGGTGCTACCTATTTTGTTTTCTCACAATGCCCTATAGGAAACTCCTGCCTGCTCTCCACTCGTTTTAACTGCCGGATTTTTTGACATTCTATCACTTTTTCGGGCTTAACGCATAAGACGGTGTTGTGATCTTAAAGGCTTAAATAGATCTTTGGGTGAAAAACCAGGGATCTTGTCCCATACTTCCCTTTTTCTGTAGAACCATCTACGTAACAGCACGTTTTTGATGTGCTTGACAACGTTTATGTCGGAATATAGTCCATACATGGCATCGCTCGTTTGATGATTACGCACTCTACTAACAGAGACTTTGTTAAGGATTTTTCTCTTGCAAGTGCCAAGCAACTCCTTGTTAGTATTCGCAAGAACCCATTTTTGACATATTTTAATGCTGACATAATATTTTCAATTAATAATGGTGCCAAGGCATAGGTGCCTTACTACTTCAACGCTGAAATTCCCAACTTTAACACTGTCACCTTTTCGTTTTCGCTACTTCTTTCTTGTCATTTTATAAGTTTGATATTGCCTCTGTTCATCATCAGACCCGTCTCTGCGAATTCCTTCTTAATTATAAAAAAAGCACGACTTACTTCTCGCTTTAAATTTCCAGAGATGTCAATGCTATTTGCATATGCAAAGTGGGAGTGGCCTTTGCTGTTCTCTGTGCATTTTTAAAAAGTTGCAGGGGAAGCTTTTATACTGTCGAAAACCTTGTTTAGTGGTGAATGGTTCGAAGAGGTCGACTCCAGGTTTTCCTGCGGATCTAGGGACACCCAGAATCATTTGCACAGATTTTGTTGCTATTTAATAATCAGACTTAGTTTTAAACAACTTTTTTTTCCACATGGTTTTTTTAAATCGATTCATTTACTTGAAAACGGGTATCAGACTTTTATCTTTGGGCGCTACCAACATTTTTTTAAACTCGTAACCCCTAACACGTTTGTGGTGTCGTTACAAAAATCTTATTTTCTTGTCTTATGACAAACTACCACTACATACACACAGTTGTTTTCTATTAAAACTTTACACGAACCCCTTAAGGTATGCTTCACGTTTGTGTGCATTTTTTAATTAAGTTCAAATGAATTTAATCTAGTCTTACAGATTACAACAAACAAAATATAAAAATGTTTGCATTCTAGTGCCGTTACGTTGCATGCTTTCTTTTACTGTTTCATTAGTTTTTTTTATTTATCGTTTATTTGCTTTCTTTACTTTCAGTTACAACCGTAGAACCCAATATGTATACAACGTGCATACCCATTGGCGGTGGCAACTATACGGCTGGCGGTGTCTATGCACCTACAACGATGGCCAATGCAACAACAGACACACTGGCATCTGGTTTCGAATCAGCCGGATATGCTGCTTATTCAACGGCACTTAGTGTAACAATTGCCATTGGCTGTAGTTTATTAATATTAAATGTGCTTATCTTTGCCGGAGTCTACTATCAACGTGACAAGACACGTTTGGAGGTAAAGACACTGCAAAAGCAATATCAGCAGCGCAGCATGCATCAACAAGTACCCTCGTATCCACCAGATCCCATTAAACATGCTCACTATCATATGGGGCATTCGCAGAGTGCTAATGTTATAGTAGATGTAGAAAATCATGGCGATCAGGGCACAATATTGCTTACGGCCAGTGATGTTAAGCCACCACCACCACATATGTGTAGCAATACGGCCATGCAACTTACTCAACAACAACAGCAGCAGCAACAACAACAAATGGTCGCAAATTTAAATGCGACAACAGTAGCCATGGGAGGCAATTACAATAATCCCGGTAACAATACAAATTTATGTTCAACTAAACAAGCAACTGCCTTAAATACGATGGATATTGGCACAACTGGTGGTATGATGAATACAAGTATTTTAAATAATGTAACTTACAGTACCACAACTAAACAACAACAGCAATTACATCAACAGCAACAACAACAACTGGCGGCACAACAACAGCGTGAACATTTACAAATCAAAGGCATGTCCTTAGCTTCAGTAAACGGAAGTGGTGTTGGTGGTGGAAGTGGTAGCAGTGGTGGCGGCAGTAGTGGCATTGGTGTTACCTCTATGCAACCAAATAGCTCTCAAACATTTGGACGTAATACAACTACAACAAACAGCAGCATGAATCCATCTACAACTCTAACATATAACAATGGAATGATGACATTGCCGAAAGCAGGTAATCTACATCATACAAACTCCATAAATTATGGACGAAACCCTAGTGGCGGCGGTGGTAGTGGAGGGGTGGGTTTGGCAAGCAGTAGCATAACAGCCGCTTTATTAGATGGTCGTGGCAATATGCTAATGACCACAACAACCAATAATAGTAGCACTGGCCAAGATTGCATGACGTTGCCAAGAAATCTGTCTATGTCATCACGACACAATCTATCTTCAGGTAAGTACAATAACAAGGAACTTAAATTTAACACCATCATTTAACTATTATGTTCAGAGGGGTTAAACGGATGTACTTTAAGGGTAAAAACATGTTTTACAAATAATTTGTATAAAAAGTAAAATCTTATTTATGGCTTTATTCTCTTTTATTGTTTCACTCTTGAAAACCTTTTTGACAAAAACTTTATTTTAAAAAAGGAGCAAAAGGATCTGTTTTAAAAAGTAATGCAATATAAATGAAAACTAAATTAATTAAAAGTTTTTGTTTTTCTATTTTTTTCACTTCAATCAACAAACACCTCTTAAGGGGAAATGAAACTTTTGCATTTAAACTTTTCCATATGTGCAAACAAGCACACACACACACACACACTCACAGGCTTTAATGTTGACTTGCAAAAACATGCCAGATTCATTTTAAAGTTTAAGAAAAAACTGCAGCAAAAACTCTTTTAAATTACTTGTAAAGCTTTGAAATACGTTTTTCGTTTAAACGAAGCCTTGTATTGAAAATACGTATTTAGTCTGGAAATTTTGTCAACATTAATTTTAATATTTTTGCAACTTGAATTTACAAAGTTTTAAATTAAAATAAAACGTTTAACAAAATAAATACCAAAACTCTATGTGAAACTAAGAAATTCAAAAAAAAAATTAAAAAAGATAATTAACAACAATTTTTGCATTAAAGAAAATTTTTTCCAAAGTTTGTGGGGGCATTCTCTCGTTTTCTTTGTCTACATTAGTTTTTAATCTGTGAACAATTTTAAGAATTCACAACAATGTAGTTTCCCTATAAGGAAAAACTGCATTTAAACATCTCAATAGAAAAACAACAAATGTGCAAAAAAGGAAAAGTGATAATAACGAAAAGATTATAAAAACCGACAAAACTTAAAAACGACAAGAGACAAGCACGAAAGAAAAAATTCACAAAAGACGCGGAAGTTAAGTAAATTGCTTTAATTCTTCTACTTACTTCTAGTAATAACAATCAGTATTTTGCTACAAATACTCAGAATAAAAGGCAACTATTTCTTAAAGAAAGAAAAAAATTTCCTAAATCAGTTTCTTTTATTTGCGAAAATATTCACACATTTGTGTTTTTTTTTTCAAAATAGGCAATCCAAAAGCATGAATTTGAATAAAAAAACAGGAAAATAATAAGAAGAATTAGAAAATATTTTAAACAAAAGTATTCGGCGAAACAACAATACAGAATCTACTTTTTTTTATTGTATGGGTATGCCTTACACCGCTTTAAGCAAAAGCAGGGCACCGCCCCTTTATGTTTTCTCTCAGCTTACGGACGTAAGCTTGTTTGAAACTTCAAAACGGCTGGGGAAAACTCATTGCATTCCATTTGAATTAAAATTGAAAATTGTTTTTTAGAATTTCTATGTTTAAAGCATTAACAACTCAATCGATCAAATAAAATTTGGGATCGAATCGAATGCGAATATTTGGACCTAAGTTTTATTTTCGATTGTTGTTTAAAAATGCACTTACAATAATGGGGACTAAGTAATAAGAGTTACCTTCTTAAGAGAGCCTAAACAGTACAAATACCATACCAAATGTAATAGTTTAGGCTGCCTATGGCTTCTTTACATCATTGATAGGCCAAGACGTATTGAAGAGAGTCATTCCCTTACTCTTTTCTTTTTTTTATATGGAGTTTGACACTAATATAGAATTTCTCTTTCAATAGATGTATCAAACTTCATATAAAACAAAAGAAAAAGAGTCAAAATGTCCGTCTGGAATTGCGGCCACTTTTTATAGATCAGTGGTAGGCAACCAATACAATTTCATTTGTTTTTGTATATGTGCAGTTTCAGATAGAGTTCAGATGATTATCCGCCTTGTTTGAAAGCTTATCTAAGGCTTTTTAAAATTCCTAATACTTTGTATATGTGTGATCATATACACAAACGTTTAACTTAATCCTAAACTTTTTATCAACCAAATGAGAATTATTAGAGATTTGCCAGTGTTATGGTTCATTGCAACAGTATGTTAAAAACTGAATTAGAACAATATATACAAATTAGAGGGAATTTCGAGAAACTTTGTATTGGGATCAGACAAAATAGGACCTAATAATGTCAACGAGTACAAGGAAAATATAAGGGGCTTTTTATATGACAACGACTAAAGTACGACCTAATGCTTTTTCGAAGTAGCTGACTTGACTAACTATTTTTATTTCAGTGTATGGGTTATGCAGTTTTTAAAAGGCACCGAACACTTAAAAAAATCGTCGGCTCTGTTGGCTATAAATAAATATGTATGATATGTATGAGTATGATTTTCTTGGGTTTTTTTCAGAATTTTTCGTAGTTGTATAGGTATAATTGGCTGATATTTGATTTTTCAGGTCTAACTATACGCTGAGATTATTTTAGTCGAATCTCTTTTTGTCTTTTTTGAGGTTATTTTTAGAACAACGTGACAGGCAATTGCAAAGCACGTTAGTAAATTTTTATCAATAGGTGCCAGAGTTCCCAAATAATGGAACCTAATGCCACAATGTCTAGTAAACCATCTTCGGGGCAACCTGAGATTACTTTTTTAAGGCTTTGAAATTTATATCAGAAGAGTTGACTAAAACATCAAGACTGTCTTTATTTTGAGGGCATTTTTAATATAAAAAAAGTTCGCTTTCAAGCCAGGATTAGAGCCTTCCATAAACAAAACCTGGGCATGACTGCGTCTTCATTTGCTTCTTACATGCACAATATTATATTCAACCAGGCGGGCCTGAAAAGTAAATTTTGATAATATGACTGAGAAGATGATTCTGCTTTAATCGATATTATTGAGGTTAGATATTAGACTTTTTTATTTTAGTCTAACAGGTACAAGTGGCCACCTTTATTGTAGTGGTATATTAAACTTAGTTCGCTTTTACAAGGTTTAATCAGTAAAAAAATATTTAAAAAACCTTTTGGAGTAACAAATCTGGTAGAAAATCCAAGTGAGACGACAAAATTAATTTACACTTTTTCTACCCATTGTGAAGAGTATTGAAATACTGCGGGGAAATTATGGCTTTTGATTCAAATCGAAATTTAAAAATTTTTGTTAAAAGCATTGACAACTCGATCTATGGAGTAGAAATTCGATTCGAATCAATTGCCATAATATGCCCCCTATATAAATAAAAGCCCTACACAAGGCACATTAAATAAGGTAGGAGCTGACTTTTATTTCCGCCATATGTTATCAATTTTTTATGTTATATTTTTGTTGTGAATACTATGTCTATGTGTGATAGCAATTTGTTTGACAACTTGGCTAGAATTTGGCAACAACAAAATACATGCTTATTTTAACAGGAAGTTGCTGTTGTAGACAGGAGGTTACCTTGTTATTCCACCATGGCCCTGTACGTGTGACTAAAAATACTTCGCCATGAGCGCTGCGCAAAATTAGGTTAAGAAAAAAGTTTCCCTCCTTTTAAATTTTTACCGGACGTAATGAAATTACTAGCAAAACACTTTGAACCTGTAAAGGAAGTTAGAAAAACGAAAACGAAACAAAGCTAAAGTAAAAAACTGATAAGAAAATAAAGAAAAAAACACACTTTAAGTTATGGCCGAAGTAATTTCAAGGTTGTACTTTAGTACAGTACAAAAAAAAATGTAAAGAAAAATGTTTCAAATGCAGTTTTATTTCAAACAGCAGACTCAAGACAGTTCCAGAACATGCAGATAAAACTTAAAGGCATTTAATACATTATATGCCAAAGCCAAGAGCAGCAGCAAAAACGATGAATACAACGGAAAAAGCAATTGACAACCGACATAAAGGAAGTTGAAAAAACACATTTTCAATAGCAAAATGAATAGATATCCTTTAGGTGAAGAAAGGGGGACCTTTTTTATGTCCTTATAACGAATATTTTAAAAGTAATTGATGAAAGAAATAAAAAAAAAATTAAAAAAAGCAACTGAAAAAATTTCAAAACGTGTGTTAATGCTGGTAAATAAAATAATGAAATTTACATGGACACACGAATCCTTTTAAGAAAACTTACAAATACAAACTTGTATGGGTGTTGTAAAATGCAATATGGAAAAAAATATTAATATAAACTATATTCTAGTATCTGAAATTTTATTAAAATGATTGGCAAAATATATTTTTTTAACACACACACAAACTTTTTATTTTCTTTATATTCTGAGCATTTACTTGAAAAAGGAGCAGGAAAAAAATTTAAAAAAGCCATAAATTGTTCAAAGTTTCATTATGTTGATTTTCTATTAAATAAACAAATTTCCGTTTTTAGCTCTTTTACACAAATTATATTTATTATTTTATCTATTTTATCCCCTTCTTATTGTTGCTGCACAAAGGAAGTAAAAAATCATAAATTTTATTAAACAAAAATTTAAAAAAAAATATCTTGCGAAACCAATTGAACAGAAGAATTCACTATAACATGACAAAAGTGGCAGGGAATTTAATGAAAAAATAACAAAATTTTTATTAAAAAAATTTTAAACTTTTGACTAATATTTAATTTGTTTAATCATAGAAAAATATTAATTTTTAAATCTTTGACTGCAAAAGAAATGTATTTTATAAAAAAAAAAGCATTTAAGTACTTTCTTACAAAGCTTAAGATCTGAGCAAAATAAAAAAACAGGAAAAAAACGGAAGAAAATTGAAATTGAACTAATATTGAATGGATTAAGGAGAATCGTTTTGAAATTATTGAATGCCTGTCTTTTCTTTCAATACGCCAAACTATTTTTAACTTACAGCTGTAACCTACATTATACATACATATGTACATGCTTAATACATTTTTAACTTAGTAAATATACAAATATCTTAAATAAGGAAACTTAAAAAAATTAAATAAAATCCCTCTTAAAATTGCGGCAAGAATTACAGTCGTAACAGACGAGGGCGACAGTGATGTTACGGTGATGACAGTAGTGACAGTTAAAAAGGACTGTGATTACTTCACGACAACCAGAAAATAAAAAAAAGTCCCACATCTCTGCATTGTAAGGTTCAATGGACTTGTTTTCGGGGATAAAAACAAATCCATGAGACAGATTACGTGTGTGTTTGTGTGTCTGCCTGCCAGCTTAAATGCTTGTTTTACGCTGTTATGCTAAAGCCTTAAAGCCATTGAGATTGTTTGTGGCGTAGAAATCATGACGTACACGTAAATATATTCATGTATGCTTGAGTGTGTTAAGAGATAAAATTGTGTACGTACACGTTTTGAAATCATAAGAAAGGATGTTTAAATAAATAAAGAAAAAATCAGACTCAAAGTGACAAAAAATAAAATAATAATATAAATAAAACTGCGAAATAATCAAGAAGGACTTGGTTTTGTTTAAAAAAAGATTGTGCAATGAACTTTAAAGGCTGAGATGTACAGTGGTTGTGGGAGTTTATCCTTAAACTTAAATTTTAAATTCTTTAGTAAAAATAATTCTTAATTTCACACAATGATATTGGGTTCTAAAATTTCAAACTTTTTTAACGATTCACTTACAAAGTTTATCCTTTATTTTCTAAACTTTGTACAGAAATAAATTACCAAAAATTAAATTCAGTCCTTAGGTTTTACTTAAGAACAAACATTTGGTGCTAAAAATCTAAACATATAAGGGGGCAGCTTTGCTAAATGAAACTGATAAAGCTAGATGCTTGAAAAATGAAATGCAGGTACTACTCGCGACATATGGATCCACTTAGCATAGATTTTTGGAAACTTGTAATAAACGAGCTCTTGTCGGGCACTTTTTCGAAATTTCGGACTTTTAGAGACAGAACAGTGTAAAAACTTTATATTGGTACCTTTGGTAATTTTAAAGGTTATAAGACTTGTTGACCATTAAAAAGGTCGAAAGTCAACTAAATGGACAAAAATTAAATTTCAAAAATGTTTGGTACTTTTGTACATTTTTTTCTAGAAATGTGAATGTGACGAAAAGGACTTTTTTACATTTTTGGTGCTTACCTTCACAAGCGTCTAATAGTAATAATTAAGAATTTATAAAAAACAATTTTGCACATGGATTAAGCATTTTCCAATCAACAACAGTCTGGAACATAAAGATAATCGGTTGATTTTTTGGCATATCCCTCATACAAATGTCCTCCCGGAATAAGCATTTTATGGTAAAAGTTTAACTTAATGTTATCAGCAAATATACAGAATATTAATATAGTCGGTCCTTTTTGTGACAAAGTCCGCATACGAATATCCTTTCTTAAAATAAGCTTCACGCTATCTCCACAAAATTTTACGTGTATTTATCATCAAATGACAATAAATTTAAAGTACAATTCTATAATAAAGAATTCGTAATTTATTGTGGGTCGCATATAAATACAACTTCCGAAAATCACATTTAACCTTATAAATAGCGAAAAAATAAATTCATTTATCTAAATATAAAAACAATTGTGACGTAGGGTATAATATGGTCGGCTTGACTTATTTCTTCTTGCAACATTGTTGATTTCAGATGATAAATTTTTTTCTTACCGCAATTTCAGCAAAGCTAGAGGCAATAACACAACAAACGAATGATTATGTATGTCTGCAAAGTTGTGTTCTTTTTTATTTGTTTCTATTAAAACAATATTTTATTTATATTTAATACAAAACAAACAGTAATTCACCAAAATTAAGTAATTTTTCTAAGGATTTATATTGTATTGAACAAATAGCAGAAATGGCAGCAGCAGCAATTCAATAAAGCAAAAAAAATAAATAACAACTCGGGAAATGGAATAAAATTATATCTTAAATGTCTTACAAAATTGATGATGAACAAGGCGATAGATTTGTAAGAAAATATGTATGTATGTATGTATGTATGTATGTATGTATGTATGTATGTATGTATGTATGTATGTATGTATGTATGTATGTATGTATGTATGTATGTATGTATGTATGTATGTATGTATGTATGTATGTATGTATGTATGTATGTATGTATGTATGTATGTATGTATGTATGTATGTATGTATGTATGTATGTATGTATGTATGTATGTATGTATGTATGTATGTATGTATGTATGTATGTATGTTAACTGATAAGAGGGGAATAAATATGTATTTATAGTTCATATATAGAAATAAAATTTATGGTCATCTTTTTTTCATAAGATTCCTAATTAGTTCTAAGATTTGTTTCACTGACGTAAAAAATTGCCAAGCTAGCATAGACATACATACATACATATGTGTGTACTTACATACTAAAAAATAAAAAAATATATTATTTCTTAAAAAAATCTCTTCAGCTTCTTTTAAAGATTATAATTCTAAACACCTTTTTTTTAAACATCATCTACCGCAATATGAATTTTTTTAAGAAGATTTCATAAAAAAATAACAATATTTTATGAATTATCCTTTTTAAAAACACATTTACTTCCTTATACAGTTGCATTTTCTTCCAATATTCTTACTTTTATTTTATAATTTATGTAAAAATATTTTTGGTAGATTTTGAAAGCTTCAATAACTTGTGCTGACGCTTTGCTAGTTCTTGTTAAAAATCTCCTTCAAAACTAACGATGTTGTTAGAAGAGCATCTACGTTCGATGGCAAAGAAAAAAAAACTACTTTAAACATTTTAAATAAATATAAGAATATTATACTTTCTTTCTTTCTCCGAATAATTTATACACACTTGTGCACACAATTCCCAAATTGTATATTTGAAAGAGTAACCACTTGAAAACTACTAAAGACACCGTGCTGCTCTAATATAAAACATATTAAACACAAAGTTTTAAAAAAAATACAAAAATCTTAAACTTTTGTGGAGAAGAAAGCTGTATTAAAAAAGAAACTGACAAATGACTACGTTCGAAAACTAGACACACCTACAACAAAACAATTCTTTGCTTACAGTAGACCATTTCGGTCTTAACTTACTTAACAGAAATTTTTAAAAAGAGAGGAGATTTCTAAAAAATATTATGAAATAAAATATGAAAAAAATTTTTTAAAAGATTCTTTAATTGATAAAAAATAGATCTTAAATAAAAAAACTAAATATTTGTTTTCATTTAAAAATTAATAAATAGAAATTTAAAAATGTTCTTTAAAAAGCAAATTTGGAAAAAGGTTTCAAATATTTGTAAGCAAATGAAAAGAATTATTTTACAACAAGGCCAACGAACTGTAATAAAAGGTTTTTATCAAATTAAATTTACACATAGATGGCGCTGTATTCCCTATCTATATATATAAAGCTATAACGTTACTGACTGACTGACTGACTGATTCATCATCGCACAGCCCAAACGCGCAGAGCTAGAGACATGAAATTTTGACTGTGGGTACCTTTCCTTATGTTTAGATCCCGAAAATTCGGACCCGAAGGGGCTTAAAATGGACCAAATATGAAAATATCTGAAAGTTTATATCTCCTAAGCTACAAACGATAGAAACAAAATTTAAAAAGGATCGTATTTTACTCAAAAAATAAGCAGACGCGTGTCTAGCACTTTTTCAAAATTTTAGACCCTTAAGGCTAAAAAAAGGGTAAAAACTAAATTTTGATAGTGCCTACGTCCACTTTGTACCTTCTAAACGAGTAAAGGTACAGACATAGTTCAAAATGCAATCGACAGATACTAAAAAAATATGAATAAGTTTTTGCCCCTTTTTTTAAATTTGGAAGTTGAGGGGTAAAAAAAGGGTTCAAAAATGGGTGAAAATTCTATATTGGTACTTTTTGTAACTTTTGAACCAATAGAGATAAATACCTAATATAAATTGCGTTCGACAGGTATCGACAAAATAAGAACATGTTTTCGATACTTTTTAAAAATTTTGGACCCTAAGGCACAAAAAAGGGTACAAATTACATATTTGTAATTTTTAGGTACTTTTTGTAACTTCTTAACCAATAAAGGTAGAAAATTCATTTAAATTGCGTTTTGCAGGTAATAGTTTAAGAAATAAAGGCACAAAACATCACCTTCACTTAATAAATTTCTAAAACTGCGCTTACGAAGTAGCGGGTCACGTGCTAGTATTATATATTTTTGTTGTATCAAGCCCTATACAAAACCAAGGTTTGTTTTGACTACGAAAGGTGATAAAGACAATCATATGTAGTTTCTCCACTGTAACCAACGTAAATTAAAACGAATGGTCTTAATTGGTTATTCTATTTAAATTCTTTATTTTGCAGGTACTTTCAGAGCAACTAGTGAAGCTCTTGATCTGCGAAAGTAGTCTGTGTTTTCTTCTATATTTTACGTTCTTTTTATAATAGTTTTTTAGCTAATTCGACAATTATCGAATCACCCACTTAAATCTATGTTACAACATTTCTTAATACTAGTGTGTGTGTGTGTTAATTAGTTCAAAACAATTTGGTTGTTATTGATCTATATTCATTCAATGCAACTTCCGTACTTGAGTCGGCATAAACATAAGTGTGCCAGAATAACAACAACATACAGTACTTTGTAAACAGCTTGTGGTGTGCATATTATGCTTACCATGCAATGTGTTGTCTAGTGACTATCAACGATATTGATATTTAATATTCTTTTGTTTACAAATAAATGGAACTGCACATTGTGTTGGCATTGACGAAGTCATCTCATGCTACACCTCCCCTTTTCACAAGAATGTTCATATAACTTTTTGTTTTATGGACATTCTTTTATAAATGATTAGGTTAATCAAGCACACATATTGCATTTTACAATTTTGTATTTATTTCATAATTACATACTAAAAAAAATAAAAAATTAGTAATACTTATAATATATATGTTGTATAATTATAAATTTATTTGTTATATTATTTTCTGTGTGCGCGCACATATATAATTTTATATTATTTACTGTTGTACAACTTAAGCCTATTTTTATGTACTATTTGTTCTTTATTGGTTTTCTTATCAACTATTGTTACATTACCTCTTAAATCTATTTTCTTAATTTGAAATGGGCCCTTATATGCTGTTTCTAGCTTATGTCCTGTATCATTTCTAAGCAAGACTAAATCTCCTATTTTAAATTTATAATCTAATACTGTCTTATCATAATTAATTTTTTGTTTTATTTTGTTTTCATTTAAAAGTTTTTTAGCTCTATTTATTGCTACTTCTAGTCTAAATTTAGTTTCCTTAGCATAATTATCTACATTATAAAGTGGTGCAACTCTATCTACTTCATTAAACTGTTTAAAATTGTTAGGAATTTTCCCAAAAACCAATTCGTATGGACAGTAATTATGTACTGTTGATGGTGTCGTGTTAAAACAGTATGTGAAATACTTCAGCCATTCGTCCCAGTCATTTTTGTCTACTGATATGTAATTTCGTACGTATTCATTAAAAGTTCGGTGACTTCTTTCTACTGTACCTAATGTCTGGTGATGATGAGCTGTCGAAGTCAGTTTTTCTATTTTCAATAGGTTGCAAAGTTCTGTCATTATGGAGTTTTTGTATTCCGTGCCCATATCCGAAATGAACGTCTTCATCGGACCGTATATAAGCACAAAATTTTCAAATATCGCCTTGGCGATCGTTTTGGCAGCTTTGTTTCGTATTGGTATTGTTACTAAATATTTGGTCAAATCACATATTAATGTGACTGCATATTCATTACCATAAATTGATTCTGGAAATGGTCCAATTGTATCTACGTACACCGTATCAAAAGCCTTATTCGGTGTTTCAGTTATTGTCATTGGACTTTTAATACGCTTTTCCGTTTTGGCTAATTGGCATTTATGACATGTTTTGACATACCTTGCTATATCTTTTGTCATATTTTTCCAGTAGTAGTATCTTCTGATCTTCTCAGTAGTTCTATATATTCCACAATGTCCTCCTTCGATTGGATCATCATGGTATTTCAGCATTATCTCAAGAATTGCCTTGGCATTCTCGTTATTAATTTGGGTCACCTTATTTAATAGCGCTATCTTAATTTTATTTAATATCTTATTGCCCATTTGTTTAAAATCATTTATCGAGACAAATTCGAAAATTTTCTCAGCAGGTGCCACTTGCATTTTATCTATATTTAGTTTACAGGCTATTTGTTCAAGCCTAGGGAAAAATTGTCCTAAATCAACTTTCCCTTTAATAAACAAATCATCTATTCTTATTTGTGCACAAATAGATTTTCCCTTCTTGATGTAGCATTTATTGGGTAAAATCTTTAATTTGTAATATTTTCTGACGTCTACATTATTTAAAGGTACAAATACCTTGGGCTCGTTATTTTTATTCTGCTGTTTATCTACTGGATTACTACTTTTCCTTTCATTCGTCATCGATCTTGTCGTGACTCTCAAAACGGATGTGACCTTTCTATTAATCTCTTTCAAGTCATTAATCGTTATGCGCGATAGAGCATCGGCAACATAATTATCTTTCCCCCTAAGATAAGATACAGTAAAGTCATATTCTTCCAGATCAAGTCTCATTCTTGTTAATTTAGAGCTTGGGTTTTTCATGGAAAACAGAAAGGAGAGTGGTCTATGATCAGTTTTAACCAAAAAGTGTTTTCCGTAAATATATGGCCTGAAATGTGTGATAGCCCAGTGTATGGCAGTTAGTTCTTGTTCAATTGTGGATTTATTGCTTTCTCCCTTAGTAAAAGCTTTAGATGCATAGGCCACCGGTAACTGCCTACCACCATGTTCTTGTGTCAGGACTGCACCGCAAGCATGTTTACTTGCATCAGTCGTTATACAAAATTCCTTCGTGAAGTCTGGGTATTGGAGTAATGTTGGGCTCATCAATGCTTTCTTTAAATATTTAAATGCAAAATCGCAATCCTTTGTCCATTCGAATGTTACCCCCTTCCTGGACAATCTCGTAAGATGCCTGGAATACTCGGAGAAGTTTTTAATAAATCTTCGGTAGTAATTACAAAAAGCAACAAATCTTCGAGCACTATCCGCATCAGTAGGAGTTGGATAGTTTTCGATTACCGAGTACTTACTATCATCCGGCAATATTCCTTTATCTGTACATTTGTGACCAAGGAAGGTGACTTCTCTCATGAAGAATGAACATTTTTGAGGATGTAACTTAAGATTGTGTTTACGACAGAGATCGAATACATCTCTCAAATTTGAAAGCATGTGTTTCTCGGAACACCCCAGAACCACCAAATCATCCATATATAAGAATGCCTGGTTTGGCTTTAGACCACTGAATGCGAGTGTCATCATTCTTTGAAAGGAATTTGGTGCTATTTTCAGACCATACGGCAATCTAGTGAATCGGTATGAACCGTTGTTCGTTGAAAAAGATGTTAAATCTCTGGAGTCATGCTCCAATCCAATCTGATGAAAACCTGACATTAAATCCAAACAAGAAAAATATTTTGCCCTTCCCAGTTGGTCCAGAATATCGTCTATCCTGGGTAAAGGAAATTTGTCAGATATTAATTTTTTATTAATCTGCCTGTAGTCTATCACTAGTCGCCATCTTTTTTCATTAGACCCTGGAAGTGACTTCTTTGGTACCAATAAAATTGGACTGTTATATTCTGAATATGATGGTTCAACTATTTCATCATCTACCAGTTTCTTTACCTGCTTATTTATTTCCTCCTTATGTGATTCTGGTATACGATAGTTTTTAATATATACTGGTTGGCTATCTCTGACCCTCAATCTTTGTTCATAGAAGTTATTTGAAGTTATTGGTTCTGCCTCTAAACCAAAAATGTCAGTATATTTCAGACAAAGGTCTGTTAAAATTTTATCGAATTGTTCAGGAAAGTTTTTCTTTAACGAAGACATGACCTCTGACTTTCTTTGACTATTGTGCTTTGTGTGAGTAATTATTTCGTAGTCAGAAATTTTTTCCGTTTTTATACTATTTTGCCTAACTGTTGCTATTTTACTTGTAGTATTCAGGAAACGAATAAATGCTTTCCGTGATTTAACCAGTGTATTTGGGATAAAGACGCCTGGTGTAACCTCCTGATTTGGTATTAGTATTTCATCTTCAAGATGCTCAAAATTAATTTGGCGAATAACTTCTGACCTTGGTGGCAGAATCACTTCAGTGGATTTATTAGTAAGTGGTATTTCTACTGGATATGTAAAATAATGCGGTCTCAAAACAAGAAAATCATATTCTTCATTGAAATCCAGAACGCAATTGTACTTCTTAAAGAAGTCCATTCCAAGTATTCCATCACAAGGAATTGGGAAATTATTCAGAACTACCTGAAAATCATGCGGAATTAAGAAGTTCTCAAACCTTAGATCAAAAAACACATTTCCCAACGATTGAACTTTACCCTGTCCAATTCCACTTAATGTAGTTGTTCTATTTCTATTAATTTGGTCTTTGCAAAAATATTTTGTCTTCATGACCGAAATATCTGCACCCGTGTCCACCAGTAACGTCACCATATCATTTGTATCATTCATTCGCACACTGACAAAATAACTTAAACTGAGGTTGAGATTGTATATATGATTTGAATTTATCTTAGGGGAGCTTCGGAGTTTTCCGAGGCATTTGAGTCTGTGACTCTCACATAGCGTCCATTTCTATAATTGTTGTTTTGTCTTGGTTGATTTCTGCGAGTATTTATTACCTCCTGTTGAGATCTGTTACCGTAACTATTGCCAGAACTCCGCGGGAAATTATATTTTCCACGGAACTGCTTTCTATTTCCATAACCAGAGCTATGATTGAATTTTCGTCTGTAGTACAACACCGCGTTTTGTTCCCCAGTTGCTTCCGTGCAACTGTTTACAAATTTACTGATGGCATCGTTCATATTGTTAAACTGCCCTGCCTCCATGACAAGTTTTACCCTATCAAGAGTACAGTTTTTAGTCAAAGCCTTGACTGCGACTTGTGTCGAGTACTTCAATGCCAATTCGCAAGGCAGACCATCAGATATGTAAGCATTCTCTAATGCCTTAGTTAAATTTTCGATTTCATTACAGTAATTGTTCGCAGTTTTATTATTTTGCTTGACATTCATTATTTTGGCTGTCAGAACCTCAACCGACTCACCCTTAACTACGTTTTGTAATTTATTTATTATTTCTGTAATCGTCTGTTCATTACTAATTAAATTCCTAGCCGTTCCCTTAAGTTTAGTTTTTATCAAGGATACCGCTGTTACCTCATGGTCGCCCTTTATTGTATTCAATAATTGCAACGAGTCTAAAAATGCACGCAAATTCTCAGACCTACCGTCAAACTCAATGATCAGCTTAGAAGCTGTGTTCAAAAACTCAACAATTGTTTGACTCATCTTCGCCTCTTTAGTCTTTACCACGGTTGATTTTGCTATTTCTATATTGTAATTTACTTCCTTATGAAGTGTATCAGGTAAATTTATTTCAATACCCTTTTTTGATGATATATTAATAATTTTGTTCCTTATATCTGTGAAAAAATTATCGGCTGCCGCTTTGTGTGGTGCCGTAAGTCTACTATAATTAACGTTGAGCACCACTCTTATTTGTTCTAGCTTGTCGCATAAAACTTTAATGTGTTTAATAGTTGTTTCTTCCTTTGTGTTTCTGTCTATATTTAAACATTTATATGATTTGTCAAAGTCTTCTTTTATCAGTCGTACCTTTTGAATAATTTCTTGCCAGTCCATAGGGCAGAAAATTTCTCTATTTTTTTTTTATTTAAATCTTGTCCAGGTCATTGGCTCTGCTCAAGTATTTCTTTTTTAGCCTTTTGTTATGCAAAGCATAAATATGTAACGCAAAATTTAAGGCAATCACAACAGTAATTATTATTAAACAGCACTCAATCAGGTGCAAGTTAATCGGTTCTTGGGTAACTTCCACTTCATTTACTACATTTGCGTTGGGTTTTTCCACTTTTGATTGTTGTTTACCCATGCTTCTAAGAAAATTTTTCAAACCGTAATAAGAGTTAAAAGTTTTTTTTTTTTAATTTTTTCCAAACTTAAAGTTCAAGATCTTTATTTCCCATATTTTCTTACCATCCTAATTGTTTCTTCTTACTAAATCTGATTCTCCCCTAACGGAATTCCTAGACCTAATGCTTCTCCTATCATTAGGCTCCATAAAAATTATTACAATATTTTCTTAAAACTATGTGTATGTAAATTAATTACGTTTAAATATTTTAATATTTGTCACTAAATATATATATGTATTAAAAAAAAACTAGTTGCCTCGAGCGATATGTTCGCTTATAGGCCCTACAAGTGCAGATTATAATTCGCACCTTGCTTATTAAGCTTCTAACTTCTTTTTTTTTACAAAATTAATTAACCAAATTAATATTTTTTTTTTAAATTATTTTTGTTATCCAAGATATTGGATATTTGACGATTAATTTCGTTGATCCGGTTCCACATTTCTGAGCTAGCCGCCCAGCTCGGTGGTGGTGAACTGTTTATGAGCCGATACAAGATGGCTTTTTCTCTTTTTAGCTTCTGAGTTCTGCCCCCTCTTCTTGGCTTTTTTGTTACCTTTTCAATAACGCACGCCACTTCCTCCTTCTGTTTGTTGGCCTGCGTCCTTCTTAAGTATTCTTCTATGCTCAACGGCTGAGGTCCTGGCTTCATAGCGGACCTTCCCACACTGTCTTTGGCTTAGACAGGTCTTCTGACGGAGCGTATTTTGGCTGGTCCGTCAGGATCTCAAATTTATTTTCTTCTTAGGTGCAAAATATTTTATGCACTCCAAGAATTTGGCAGGATCGCCATGTAACCAACGTAAATTAAAACGAATGGTCTTAATTGGTTATTCTATTTAAATTCTTTATTTTGCAGGTACTTTCAGAGCAACTAGTGAAGCTCTTGATCTGCGAAAGTAGTCTGTGTTTTCTTCTATATTTTACGTTCTTTTTATAATAGTTTTTTAGCTAATTCGACAATTATCGAATCACCCACTTAAATCTATGTTACAACATTTCTTAATACTAGTGTGTGTGTGTGTTAATTAGTTCAAAACAATTTGGTTGTTATTGATCTATATTCATTCAATGCAACTTCCGTACTTGAGTCGGCATAAACATAAGTGTGCCAGAATAACAACAACATACAGTACTTTGTAAACAGCTTGTGGTGTGCATATTATGCTTACCATGCAATGTGTTGTCTAGTGACTATCAACGATATTGATATTTAATATTCTTTTGTTTACAAATAAATGGAACTGCACATTGTGTTGGCATTGACGAAGTCATCTCATGCTACACCACATCTGCATTCAGGAAATCTCAGAGTGTATTGAGCGACACTTTTCAAGAAAGAGAATGTAAAGTTAAATAACTATTTAAAAAAAACAAAGGTATCCTTTACAACTTGTTTCTTTTTTGTCTACCATCTTGCCACCTAATCTCGTGAAAAACCAATGAAATTTCCCAGTTTACACTCCGAAACACTTAAGCCTACGAGTCTGTATTCTCGGGTAGTAACAGACAATGTATTCGATCATATCTGATTACTTTTTATATTTAAACATGCTACAACAGCACTAACAGACATTATGTAGTAAGTACCCCAGTTTCCAAACACCAGACCCCGCCTTTCCAAACAGGCCTAGATAGTCATTCCTATTGCTTTGCGCAAGACTTATTATATGCAGAGCTTCTGCTCGTATCTTTGCCAACTGGCGATCTTTTTTTTTTTTTTTTCTTTTAATAATAACCAGCACTCAGGGGATGGCCCCTACACATGCATTGCATTGTGTTGGTATCAGGAAAATAGGTTATGGGGAGGAGGATTAGAGAGTAGTGTTTGTGGACATTTGATTTAAATTTCACGATATTTACTGTGGCAGGAAAGACATCACTAGGAAGTTAATTCCACATACGAACTGTGCGACCGAAGAAGGAATTCTCCCTGTAATGAGGGGTGCGATTCACTGGCCAGTCGACTACGTATGGGTGTGCTCTTCTAAAAAAACGTGTATCACGCAAAAAGTTCCGAGTTACGGAAACAAGTTCCCTGATTTCCTCAGAGCACATTTCATTACAGTATCGATAGAAGAGCGAAACACACCCAACATCACGACGGTGTTCGAGTGAATCCAGACGGTGAGATACCACAACGTCGCCGATGAGTATCTTCGCATTTATAAACGTCACTGAGGTTCTCGTTTAATTCTTTGCTACCTTCTAGGTAACTTCTAGCCTTAAGGGCTGCCTGACTGTAGTAGGTTCGGCTGGGTCGAAAAGAAGTTGCAGCAGCTACTGAAAAGCAACTACTGAAAAGAAGTTGAGTAAGGTACCCTTATTAATCGGGGATAGGTATAGTTAAAAAGGGGCTAGGCTAAGAAGAAAAAGGTTTATATAATCCTTGTTCCACAAACTCTCTCTACAGGTTTTAAAATGCCTGACCCAAATACCTTATAGTACCGCAACCTTCAAGGCGCTTTTCGAATTGCCGATATTTCAGCTTATAGAGCACCGCATCAATCGTTTCAGTTTGAATAGTCATAACTAATAATAACCTCCTTAAATAATCCTCCATTTTTTTTTGGGCGTTACAAACATTAACACAAACACGTTGTACCTTTTGCAGAGCATAAAGTTAGAAGAAAAACTATTTAAAAATAATTATATTGAATTTCATTTTGTTTTGTATAGTTTTTGTAATACTCTTTGGATTCAATTAAATATTAAAAAACAGACAAAACAATATTAAATTATAGACCAAGAATAATCTTGCAAATCACTTGTCATGGCATTTTATTAACTATACAATAATTTACAGTTTGATTATAACTGTGAAGAGTTTGAATGACAGAACGAACACTTACGTACTTTACTATAATGATAGTGATGATAATGATGGTGATTTTACTATTTTATTTTATCATTGTCTATGAAGTTTAAGATAATCAATAGAACAATATTAAAAGCTATATAAAATAATAAGATATTTTATTAGCAACTCATTGTGTTTGCCCCACATTATCGTAATGCCCTTCTCTGCCTGTTAGGAAATGCCGCATTAACGACTTAATTTAAAATAAATATTTAAAATGGAAAAAGTTATAACAAGAGAAGAAAACACATGCCCACAAGCAGGCTTTTTTGTATAGAAAATGTTTTAACGAAATTTGTGCACTTAAAGATACTCTTTTCGAAGTAAGAATATATAGTTGTGTCCTTTCAAAATACAAAATATTTTCAACTGAAAATTGGTCTTTTTTACTTTCTCTGAGGAGAAATTAGAATTTGAAAGTATATTGCAAGTAAAAATTAATAAAATTATTTCTTAAAAATAATTGTTTGCCTTTATCCTTTCTCTAAGTGTACTCATCTCAATTGATAATGATTGTAATGACAAAGTTGCAATTGTAATAGAAATAAAATACTGAACTTTATTTCGATGAGGAAAAAGTCCTTAACGAATTATAATAATATAAAAACTCAATTGATTTGGCAAACACAAAATACACATATCTACGAACATACACACTTATTGAATTTTTTTTTTTAAATCGAGAAATTTAATTGAATCAATACGAGTCAAATAAAAAAACTTTGCTTAAACTTTTATAAAATAATTTCATTCAAACATTTAGCCGCGAATTGTAATAAAAAGAAAACAATAAAAGCAGATGAGAATGAGAAACCTAAAATGGCAAATTAATAATTTTTTTTCTTTAAATTTGATTTTGCTATTACAGTGATTAAAGTTATTTACTGCGTGAAACTCAAAAGAAGGGGAAGAAACTCAAAAAGTCACACAGTATAAATAGAATTTATTTGATAAAAAATATTTCCTGTGGGCTAAGTAGCGTAAGATTACCGAAGATTAGGTAAGGTTTCGAAGGGCAATGAAAAAGCATTTTTGGCACTTCCATACCGTAGGTTCATTGGTCATATGTTGGCCAAGAACTGTGAGTAGAAAAGAAGAGAAGATCTATAGCCAGTCAAAGCCGTTTGCCCCCGGAAGCGAACAGCCCACATTCCCTCAAACTTATCCAACATGCCAACGCGTTCGACTAACTATGAGTTCACTTTGATGTAATCGTGGTGACTGTGGTTATCTGGACACCCAC
Source organism: Melanophora roralis (assembly GCA_963583895.1). NCBI lineage: Eukaryota > Metazoa > Arthropoda > Insecta > Diptera > Rhinophoridae > Melanophora > Melanophora roralis. The sequence continues at coordinate 125,107,775 of OY757187.1, forward strand.
TGGAGAGTTTCAGAAATGAATTTTAAACTGATGCTGAGCTCGGTCGCGTAGCTTTGGGTGGCCGGCAATGACGGCCATTACGTCTGATGTTTGCTTAATTGAATGGATTTTACAAATTTATTTTTAGCGTATTTTTAACAATTTTTATTTCTAAAATTTCCTTATAGCTTATCAGGGTAATTGGTTCAATTTTATTGTGATAAGATTTCTATTGAAGAATTAATTGGAAAAAGTTTAGTTTCCCGATACTAACCGAGTGGAATGCATCTTCAGAGCCCGCTACAACTCTTCGTCAGCACTTTTTGTTCGGTACTGAGCATTGGTAGTCAATATCTTCTATTTAACCCAAGTTTTAATTGAAATTTTGTTTGACCGTAGTTACGATACTTCTCGTAAACAAACCCAAGAATACCAATATGCTTATGGCAGCCCTTTTCGCCAGTCAGGGATCTAGATGGTCAGAGTTTTTAAGCAAAATGCCTCTTCTTTATTCAGTGTCGTTACAAGCTGAAAAAATGCTACCTGCGTGCGGGTTAAGCAAACCGCATTGGCCTCATTATCAAACACCAAAATATTCGATACGTGGTAAGACCAGTTTAGGTAAGCCAACATGCCAGGTACTTGCGTATATCGTATTTTACCCTACCTTCCCTTTTTTATTGCACTTTAACAAAACTAAAATTGAAAATTTGAACATCCTTAGTATCAAAGATAAAAAAAGAAAATAAATAATATTGCCAAATGATTATATTTTATTTGACTATCAATTTGCTTTTTACTATCATTTAAATGTTTAAATACAAATTATGAAGATTTACTAAATAGATGATTGACGACAGTATTTTCCTTTTTTATAACATGATTTTTATTTGCAAAAAAAACATGGCAGACAGGCAATAACATTTATATGATTTTTGCAATAACTTTTGTATTAAAAGAATGCTTTTCTAACAAGACTTTAAGTATCCGCTCTAAACTGAATTGTTTGCAATAAAAAAAATATTAATGTAGAATTTGAAGAACACAAATGAATGATTTGGTGTAATTATTGAAGCATTAAACTAAACCAACTATTTCTGATGATTTCATCATAAATACTGTATTTGCAATATAATTTAGCACTAAAACCTAAATTTATAACCAAAAGAAATTGTGCACAAATAAGTCATAAATAAATAATTTGTAAATAAGTCTCTCTCTCTCTATCTGTGTATGTCTTTATCTATCTGTTGACATAAAATATTTTTTTCGATTTATATAGTAGATCTTTCCTTTTGTGGAAGTTCATATGAATCATTTAAAACTATTTGCTTTTATAAAATAACTAAACACATACAATTGTATTTATTTGTTTCTTTATATTTGAGTTGGTTTGCTGACGTGTTTATAATGGATTGATATTCAGCGGGTACAATATATTTGTATTTTTGATTGTGCTGAGTACGGTTTTTTAACTTGATTTTTGTCATAAATTTTTTACACTTGACAAAGCCACAAAATAATTGTTATTACCCTGCAGTTAAAATATCCGTGAGGAAGAACATACATATGTATAGGGTAAGCACATCGCACGCCAAAGACGTTAAATATTCTTTTAGTTTGTGACTTCGCAAATTGGACTTCGCAAGGACACTCTGCATTTAAGTTTTTTCGCAAAAAACAATTTTTACTTTAAACTAAATGTAAATCACCCGTAAACGCTCTAAATTGCCTTAAATCAGAAAAAAACTAATTTCTATCTATTTGTGTCCAGTTAAGGAAGAGTTAAGTTGACTTTTCTCAAGGACTCTTGGCTCTTGGGCTTCTAGTGTTAACTTTTTTAACATATTTTTTATTATTTAGTCTTCACCTCTCTGAACATATCAAACCTTAAAAACTTGATAATTTTTTATTAGTTAAGCCTGTGCCATACTTAAATTAAAGTTTTTAAAATAAAATTAGTAATTTCCAATGGATTTATCTAGGGGTAAAAGTATTCCACCCCAAACGAGTGTTTCCATCATGTTGTAAGATATTTGAAACAAGAGGATTTGGTTTTGTTTCCTGCTTATTCTGTTGTTGTTATCTGTTTACATAGTTTAGGACTTTGCATTTACCTAATGTTACTTGACAAAAAGTAATGATAAGCTAATGACTTCAGTCCACTTTTTTCTATATAATAAGCTCAAGCTCCTTTGGCAAATGCCAGCATGTTCGTTTTACCGGTTCTAGATAATTGCTTAAGATTTTTTAACAGATAAGACCCCTAACAGTTTGCCCTTAGGTGCACGGGTTCTGAGTAGTAATACGGAATTTTTGTTTTCGGTACACCACAGAACCTACAATCATCGCTGCCCAATCGTCCCATTGTGCAACAATGAGCTGTTACCATCCCCACTAGGGATCTACAATCACTTCTCCGCAAAAATAGTAAAAACCTTGCTACCCTGAAATTATCTACGTTACTCCAAAGACTCTACACCAAATGGTGCTTTCCCAGACTTTCATGGCTCTGACCAGCACAAAAGAGTATTTAGCCCTATTAAGTATAGAACTGAAGTAAAACACGAAGGTTTATTGCTTTTCCCATAGATATATGGACCCCTTACTTTTTCACATTATCTTCAATTTCATTTTACTAAATATCCTTGTGTTCTCGAACCTAGTAAATCTGCATCTCTTTCACTAAACACTGTCTTCCAATACACTCCTTGCATGCGCAAATGAATAAGGAGCATGTAAATTTCACGCTGAAAGCCTTGGTCGCCAGCTATCAATTAACATATTCATCTTAGAATTCCAAGTCTAGAAGGGCAGTGTAAGATCAGTGGCCATCTTTCACGCAGAGAAAAACATAGACATGCATGGTCAGGGGAATATGTTCACCAACGATTTGATCATATTATGATCACGTAAGTTATTTTTATAAATACCACAACCATATAATAGTTGTAGTGAATTTTTTAAGTAAAAATAACATTTTATATTTTTTATAGTCATAACATCGATCATATGTAACCATAAACGTGGTCTTAGTTATAAAAAAATTTTTTGTTTTTAGATTAGAGTAACCATGTTCTGAGGGCAACATATTTTTAATAACCCAAAATCATTATAGTGACAGCCTACGACTAAAGAAATGATTACCACAAACATTAAGCTATAATTATAATCATAGATTTTATTGGAGATTTACTCCAAGTATAACAGGCATAAATGTTATATTCAAGGTCATGAAATAATTAAATCTTCTGTCTGCATGTGGCTGTCAAAATCTTGTACCCAGATCTTGATAGAAGACTTGTCAATAAGCCGTATCCCTCCATAGTTACATCCGAATTTACTACAACGCTCAGTTTCGAGAATACATCTTGTATTCCCATTAACCCTGTCATGTCCATAGGGCACCTACTTCAACTGTCCTGTTGACCTCAGCCGAGCTGCGGACTTTTTTGTAACACTCTCTGTAACCAGATCAATCGATTTAAAACCCAAGACAATATCCAGTAATACTGTAGAGGTATTACGTTAAGTAATAATTATCTAAATCAACTATATTTTTCCTAAATAGAAACACAATTTATTTTCAAAAAAATTAGACAAATTTAACTGGTTACGATTTGTTTAATTTTGTTTAATGCAATATATTTATTATTTGTTAAAGTTCTGTTATGCTGTTTGCATTTTGTTTCTGGTTTAAAACATCTAAAACTGTCGGCTTTATTATTTTTAATTAAAATATTTCATCACTAGATACATAAATCTGATAATAAACTTACCAAAAGGGAGTATTCACTAGCATTTTTTGAAAAGCTTTTCAATCACATAATTCCATTTCGAATGCTAATTTAAATGGAGGGTTTTGTTAACACAAACCTGTTAATTTGATATATTGCTGACAAAAGAAAAAAAATGTTCGAATTCAAAATTTGTTTCAACTAAATTAAGGTTTTTATTCAACAAATACAGGGAATCACCTATACATCTCTTATACGTATGAACAAATGTATGTATGTATGTATGTATGTATGTATGTATGTATGTATGTATGTATGTATGTATGTATGTATGTATGTATGTATGTATGTATGTATGTATGTATGTATGTATGTATGTATGTATGTATGTATGTATGTAAGTCTTTGTTTGATTAAAATTTATTTATAAATGTTGGAACTCTTTTAATACTTTTAATTTCCAATTTTGTGGGCCAATTTATAAGTTCCAGCAGGAAACAAAATTAGCTTTGCAATAATTAATATAAACAATAAAACCTATTTGTTTCAACGAGGTCAATAATTTTGTCGCATTAAAAATGCAAATGATTAATTAACGATAAAAAAAATTAGAAAAACTTTTTTCTAATTTTCGAAAATGCAATACAAGTATAAAACCTTTATTTGAAAATACTGTCGTGGTGTTAAAATTAAATAAGAAAAATACTTTAGATAACACTCACTTAGGGCTAATAAACAACACCTTAAACCATAACAGAAAGTTTATGTATATGTTTGCACACACACACACGCACACACTTATTAGTAAAAAGTATCTTGTAATACATATATAAAAATACCATTAAAATAGCAGCATGTACGTGTGTGTGTGTGTGTGTAGGTACTTTTAAACTTTTTTTTGTAACTAATAACAAATTGCCTGCATTTAGGCGTTAGACCTACAAATGCGTTGATAATCAAAATGAAAAGAAACGAGCAGGGTGCTTTATACGACGACTGTATGTGTAGTAAAGACAGCGGCATTAACAACAACAAAGTTAAACCAAAGTTCTAGCAACAACAATGATTCACCTTAATAGTAAAATATAAAATTTATGTTGGATGTCAAAATAAGAAAAAGTAGAGCCGTAGGAGGGGTTTGACGACAGAAAGCAAGTAACCAACCAAGTAATTTTATTTCATTTTAAACAGCAACTAAATGTAAAGTTTGTATTATGATTTAACAATTTTCTTTCATATGCTCTGTTTAGATTAATGATTGTAAAAAGACAGAGATTAAGTTTAAATGCGACGTTTGTTTTCCTTAATTGTAATTTAATAAGAAATTATAAAGCAATAAATACAACCATATGTATATTTAAAGTTGAATTTCTTGTATGATTTATACTAAAAATATTAATTATTGTAACATGACTAGGTGTTTTAAACACAGCAAAGTAATTTAATGTGTTTAAACTTTATTTTTCAGATCAATTAAGACAAATTTATAAAAAAGTGATAAAGCATTTCTAGACAAAAAGAAAATCCAAGTTAACATTACACGTATGTTTCTAATCTAATCATTTTAAAATACTTCCAGCTTCATCCTTAACGCTCTTAAATTACTATTAAAAACATATAAATAATGAAATTAAATTAGTCGTGTACAAGCCAGTAACAGACTACAATGATTTTTAGTTTATAAACTGCCCCAATATTAAATTTGAAGTTATTAAAGTTTCATATTTTTTAAAAAAAACTTCAATTTATTTCTACTTAAAAAATATAGAGAGTTTGTTGAACAAAAAGAAACTAAAGTTATGAGACGGCAAAAATGAAAAAGAAAACATTTTTGCAAATTCATACAAATTAAATTAGAATTATATGCTGTAACGCATTAGTAAACACAATTATAATAAACACATACACATGTAGAAGTGTGGTAAAGTATCGTTCATATTAATAGCAGTAAGCAAATTTATACATTTAACAAAATTTTTTTTGCATTATTTTCTCATATTTTACACTTTTATAAATAAAAATAATACGATAAGCTTAGACCTGCGATGGCCAAGTTTGTCCCTAAATCCCAAACACATGTCAAGTGCACAACAGGAGTTCTGCATTCAGCTTTAACATTTTACATGCACGTGAAACGTATTTTGAAAAGCTTTTGATACTTACTAATCAGAAAGTTTTTTTTTCACAATTTTTAGCAATTTTTGAGATTATTAGTCTAGAAATTCGAAATCGAGGACTATTGACCCATATTGGGCTCGAAATCCATTAAGTGGTCAGAAAGAACTTTTATGTGACTTTGCTACTTTTTGCTTCTTTGAGATTATCAGTCAATATATATAAAATTGAGGACTTTTTACCCAGATTGAGGTCAAATATCAATTAAGTAATCAGAAAGTATTTTTTCACATATTTGTACGTTTTAAGGATTACCAGTCTAGAAATATGAACTACGGACCCAGATTTATGTCGAAATTAAATTAAGTGATCAGAAATGTCAACACATTTATTGGACTTTTTTGGAAGTTTTTGAGATAATTGGTCTAGAAACATAAAATTAATAACTGTTCATCCAGATTAAAGTAAAAAATTAATTAAGTAATCAGAAAGTACTTTTTTCAAATTTTGATACTTTTTTGCAATCTTCGAGAATATCAGTCGAGATAAATGAAATAAAGGACTTTTACGCCCGATGAAAGTCTAAGGCCAATAAAGTGGAGGGAAAGCACTTTTTCGCATTTTTTTGTACTTGTTTAAGTTTGTTGAGATTATCAGTCTATTAAACATAAAGTTGAGAACTAGTGACCCAGATTAAAGTCGAGAGTAAATCGAATAGGCAAGATATGTCTTTTTTTTAATTTAAGACTTTTGATCTAGAATAAGCTTGGGAAACTCTAAAGATATGACCTTTTTTGAAACTTTTTTGTGTATAAATCTAAAGCATAAAATAATGTTCTTAAAATACAAAGAAAAGTAGAAACTTTTAAAAATATATTTTTAAAGAAGAACAAAAATTTTAAATTCTGGATCAAGATTGTATTTAAAATCATAACAATTTTTAATTGTTAATGCTCATATAATAATCTTTCAAATTAAGTTCATTATTTGTATTTAGTTCATGAAAACGCCCTTAAAAACAATATTTAGTAAAATTTCTAAATGTACGTCAATGTGATCTAGAGACCTGCATCAAGCCCTATTTCAAGCTAATTCAAGAACCGCATAATTTTCTAATTCTTGTGTTGTTGTGCGGTTAAACTCTTTGAGTGCTGTAATGTAGTGTAGCTGCCACAGTTTCTTTGATGCAATGTAGTGTAGTTAAGAATAAAGAGTGGTGTCATGCACTGTTGTTGGTACAACTTAAATACTGTCATGATGTGTGGTCGATAAAAATAAATGATCACAGTCATTTATGTGTGGTCAACAACAACAAAACTGTGTGTATTACACACAATGTTGAAAAGATACGAAAACAAACATATATACAAGCAGGCAAATCAATAACAAATTTATACGTAAATGCATTATATACATACATCAAAAATCAACCCCTTTTTTAAAACTAACACACCAGGAACATCCCGTCAACAGTAACGTTTCGAGATGAATTGAAATTGAAGTGTGTGATCATGATGAATTGATGTGCCGTTGTTGTTTACTTAAGTGTGCTTAAGTGTGAATATATTTTTCATTTAAGTTATGTTAAGTAAACAAAAGAGATGGCGAACAATACAACGCAGCACTTATTGTTGTGTGTGCACACGTTAGGTATATGAAATTAATTGGAAATTCGAGATGATGCCTTATTTAGTGTCGTCTTGAGCTGACCTCTAATGTGATCATACTGTACTGTTATACATTGAAATCTTTTAGCGGGGTAAGCGTGAAAAATTTTTAATTAAAGAAAATAAAAGCTGTTGATAATGTAATGTGTTACAGTTTTTTTTATGGTTTTAAAATTTTTTAATTTAATAATATTCTACGAAACTTATTTTCAACTAGCCGCCATTAAAGTTATAGGTGCAATTTTACTTTATCATTAATTTAATATATAATATGTTCTTTAGAGCATGATGGGCAGTGTTATATTAAAAACATGACCTTTTCATTTTTATCCCCCTCTCCCAATATTCTTGGTAGTTTTTGTTGTCAGGAAAAAGTTTTGTATTTATGTACTTTGTAAGTTATATATTTATGTTTGTATACTCGCCTACTCATTTACTCACTTACTTACTTTCTTATCTTATATTTGTGTTTATAAATGTAGAGATAAGTATTCATGATTTACATTTTTTTTCTTTTTCTTTTTTATTTATTTTTACTTTCATTTTTAATCTTGAGTCAAAATTTTTTTCTGTTAAAAAAAAACAAGTTAGAAAGTTATGGCCGGACTATGTACATTAGGGTGGCCACGAAAAATCAAATTTAACTTTTCCCAGCTGTTTACTAATTCGCCTTGAAATTTTGTGAAGTGATTGTCAAATTTATTAATTTTGTTTGAAATTTAAAATTTTTTTGACATTCAGTTTATCAAACACGAAAAGGAAATGCAGAGAGCGAATTTTTTGAATTCGCCTTGATACTACCTGTATTAGTATACCCTGCTCGTCTCTTTTATGTGCCAATAAACCCGAAAATATGAACTGTTTTAACAGTAGGATAAAAGGTTCTTTGTTTTTATAAAGAAATTGCTCTTTTTCAAAACTTGAACTTCAATGAGGCACGTGTTAACATTGTCGGATTCACTGAATTTTTTTCAATCATATTTTCTGACTAATTGGTACATATTAAGGGGCCGCGAAAGATAATTCTAAAAACAATTTTTTCGCATACCTTGTGGCCGCCCTAATGCACATTTTTCTCTATTCTACAACATTTTATAAATAACAGAGTTTTCATGCTGAATTTAAATATTTAAGTTCAAATTTATTTTAAGCAAATTTATGTAGGTTTGTTGGTTGGCCTCGTTAGTTATTTCATTACTTGATAATATAAAAAATATTAAAGAAGCCATGACTAAAAAGATAATATTGGCCGGAATAAATAACAATTTTTTAATTTATGAATTATTTTTTAGTTTTTATTTTAAGGCAAATGCTCGACACGACAATTTTTGTTTTCAATTTTTTCTATTTAAAATAGAACTTTCTTTTTTAAAAACTCCATTAAACATAAATTTAAAAAATTTTAGAAAAAATATAAAAAACACACAATAATACAAATATTATTTAATAATTTAATAATTTTACTGCTTAAACTTTTATTCATATTCTAAGCTCCAGTCACTGTTCTTTTAATATTTCCAATATAAACTAAACCCACTTAGTACATGTGTAAGCCTTGTTATTATGAAAATTAATAATTTTATTTGCAAAACCTAGTTAAAATAGTTGATAAAATTTGCATTTAACACTAATTAGGAAGCCAAAAATTGTTGCTAATAAAACTAAATTAGTCAATGGTAAGGAAATGTTATTCAGGCGACAAATACTTATATGTATAACAACGCTTTTAAATGCGAAAAGGATTTCGGGTTTTCAACTCATCCTGTTGTTGTGACAAATTAGACATGTGTCGCTTATATTTGTTATTTCAATACTTATTTAGAAATTATATGAATGTTTCATTGAAAAAAAATGCGGCTTAAAATTGGAAAAACTCCATTCATACACAAGTTAAACTACATTTTCGACAATTGCAGTGAAATAAAAAAAAAACAAACGCAAATATGAACTATCTTGCACACCCAACAGTTCTGTTAAATTTGTTACAAAAGTAAGAGTTTTCTTAAAAAATTCTCATAAACAAAACACATCGAAATTAAAAATCAATAGAGTTAATAATCTCAGCTGTACTTCATATAAACTTAAGTTTTCCAAACATGTTTTAATAACTATTAAGAGGTTTATTAACAATATAAAAACTGTTGGGCTTTTTAACACGCTTATGCAAATGAAAATGATATTTCACACATTTTTATACACGTAGAATTGTTAATACATAACTATACAGCAGCTTAACTGGACATTGCTGTTTATATGTCAAAGTGTGTTAAATTGAATTTTAAATTGTCATTTGATTAAGCGGTTATATGTGTGTGTTCGCGCGCTTTTGAATTAAGCGGAAGTTGATTAGAATGCATAACATCAACGGAAATGACATCATAATTCAAAAGATCTTTACAACAATACTTTCATTTCCATACCATTGCTATCACTATCCGATTACAATTCATATGTTGTTCTATAACGCCTCTTTAATACAAAGAATCAACTTTTCGGCATCGAAGATTATCACTAACTCTATGTAAGTTTATAATTTGGCTGAAAATGGTTTTCATTTTTAAGTCTTAATAATTCATTATAACACACATTCACTCACATTGCATTTTAATATTAATTAATGATTTTGAAGGAGCATTAGCGCTTTCTTTTATTTTGTCAATCTTTTGAAAAGGCAAAATTGACAATTTTTGCAGTTTTTTTTTTTTGTAAAAATAGAAAATTTATCAGATAAACTTTGCTTTATCAAAAGCTTAATCAGTTTTAATTTTTATAGCTTTAATAATTATAACAAATAATCTTTTTTTATATAATAACCAGTACTCAGGGGATGGCCTTATTAGTGCAGTGCATTGTGTTGGTATCAGGCATCAGTGTTTGTTGACATTTGATTTAAATTTCTCGATATTTACTGTGACAGGAAAGACATCCATAGGAAAATGTTCCACATACGAACCGTGCGACCAAATAAAGAATTTTCTCTGAAATGCGTAGTGCGATTCACTGGCCAGGCGGCCACAAATAGGTGTGCCCTTTTTAAAAGGCGAGTATCACCCAAAAAATCGGAAGCAAAATTAAATCTGAATACTAAGTTTACAAAACAAAAATTCAATGGATAAGATCACAAAACGTCTTTATGAGAGAATTTTATTTTATTTTTATTTAATATATAATCTAGAAAATAATAAAAAAGCAACTTAAACCAAAAAACTAATTTTCAAAATGAATTACTCTAAAAGAAACATAATTTGTTATATGTATGTGTGTGTGCGTGCGCTGCTTCTTAATATGTATTGATATTTGCTAAATTTGGCTCTTGACATCAACGACAACTAATCAAATTTGAATTTATACAGAAAATTACACTGAAAGCATCACAAAGTGCAACGGAAGTGGAAGTGGAAACTGTTGCATTATTGCACCGATAGTTTTACAAACACATTAGCGCATATGTATTTGTTACTGCAGTATTGGTAGATGCACATGTTCATATTTTATTACTGATATTGCCACTTAGCTGTCGCTGTAACATGTACCACACATATATATATTTACATGACTTTTTTTTCAAAATTCCACGTTGATGCCAGTAAACACTTTGCAGTGATGATGGTGTGTAACATTAACATAAATGACAGAAAAAGTAACATGACAGCATAAAAGTGACGGAAACAGTCAAAATTTCGAAACAAATGTTTAAAAGTGTGTTAAAAAGGTTTTATCAAATGCACATATGGCGGTGTGTGTGCGTGGATTGGGTTAAATTTTTATGAAATTAATTATGTTAACAAACTCTTCATCGAGTTTTAACTTTAATGCTTAAGCTAAAGCGGTAAGCGTGTTAAGTACATACAGGCTTAAATATTTAAATCTTTATTTTAAGCCCGATTTATTTAACTTATTATTAATACTCTACAACACTTATGAAAAGGTTGTTATTTATTAGTTTAAAAGATTTTAAAATCATAGAAAGCGCTTTACAATATTATCCCCTACAGTCTGTTATAGTAATAAAACAAAGAATTCAAAACAAAGTCCTATTTTAAGAATTTAAAATTTATCTTTTTTTACAGAAACAGTTTTTTAGACGCGCACTCTTATAAAACTAGATTTACCTCAGATTTTGTGAAATTGATTCTCTTTGTGACTTTTCAAATAAATTTTATGGCATTCGATTTGAATCGAAATAGAAATTCTAATAAAAATGTTTAAAATTAGATTCAAATCAAATGCCGTAATTTGCCTCCAGAACTAACTAAAACTATTTTTTCTTATAATAAAATATATGAATTAAATAATCTCGAGTCGATATAAATAAACCTCAATTTTCATCAAAAATTTAAAATTACAGCGTAAATAGGTAAATGTTCTTTTTTTTATCCTCATAACTAAGGTGGGTATCTTGTTAAAAGCTAAAAGTATTTTTAGTTCTTTATTATATCAGCTAAAGAAAAAGAGCATCCTGATTATAAATAATTTTTTTAAATAACCACATAGTAAGTACATGTGCGTGGTTATGTGCTTCCTTTAAACTATTACCAGTTTTTTTAGAGTAATAAAACTAATTGCGAACAGAACTTATAAATTTTCAATCAATTTTATTAAAAAAAACAAATTATGGTAAATTCTGTTAAAGTCTATAAATTAAAACTGTTTTATAATTCAAGATATATAATTCTTTTTCATTTTGAAGACACTAGGACGTATACATAATATTTAGAAGAGGACCAAATTTTTTATAACTTATACGCAACTGGTTGCAGATAAGAATTTCTCTGGAAATTCTTTAAATTAAATTTAGAAGCTGTTTAAGGTAAAAATGCACTTTTAATTAAAAATTAACATTCGTTCAATGATTTCTTTAAACACAACCATATAAAAGCATTCTTAAACGATGTAGGTTAAACTTAAAATACTATTGACCTACTGCTACATTAAAATATTATCTAAGTATTATATACTGAAAATATGTATAACTTAAAAAAAAGTTTTTTCAAATTCAAACCAAAAAAAATTAACTGGCACTGAATCCCAAAATTAACAATTTTTTTTTATTTTCTTTTAATGTTATTATGTTCAAATAAAAAAAAATTCTCTACTCTTAAAACTTAAAACCATAACAGCTGTAAACACTTACATGTTGTCTCAAAAAGCAAACGGAATTTCTTTTTTTGCAAGTTAAAAGAAAGTTCGTTGACCTTTTTTTATACGAAAAAACGGCGAAAAATACGAAGCATATAAGCAATTCTATTTTCATTTTTACAACCTTATTGGAAAACAAAAAGTTTTAGAAAAAATACTAACAAAGTTAACTGTTTTTTTTTTTGTTGTTGTCTATCTTTTAGAGTCGTTTGACTTTTTCTGAAAAAATAACTTTAAAAAATTAATTCGAAGTGCTAAACTAGTTAAAATTTTTTTACTACAATTAAGCTACTTAATAATAATCAGTTGACGGAATATTTCTTAAATATTTTAAAGTCAGTTGCTGTAATAGCTTTCTAGGTGTATTGTGTGGTATGACAAATTACTTTTTCAAAAATAAAACTCCCTGGGTCTAAGTTATCTAAAGCCGTATTTTAACAAATAAGACGCAGAAAAGGAACTATAAATTTTATTAAAGAAAGAAAAATAGTATTTGTCACAAAATTAATAAAAATTAATTGTTAATTTACTGCTTTCAAAAGATACAACATTTTTTTACCTTATTTACAAGATTTTCCATTCTTTATGATTTCCATGCACTCATGTCAAAAATATCAAAAGCATTTACCTGAACCTTTTTTTTATTCCGTTACAGAATCACCTCAACCACAATATCAGCAGCAACAGCAGCAACAATCGAATAAAAATCATCCTAATGGCAGTATAATGACTGGTCTCGGAAACTTATCACATCATATACGAGCGCCGCGCCCACCCACTAGAACCGCTTCCTCAACAACAACACAGTGTGGTTCAGGCGGTGGTAGTGGCAATAGTTCTATTAATATAGGTGGCGGCTCTAGCTTAATAGATCAAACACCTTCCAATGGCAGTAGTAGTAGTGGTGTCAGTAGTGCACCCTCATCTAAGGGTCATTCACATCATCATAGTCACACGCATATGCATAACTCAACGGCAGTAGATAATATAGGAATGACGGCAACCTCATCGTCAACGGGTGGAGCACCACATTTGCAACAACAAGTGCCACAAGCGGCCATGGATGAGATGCGTGTCTGATAGGTGTCGGTGTTCGAACTAGATTTATAGTCTTCTTGGTAAGTTCAACAAAAATAATTATTTTTTATACATTTTAGAGGAACTATAAGGACAAATTAAGAACTCCTCCTCGGTCTAGTTTGAGTCCTTCAAAAAGCAAAAATAATAATAAAACATTATGTAAAAGCGAAAAAACATCACTTAGTTTTTCTCGTGGAAAGTTTTTCCCAACCCCTTAACCCTATCACTCTTCTATCCCAGACACTGATTGGCAACATTCTCTGTCGTTTCTATTTTCTCTTTATCTTTACACATCCCATGTGGTTGGTTATATAGAACGTGATCTTCATGATAAGGAATACCTTACACACTATTGACGTTCCTGGATATTTAAAACGTTGAAATGGAGGCAACAGATGGGTCTTTTAGGGACCTGGGAGTCAGAGAGTACCTAGTTAGATAGAAAATCTCAAAGTTCAAGAGCATGGTTATAAGCTCTAGGCTTTCTTAAAGGGATGTACACTGGGCCCAGGAGGTCTACGAGTGTTGATGTGTGAAGGAGTTTAACTGTTTTTATCACCCTTTGTTACAAAACCTAACCTTTACACATCTCACAGTACTCGAGTGATTTTATTTGCAAATTCTATCCCCAAAAACACAATCTCTGGTAATGACCCCAATCATGATTCTAAGCTCCAAGCCTTGTAGACTCTAAATTTTTTTTCTGAGCTTTTTTAGAGACACAAAGCCGTATTAAGGGTCAATCCTCTTTCTTAACTGAAGATTCATCATGTTAAGCGTTAATGCTTAAATCTTCCCATAATAGTGAACCATTGGCGGAATTACAGTTTTCTTGTTGTCATCTCAAGAACCTAGCCACTGCAAGAGAGCTCGTTTACAATTAAGCTGCTAGCAGTGCCCCAAAACTCAATTAAGTTAGACGTTTAGGAGGCCCATAAATTCATAAAAAGCTTTCTACACCCCCTTACTAACGTAGGGATGCTTGACTCTTTACATATATAGTGACCTCACTAGTCCTTAAACATGTTCCACTTTAAGGCCTGTTTTCCCCAAAATGGCTAGTATTTTCACATGGGGGTGCCTCAATAGATCAGCGGGTAAGTGAGCGAGTCTACTAGGTTCGGGGTTGTGGGTTTGATTTCCACCAGAGTCGCTGGTGAGTCTGCTTCATCTTCCTTTTTTTATTCTAATGCTTCTCCTAATTGTTTTCTTTCCTTCTATTTCTACCCTTTTTATCTGCTTCTTCAGGTATCACAAAAGGACCGAATTAGTGGACCTAAGTAAGATGTATCCTTTTCTTCAGCGGGTACCTGTTTTACCTAACCTAACTAATCATAAGTTTTGAAAATTACATTTAACCCGCAAATCTCAAAATAGTTTATGGTATCGAGATGAAACTTTGCTTTAACAAAAATAGTACTTAAACTTTTCATTGCAGGCCTTAAGCAAAAAAATCTCTATCTTCTTCCTGTTTCTAAAAATTTTGCAGTCTTCTTTAAAATTTACTTTTTAATTTTTTCATGTTTTTTTTCATTTTTTATGTTCCAGCTTCATTATCTGTTGCACATTCGTGCACTTGACTAGATTTTTATTCGTTTTCATTTCCGCTAACTTGCCTCTAAGACTTCTTACACACATTTGCATATGCATACATATGTATATGAACATGCATAGATATCTGCCTTCACACACACACTGCCATAAACGGTTTTAGATAAAACTCGTTCAACATTTTCTTCATTTAAGCAGCATAGAAAATGAAGAAAATCTTAGTCTGTTTTAAGTTTTCTTAACAATTCACTTCACTGACAATGAATTACAACAACGCTTGTTGTTTTTTTTTTAATTTTTTTTTGTTGTAAAAAATACACATAAATGTATGAAAAATTGCAATTTGAAAAACGAACATGTGAAATGGAAAGCAACCGTAGCAAAAGATATCAATATAATGACATTGAACAAGTTAAAGTAAATGAAGTATTTGATATTTTGTTCCTTTATTCACATTCTTATTATTAATCATCAGCTATCATTTGTTTCTTTAAAATATAAATAAAAGCTAAAGGAAAATAACTTCCATTTAATTTAAATTATAGAGCAAATATTTTCAAAACTTCTTCTTGATTATACCTTTTGTAAATTAAATAACAATTTTCTTTATTATTTTACAGTATCATTGAAGCTTGTCTTTTTACATGAATTTTGCTTAATGATAAAGTTAAAGTAATTTAACTGAAAATAGTACTTCCTTTCAGTTTAACAAAAAATTTCAACAAAAATTGTTTAAACAATTGTTTTTATCTTATTGCCAAAGTTTAACTTAAAGTCCCTTAAGTTGAAATTTTTTTATTTTATTAAATCAAGAAATTTGAACATTCCTGACCTGAATGATGGCGTTTGTTTAAATATTTTAACAATAAGAATGCATTAGCATCAAGAGTACCATCATTTCTTAAAAAAAAACCAGAAAAGAGCAAAAAAAAATACTAAAAGTAAGGAAGTGAAAATGTTTTGAATAATGCAGGTTTATACAAGTACTTGGAAATTACAAAACAAGTACATTCAGGGCACTTTTACTTGTTTTAGTTTAAACTAGCAAAAACGTAAATGTTAATCAAGTGAGCAAAGACGTTGTTAGCCAAACAGTCAGAAAAGCTAAACGAGATAGAAGGAGAAGAAAAATGTAAATTTAATTGTATTCACAGGTGTAATAATTGCATGCAAAGTACGAATACTTAAACACTGACGTTTTGCTATCCAGTAAACAATTTAGTTAGAGTTTGAATTTTATTTTATGCAACAGAAATTAAGTTTATTTTACTGCCTTACTGAGTCTCAATAGAACAAAAGAACTAAAAAATATATGAATGTTTAGTAATTTAAATTTTAGTTTTTTTTATTCTGGCTTAAATTCATTATTTAATTCCTTTTATTAGAAGATTTTAATATTTCCTGTTAATGTTGAAAGAAACTTAATTTAAAAAAGCAAAGAATGCATTTTCAAAACCAGCTTCGTAATTTTATTATCAGTACTCTTTGAACGGTAGTAGTGTTTCAATTATTTTAAAACACTCAAGGAATTATCTGGGATTGGAAGAACAAGAATGCAAAGAATGCCAAAAGTATGTGAAGTGTCCTTTCATTTATTCTCATTTTTATTTGCATTTCATTCATTAGCTAAACTGGAAACAGCACTAAGGGTCCAGCTATAAAGGGCCAATCAGTTTTAGCTTACCAAATCTAGAAACACAGTTTTTTCTTTAATTTTAATTTAAAAAAAGTTTTGGGTATCAGAATTTAGTATTTTCTTTTCTCTTTTTAATGAAATAAAATGATGATTTTTTTGCAAAAATTTGAAAGCTTAAATTTTTCACATAATTTTAAATAAAAATGGAATACGGAAATTATAAGCTTCAAATGTTTCATAACTTACACAGCCCAAGAGAAAATATCATTATTCGTTTGTGCAGCTCTTTTTAATAATATAGCACCAACACCCACGTTTAATCATTATGCCCGTCTTTTGTCCCGCTACAGGTATTTTTTTTCCATAGCAACTTAGACTACTACTATTACTTTCTCTTTTAACAAAGACTTTTTCATAAATGCAAATATTATTTAATACATCAAATTTGTTCAAATTTATATTTATCCCCAGTTCCATTTAAGTTATATTCTGGGACAGCACATTTAACCGCATAAATTGCAAAAAAGTATCGGCGTCTTGATATGAATATTCTTAATCTTCTTTCTTATTTCTTGATGGAGCATATGGCTTCTTTGCATTTTTAGGATAGGTTAGATTACAAAGGCCCCTGGGCCCATTGTGAATCATTTCAGGAGAGTAGGAAAGAAAATAGGAAAGACAAGAGTTTTATAGGTAGAAATGAGAAAAGAGAGCGGAATGCTGTCCGCAAGAAGTCGAAAGATGTCAGTCAAAGTAGACGCTAAACCATCTTTCTTTCCAGCCACCCAACACCTTTGATGAGTCCTATGATGCTCCGCAGCCCACAGTCAGAGACCTCACCAAGTCCTTCTAAAAAGCGCCCTCCCAACCACCTTTTTCGGTGGTAAGGCAGTGACAGACATGGTGGTTTTTCATTTCTATCTCTTCCTCATCCCCGCACAACCAGCAGGAAACAGGAGAATTTCTGTCCAATTTGCTCGTCATATATCTTACATCGCAGAGCCCTGTGTGAGTTCCAATAATGCACCCCAGAACCCCCTTGCTCTCTTTGAGGAGCAGGTCAGTGTCCATCCTGTTCAGCCTGGGCCACAGAAGTCTGGAGATCTCGCAGTCAGCCATGTCCCTCCAGGTTCGGCCCACCTTGTCTATTACCGAAGTCTCTATCGGCTCATAATAGAAGCCCAATTGGTGACCTCACCGGCTCACAACTATGTCCAATATTGCGGGCAGATCCCCTCCTTGCCAGTTTATCGGCAGTCTCATTGCCGTAAACGTCACAATGAGCCGGAATCCAGCAGAGCCTAACTCTGCGTGTTGCCATGATCACCCTTAGAGCATGTATACAGTCGTCTACAAGTTAAGACCGGACATAATGTCCCTCTAGAGTCTTGAGCACGCCCGGACTATCAACGTAGATTGTTACATCCCCTTTTCCATCCGCGCCCTCCTCTTTTAATTCTGCCCTTGCCACCGCCAGAATTTCAGCCGAAAAACTCTGCCTGCGCTTGATTACTTAAAGATTTTCGAAAATAAACCCACTTTTTTCTGAAGGAGCTCTATTTTCAAACAAACCGTAATTAGTTTTATAAAAAATCAATTTTATAGAAATTTAAAGCTTTAAGGGGCCTGTTCATAAACAATTTTAAATTTAAAATAGGGGCCTTAAAGAAAATTTGTATAAAAATGCAATATTTAAAAACTACTTTAAATTTAGAAATTGGTTATGGATTATCCCCTTAAACTTTAAACTTTGTTAAGTGACTTCGGCTGAAAAACTTAAAATATTCTGTTTAGTGGGACTCTTAGGTTAGACATAAATTAAAAAATAATTGTAAAAAAATAAAACAAAATAACTTTTGTATAAATTTTAATATTGTTTGCACTTTTTTATGTCCAACTCTTAGAGTATACAAGCATCAACAGATTTTTGTTCATTTTTTGCGGACATTTTCTACTTTCATTTTATGAACGCTTGTAGGTACTTTGAATATTATTAGAATAAATTTTGGCTGCAATGTTGCGGAAAAAATGTAGGAATTACAAACACAATCACCCACAGACATAGCATTATACCTACACTAACAATATAAATACATGCATTCTAATATTAAAATAAAATACACAAACACATACAAACATACATTTAAACGTAGATACCAGAGACCAGGTGTACATTTTGCCAGTATTTCAAGTGTTTTAAAGAACACCTTAATGACACATATGAGGAAACGAAACATAACTGAAAATTGCAACACTCATTGTGTTTAAATATGAATTCATTTATATGTTTTTCACAGAAAGCAGTTACAACGTCCAGCCACACTTCATTATAAGTTGTTTAACAACTTTAACAACAGATATTTAAACTTGTTTCATATCCTCTTAAATATTCGTTTCCTGCTTCTGCGAAATATTTCGACACAGTAAAATCAAGCGTTAGTTTTCCTCCTTATAATGCTGTTGTATTGTGTTCTCTTGTTGCTTCGCTGGTTTGTTAGTGGACTTTGGCCTTTTGTTTTTCAATTACTTGTTCAAGTCTTGTTTTATGTCATTGGCAAAAGAAAATATTTTTCTTACTTTTTCGGCTTTTTTTTGTTGTTGTATGTTTTAACAAAACCTATGCAAAAACCAACTTTTAATTTATTTGTCAAATGTTTTCTGAAGAGATTTTTCTTTTTCCACTAACAAAAACTGTTTTCAACAAAAGTCTTACAAACAGCAACTATTTTAGCAAAAACTTGAAGTATAAAAAAAAATTTAAACAAATTTTTGTTACAAAGAAAATTTAGAGAAAATTGAGAAAAACTCTTTCTTAGTTTTTTGTTCATAAAAAATGCACAAGAAAATGTTTACTTTAATAGGAAAAAGCCAACCAAAATTATATTTTTTATTTATGGTAGACTGTACAAGCAATATGTTTCTACAAAAAGTTTCCTTTTATCGCAGTTTTTTTTATTGAAAAAATAAGAAATGAAAATTAAGGCTTAACAATGTTAGCTTTAACAGGGCCTGTTTATATGTCTTTTTTAGTGGGCAGCAAGCTTAGTAGCTTAGTTGTGTCTCAAATTGAGACTCTCAATGTTGGCTTTAGTAGTCCGTTATCCAAGGAGGTGTGGCTTGATGTATGTTAGACATGTTTACCATGATAATAAAAAATAAAGTTTAAATAAGTTTAAAAATTCGTTGGAAAAAAATGTAATCCTCCTTTTTAAGGCATTTTGACACAAGATTAAAATTTTTTTAGCAAATTTGTTTATATGTACATCTTTAACCATTGTGCTATAAAATTCTTAGTATTTTTGTTTAAAAAGCCTTTTAAAAATATCACAAAAATTTTAATTAAAAAACAAATGCTCTGCTGAATAAGTTGCTAAATATTAACGCCTAATTTTATGAATATCAAACACTAATTCCATTTTTAAATTAGCATTTGTATGTAGAAACTAAACTTTCTTTTAATTATTTACACAGAAAAAAATATTTTCAATATAGTAATAAGTTTATAAATACTTTTATGTAGGACTCTTTCAATCCCAACTCTATTTTAAAATTATCTATTAGTCACTGCCCCGGTTGGAAAAGCTTACCTTTTGGCTGTAATATTTGCAGTTCACACTTTCCAGAAAGCAACCACTCACTTTTCGAACTTGAAAGAGTATCTTGAACTATGCCTGACATTTTGTTTCCAGTTTTTTTTTTCATATATTTTATTATTGAATCTTCGCTTAAGTGAACTAACAATAAGTATTCAAATCTTAAAACTAAGTATTTAATACTAGTCTAGTCAGTACCAGACTAAAATTTAAGTTCTCACAATGAGGATAACTAATTTTAAAAGTTTCATCTTAGAGCAATTGTATCCCTTCTTTTTAGGCGGGTGTGCCCACTATGTTACAGGATGCTTCGAGCGAGCGGGTTTGGATGTGTTTCCAACTTATTTAAATACTTATCCACATAGTTTAGGATTTCGCTTTTTACTAGTGGAACTTCTAGATCCTTATGGATGTTGCTGTTTTTAATATACCTAGGAGCACCAGTTATCATTCTCAGAATTTTGTTTTGACGACGTTGTATTTTTTCGATGTTAGAGGCGGAAGCAGTGCCCCATAATTGTATACCGTAGCACCAAATTGGTTTTAAAATCGAGTTGTAGAGTAGAAGTTTACAATCCAGACGTAGCACAGAGTTTCTACCAATTAGCCAGTGGATTTGAGCAGCTTTAAGTTTCATTTGAGTCAGCTTCGCATCTATATGAGGCTTCCATGTGAGGCGGCGATCTAGGTGAACACAAAGATACTTTGTCTTGGTTCGTAGAGGTACCATAAAGTTGTTAATAGTGATTGGGGAGCACGTTTCTTTGCGTAAAGTAAAAGTTACGTGGGTACATTTTTGTTCATTTACTTTTATTCCCCATTACTTTTCCCATTCTTCAACATGGGTTACGTGTTGCTGCAGTTGGTTCGAAGCCTCTTTAGGGTCTTTATGAATACTAAGGAAAGCAGTATCATCAGCAAATGTCGACGTGTGTGTAAAACTATTGGTTGGCATATCTGCTGTGTAAAGCAAGTACAGAACTGGACCTAGTATACTCCCTTGAGGTACACCAGCCCCTATTGGTTGAGAAGAACTTATTTGGTTTCCCTCTTTGATCATAAATTGTCGACCGGGTGTGTATTTTTCTAATAGGTTGAAAATATTAGCTGGAAGGTTTAGCTTTAGTTTGTTTAACAGGCCATACTTTATCGAAAGCTTGAGAGACGTCAATGAAAAGAGCGGAGAAGTACTTCTTTTTCTCAAAGGTTTTTCTTATAACCTGCACCAGTCTGTGAGTTTGTTCGATTGTGCTATGTTGACTTCTAAAGCCAAATTAGTGATCTGGAATGCAGTTGTTTTCATTCAGGATCGGAGTCAGCTTGTTCTTAAGAAACTTTTCGAACAATTTTGACATTGTGGGTAACAAACTTATAGGTCTATAAGACTTTACCTTTGAAGTTAAAAGTGTTTTATTAAATCTCAACATTAGAAGGTCTTCAGAGTCGAATGCTCTTTGACGTTGGTGCATCCATTAGCTAGCCTTTTTGGCTATATGTACCGTGCCTGGGTTTTCCACATATGCTGAAAGGTAGCTAATTTTACGCCGATCCCAAATAATGGAAAGACCGTAAACCTTAAAAACTACCGCCCAACAGCTATCCATTCAGCACTCTCCAAGGTTATGAAGAGTATTGTCATTTATCATCTTGTTTTATCGGGAGTCCAACGGTTTGTTAAGTAACTGCCATTAGTGCTTTCATAGAGAGAACTTCTGGCCTTTTCAACGAAAAAATGGCGAACCTCTATTCACCATTTAAGTAAAGTAAGTAACGTGATGGCTTTAGATATTTCCAAGGCGTTTGATAGAGTTTGGCATTGTGCGTTTCTACCTAAACTTACTGCTTTTGGTGCCAATAATAAATTTTCTCGATTTATATCGAGTTTTCTCGAAAATCGCACAATATTTTTTTGTAAAACATTTTAAATCTGTCTTAAAATACAATAAAACTTAAAAAAAATTATCCTCATTTATTGAATACCTATTGATCAAAAATGTTGTTACTTAGACGGAAGGTTACTGCTTTAAATTTACAAATTATTTTATTTATTATTTTATATTTTCTAAAATTTTGTAAAATTGCATAAATATACGAAGTATTAAAAGGTTCTTGAGATTTATAAGATTCTTCACACTCAATCTTTTTTCTTTACTAAATGAGAATTTTATTTGCGAATTTTTGATGTTTTTAAGTATCTTGCCACAACAATTGCGTATTGACAATTTTTCTTCAACTAAATTTGCTGTTTAACTGCTAAAAATAAAAAATTATTTCAAATAAAATAGATTATTAAATGTTTTTCAGTTAATAGTTAGTTTTATACTTAATAAGCATCCAGCTTATCACGTATTTGCTACAACAGAGTCATAACTCAAAAATGGCATATTTAAAACTAAATACTGCAAAACATTTTTTGGTTTTAATTTTTTTACCTTTTTTCGGTGCATTCGAGCTTTTTTTATTTTCTTATGCTTTTGCAAAAAGAGTTTTTTTTATATAAATTTTGTCAAGTAGATTCTTTTGTATTTTTTTAAGAAGTTTCTAACTGCACTACCGACTCGATGAGTCTATAGAAATTAAATTTTTCTTTGTTTTGAAATTTAAAACTGCCTTTAAAACTCTTTATTACAATCTATGTTGATTGAAAAGAAGTAAATAATTCAGAAAATAAAATTAGAAAACTAAAGTTGAATTATTTGTCAATTATTACATGAATTTAAAAGTAAAACACATTTCTTATCATGTTTTGATATAAAAACTCTTTTAAATCAGTAAGAAAGCAAAAAAAATCTACTTTACCTAGTAAGAAAATTAGTTTTTTTTTAATTTTTAGTTAGAGGTTTTTTAAATGTTTGCTAGAACGTTTTAAATCCTCTAAACCTAAAATCTATATTTTTTGAGTTATTCCACTTTTACTATAAAAGAGCGATAGCTGCTAAGTACCAACATAGTTGTTGGTTTTTTATTTTTCCAAACACATATGTATGTATACACAACAACAGTCAGCCATACATACAGACATAATTTTTTCAAGTACCCTTAACGCAGAAAAACAAATTTTCCAAACACTTAATTAATGTCAGAAATAATTTTATGAAATGACTACATCCTCAACATAAACTATGGCACTCTTCGTTCGCCCTCCATTTTTCATTTAATTTTCTCGTTATAAAAAATACATAGAAAATATAAACAAAATACAGTTTAAAGTTTATTAACGAATAAGTACTTGAGTATAACTTTGTATGTTAACGTGTTTAAAAGATAAACTTAAAGTGTATGTTTTTGGTTAGAAATAAAACAGAGGATAAATTCAACTAAATTGCTTATGAAATATTAGGGAAACTTATTTGTAAATCTTTGAAAAAATTATTTTTAAATATTTGTAGAATGATCTCAACTATAAAATATTGAAAAATATGTAGGTTACAAATATTGAATCACTGTCACAGTAATAAAAAGCTTTGAAAGGCCGTCATTAGCTTCACGCAAGAATTTTAATTAAAGGAGTAATTAAATGAAGTTTAAAAATAAATTGGAGCTACTTTCCTATTTTTTAGTAAAAAATTAGTTTTATAAATAATATTTTATTTCAAGTGTGCTGCTTTCGATTAAGATGCATTTTATGACCTTTTTACATCATATCTTTTCAAAATTTGTTGTTAAACTGTTTCTCTTCTATACATAAAAAACTATACACATACATACTTATGTGTCTACATACTTACTTTGTAAAACTGTTTAACAAAAACTCAACTAAAAATTAATTAAATTTGATTTTTGTGAAAGTTTTTCAAACAAAAATATATGTGATTCTGCAACACATTTTCTACTGTTTAATTTCATGTACTGTGAGCAAAAGTCCTTCTATTCAATATTCTTCATATAAAATAAAATCATTTTTCGTGTTAATTGCAACACTTATATAACGCAAGAACAACTGGGCCGATTATAATGAAACTTGCTAAAAAGGCATACCGGATATCTCGGAAGAGGTTTTAAGCTATATAGCAAAAATTGTTATAGCTAAAATCTCAAAATTAAGAATAGATCAATTAATGATTGATGTACATAAACGAGATAAATCAAGGGGGAAAGGCGAATAAATGGCATGGCACTTCACATACAACGAAAATTGTTTTTTTTGCACTCAATAACTGTAACATCTTAAGTCTCCAAAATTTAACCAGAAGTTTATAATGTTAATATTTATAACTGAGCAATGTATGGGCGACATGATGTTAATGGGCGTGGCTCCACCTTTCATATAAAATAATAGTTTTTATCGTACAAGTTGAAAACTGAGACACTTTAGCGTTTGAAGCGTTACGCTTAGAATATAATTAATTATTTAAAAATGGGTTGCACCTCTGATATAGCTTAAATATGTCAATTGACGTATAATTTAAACAAGCTATGATTTTTTAATTTAACATGAAAAAGTGAGGTTCAAAACAGGTATTCCAAAAATTTGTAAACATGCAGCTTAGTACATGCGTATAATAACCAGGACAAGTTTAAAATGGTATATGCCACTTAATGCCATTTTTTTCTTTTGTTAAAAAAAAAGCTATTAATAGTCTACCAGCTTAACCTGCTTTTATTTTGTGGTAAAAGTCATATTTCACAAATTTTAAATTTAGAAGACTTGTTAACGAAGCAAAAACTTCTATTAAAATAGTGGGCCAGCTGAAAGTTCCGAGCTCATTTAGACTAAAAAGGTTGTGAACAGCTGTACAAAAACAATTAGGATAACCGTGGTTGTTAAACTTGACGTAAACAGATATAGACTTACAAGTTGTTATAATTAACTGTGACATCTTCACTTAACTCTTTGAATTGGGTTTACACAGGTATATTAAACAAGATAGGAGCAAACGATCAGCTGGCTTTTATTTCCGCCATATGTTTTCTAGCTTAGCTTGGCAAATTTTTTATGTTATATTATGGTTGTATATACTGTGTGTTGGTGTGATAGCAACCTTTTTGACAACTTAACTAAAATTTGGCAACAACAAAATACATGCTAAATTTTAACAGGGAGTTGTTGTTGTAGGGACGAGGTCACCTTTTTATTCCATCATGCACATGATAGTAACAGTTAGCAAACGCACTTACATTTTCTCTCATTTCTCCGCTAACACACTCGAGTTTTTACAAAACACGACAATACCCGCTTGACCATGACGTTCGATAACAACATCACCTTCGAACGTTTGGCAAATTTGTTCACGATTAACATGCGAAAACGATTATTTTTATAATTACCGAACCGGAAAAGAACGTATAGAGTTCATCCGTCGCTCAGTTTGTGGCAATAAATGTTTCCATCTCGAAGGTTTGCCTGTTGTATTAACAGCGAATATTTTGCAATATTTTTGGTAAGAAGTTAGCAAGAACATTAATTTTTTGTTGTACCGCTATAAGTTAGTTTTTGGAAAAATTTTTGCGAGTAATTCGCCATTGCGAACATAAGTTTATTTAATAAGTTAAAAACAGTTTGGTTAGTTTGTTTGTTTCGAAAATTCTTCACTTTTGGCAAATCTCAGGTCAAGCCGGTACGTGCTTAAAAATTTTGTGAAAGTAATTGCATGTGTATCCTACATTTATATTATATATTTTGAGGTAGGATAACTCTAACAAAATGTATAAATTCAAAAATCAGGATCAGTCCCAAAAACGCCCTATGCCTGTCGATATTAAAACAAATTTTTCATATTCAATAATTTTCACTTAAGTATAAAGAACTAATTATATGAAATTATTGTGTAGAGTTTAATAGATTCAGGTTGAATTTAATGACTTTAGCTTTCTAGCTTGTCTTAAAACAAAGTTCTTTGACTATTTAAAATCCTCGTGTCAAAAAATCTTACTTTATCTTGTTTTTGTTTCTCTTCTAGTTTTACAGATAAATCATCCATTGAGACATTTGGTGAAAAACAATTTAAACTTTACAGCATCCAACAGCAGCAAGAACAACTGCAGCAACAACATACTAATCAACGGCAATATCATCAGCAACTACCTCAAACAATAAATAAACGTTTAGACAAATTAAAAAAATTAAAGTTACGAGAAATACAATCACTTGCATTAGAGGGTGGCGATACAGGACGAGGTTATTGCTCATGCGATGAACAATGGACAGGTTCGACATCATCGGCATCATCACCAACATCTGTGTCACCTATTCTACTTCTAAACCAACAACAACTACAAGAATCTACAGAAAAGAATGTATGCCCTGGCCAATTTACGCTGCGAAACCCTTTGAAAGATACAATGGCATTATCAACAACTTCACTAACGCCAGCAATAGGAACCACTATAACTAGAACTATAACAAAATCGAATTTGACAGAAATAACAGCAGCAACAACAAATCCAAGCAGTTACACTGATGCACACGAAAAGACTTCCGGCAACGGTTGTGAAACAAATGATGCAACCGGCGGAAGCGGATACAACAAACAATTCATTGTTTCGGCAGCCACGATGACAACAAGCCTGTCAAGGCAACAACAACAAGAACATCAGCATGATAAACATAATAATAAAGTAAACATAAAGGTTTTGGAAAATTTTAATGAAACTAACAGCCTTACAGATACCCTCAACATCAGTCCAAGCAGCAGTAACATTAAAAGCATAACACTGCGACACAATCCCATACAGCAGCGTCTAAAGCAACGACATCATGTACGCTTTTCAGATGAAAAAAATTTCTCTGATTAGCTTAAACAAAAGACGGAGTATCCTGTTTACCATTATTATGATTTTCATTTTATTTGTTGTTAATTTATCTTAGTCCTTTGCATTGGGTGTTGAAATGCATTGTTTGTCTCAAGTAAGCAAGCAACGTAATCTATACAACTGTATTACCCCTATCGCTTTCTACAATCAAAAACCAAGAAACTAACAACAATTGCTTAATTTTCTGTATGTTGTTTATTTATCTAGTTGCGAACACTTAAATAGAAAAATTTTCTTTCCAAGAATTGAAGGGATTCAACTTTAATAAAAATATTCTCCCAATTTTTTTTCATTATATTTTTTTAACTGCGAAAGTTAGTAAAATAATTTTAAAAGTCAACGTTTGTGTACCTTATTTGTTTGCAAGTTATGAGTTACCTTTAAAAACAAGTATTCTTCTATGCAATTGCCTGCAAACTTTCATTCATATATTATGCGTTTAAGTAAATTTGAAATGATTTTTATATTTATTTGAGAGCAAACATTTCCTTTATTGAAAAATCACAAAATAAAAAAGAAAGAACAAAAATTTGTTTCTAAATTTTGAAAGGAAGTTTTAAAACAAAAATTTAAATAACCGAGAAACTTCTAGACTGCACCTATTTAACTTAATTAAATTAAAATAATTATTATAGTGCGTAAGATCCTGTGTTCTTATAATTTTGTAAAAAAAATATCCTCTAAGTTTGTTTTTAATCAACAGAATAATATTATATAATTTTTAAGTTAATGTCAATGGAAAAATTTTATACCAACTAAACGTAGAAAATAAATATAAATAAACTAAACAATAAAGTAACTTAAGTATTAATACTTTTTAAAATTTTAAAGTGAAATAATATAATTATTAAACCAAATAAAAATTTAAATAAATGTTGAAATGTTTTTCAAACCGTTAATAGAAAATAATAAAACTTGATTAGTAACAAACCTCTTAGAAGGTAAGTTTCAAGGCACATGTATATCAGGTGGCCTTAGCCAAACAGCTGAGTAACAGTATTTCGTTATTTAAATGTCAAAATTTGTTTATATTTATGAAATATTTTTTTGTTTACTAACAACATCTGTAATATTTTAAGAAAAGCTCAAAGAGTGTTAATTTGTGAGTTTTTGTTATCTGTCGTTGACATTCGTATGACAATTTAATTGTTTTTGTAGAACTAATCCCATCTGATATTTATGCGCTTTGTTAAGTTTGTTATTAAAAAAAGGCCGTTTATGCACAAAAACCCGATAAAAAATTTGTAAGATTAAATTATTACAGATATGGGCTAATTCTTCCTAAAACTGTAAATGTTAAGGTCTATGTCCAACAACTTCAGTTATTTTTCTCCTGTAAATGTAAACATTTGTAAATATTTTACTAAATAAACTATTAAAATTATTTTTAACATAATGAAAACATAATAAACAAAAACCTATTAATGTAAAAATATACCTTAAAAAACTAAAGTATTAATAAAAAATAAATTGTTTAAAAAAAATACTAAACACAATAGAAATTAAATTGAAAAACCATATAAAATGCTACAACTCAACCATGTTTAGAACAAAAAATTAAATAAAATGATGAAAATTTTTCCATTTAATATGTATCAGTAGCATGCATATACATACAAAGTAGAACAAATTCATATAAAAAACAAAAGAAAAAAAATTAAAATAGCAAAAATAAACAATAATGTTATATATTTTTATGTAATTATTTGTTGTTTTTTAAAAGTATATATATTTTGTTTAGTTTTAAAAACTTTCTTGTTTAGATTTTTTATCAAATATAGCATAAGCATTAAGTTAATTTAAATAAATGCTCAATTGTTTTAAAAATTATATTAATGATATTTAAAATTATATTAATGATAGTTAAAAATAAGTAAAATTGATAAAAAAAAATGGATAATGTGAAAAAAACCAGATAATTAATATTACATTTAAGTAGACAAATAAGTTATATTAATAAAAGTTATAGTTTATAACAAAATAATAAAAAATCAATATTAAAAAATAGTAAATAAAACAAGAAACGAATAACAACTAATGTGAAAAATAATAATAATAAAAAAGCGTTTCATTTTTAACATTGTTTAAAGATACAATTGGCAGCAGTGAAGCAAGTCGTAACGGCGGGACTGGCCAAGCCGCCGTCGATTAGCTCGGCTGATCAGCGGCTCAAATTTAAGCCATTTTTCTCATAGTTTTTTTACTTATACTGCTTGTCGAAATCACAAGGTATAAATGTGTTAGTAAAAAAAGGTGAGTGAATTGAAATTTGAACATAAGTGGAAGCAAAACTCGACCATGTAACTACCGTGTAAGTAAATATGTTTGGGTATATCCAAAAAAAAAGTTTTAATAAAACAAGTTTTTGAAACGAAATTTTCATACAAAATTAGTATTTGGATTCTACTTCGAATTAAGTTTTTTTGATATTCCCCGTTATTTTTAACGTCGTTTTTTAAACTTGACAATTCCTTGACGAATTTGAAAAGCTTTTAAAACTGCAGCCTTGATCTGTCTCATATACATTTTGACTTTTAAGCAACACTATTATATCTTTTAAGCACAAACTAGCAAATGGATAGAGATAAATTTAACTATTATATATTTCAATTCCCAGAACTTATTTTTCATCTGGCGTTTATTATAAAAACGGCTTTAAAACCAAAAGTAAAAATTTTAAAAAAGTTATTTGTTTTTCCCTTTCATTTCTCCTATGAAGGAATTTCCTTAATGTCAGCTTATGGTACAATGAAAAAAACAAGTTTTACTTACCTCAACATTTTTTTCACCATTTTGCTTATTTAGCCTGCTAATAAACTTTTAGTAGAACACAATATATATTTAATAACATGTCGCAACAAAAGTAGACTTGGCACTTATTTATATCGACATTCACAACTTAACGGTAGTGGGGTAATAAAATTATTAATTTTTAAAGTTTATAAGGCATTTTAAAAAAAATTGTTAATTTTACAGGTTTTTTAAAATATTGTTTGATTGCAACATGTAGTATAAAAAATTATGTATTAGTGGAAACATTTTTTTATATTTTACCTAACGAAAACTAAATTTATTTTTATATTTAAAATTTTATTTAATTTTCTCCACTAACCAGAGTTTACATATATTTTATTTCTGGTAACATTCATACATACTTTTAATTTTAATATTTCTATGACTTTTTTATTTAAACGTAGCATTGTTTATTCTCTTGTTTCTAGTGTAAACTGCACTACCAAATAAATGAAGTATATTGTAACATCCGGCACTGCACTATCAAAACGCAAAGAAAACCATTGTTTTTAGCACAAACCCTATTTTTTAGTACAACTGCGGATGCGGACACGAAATATAAAACAAAATTTAACACAAACAAAAACTACGATAATCACTTTGTTTTTTGTAATTACATATGTACTTTTTTACCTTCGAAACTTATTTTTTTAAAAAATAAACAAATTCTTTTAAGATTTTAATTACTTTTCTTACACACAAATTGTATGAGAATATTTTCCCAAAGTAAGCTACCACCAACACTAAGCTTTATCTTTGGCCGTAAACTTAAATACACTTAAATTATAATATTTAAGAATTAATAGAAAGAAACTTGATTATACAGCTTCACATAACTTTAAGGCATATATTTTATTTTTTTAACAGTTTTATTTACGATTTTTGTATAATTTTATTGCACACACAAATATTTTCACACGAACCGGTCGGCTTTAGAGAATTTACTAATGTTTTCACATACGTATACGTACATTGCCGCCAAAAGTTGCATGGTTGCATATTGTAGTTGGTTTATAACACAGTGCAACACGAAAAAAAATAACCATATTTGGACATCACTACGTGAAAGAAGACCAAAAAAGAAAAGACTCGTGTCTCCCAGTTTTGCCCAAAGTTATGCACTTTTTTTGTTATGGGCCCCCAAAGATTTGGGGCCTTGGTGCCATTTTTGCAAAAAGTGATAATTTTCTCAGGCTCATATCTTGTAAACCGTTGGGAATTTTAATTTACTCTTTGAGGCAAATTTGTAGCCCTTTTTATAAAGAACAAAAATAATGAACATAAAATATTAAAAAAAAAATAATTTTAAATCAAAATCGCAAAAAACTTTAAAAAATTCAAATTTTTTTTACCTTTTTTCCCCTGTTCAGGTCCATAGATAGCAAACCGTTCAAAATTCAAGGAAACAGTCAACTACAAAAATTTACCTAACATCCCAATAAACAACTTTTTAGAACATATAAACTTCCTAGGAATAATTCTTAACAGCGTTAAGGTAGCGCTTAGGTAGTCGCAAAAGTTAAAAATTTTACGAAAAATTTTGAATTTCATTTGTTTTTTATTTTCTTCAACATTGAGATACTGTGCTGTCTATTACAAAAAAATAGTAAAAAAATATTCGTATTATTTTTATAAAGTTGATGGCCCTGGACTTGCATATCGCGCTCTCTTAAGTTGAGTATCTAAATCGTCGTCCGAATCTGATTCTGATTTAGAACTTACGGTGTCCACAGGCACGTTGCTTCCAGAATGTTTCCATCATTAGCTTTTTCTTTTTAACATATCTTATTAACATCATAAAAGCTTATCTTGTGACTCCACCAACATACCTGAAATGAATAAGAAAAGAAATCAAAAATAATGCAAACCATGCAATAATAAAATTGATATAACCTCTGCAAGCAATGCGTCGAACTTTTTGCCTTTGTACCGTTTTTCCATTTGATTTTTTATTAGTTATTAGTTTTGGTCCATCTCTTCCCTGTTGGGGCTCATAGTCGGTATCAAATCGATCTGGATTAGTAACACCACTTACTGTAGTCATTTCTGTAATTTCTGTCCTACGATCTGGAGTTTGTGGCCTTGGGAATACAACATTTTCAGGGGCAAGCACTGGTAGTGTGGCTGTTACAGTTGCTTTATAAATTTTGTTCTTCTCATCACGTCTATTTGGGTAATTAACGCATGCATAAGAACTGGTTCCCCCATGATCACCTAGGCGATTTATCCAGTTTACCGGCTTACAATATTTCATACTATGTTTACCTCCATTCAACCATGCTATGAGATTATTATAACATTGGCGACACACTGCGTTAGGTGTGTAATTTTCACTAATCAAATCTATTTCGTCGAAAAATGACTCATATGCTCTTTTAAATTCACTAGTTAAAAGATTCTTTTCCTTTTGAAATCTTGTAGAATTATTTTTTCTGATTTGATGACCGCAAATGTAGCAAAAGAAATAAATATTTTTACACTGCATATTAAAATTGTCAGTTGCCAATGTTGTATGCGTATTATGCTGTAGAACTTTCTCTATAACTTTCACCGCTGAGATTTCGTTGACGTCGCGCTGTGTAATGCCTCGATGTGAGAGTCGCGTCGCTTTTATATTGTGATCTGCGTTCCTTGATGCGTGTGCGATCGGTGCGTGATCGCGTGAGCTGTTTACTGAAATCTTAAGTAAATTGTAGTTGATTTCTTGATAAGTTTGGGTGCAATAATTTCTTCTTTTTAAATTTATCCAATTGCTATTTTATTTTGAATTGTCCTTTCTTATTACAAAAATTGGTAGTAGGTACATATGTAGGTAATTTATTGTTGGTATAAACAATAATTATTAAAAAGTAATAATAAAGCAATAAAAAAGTATGTACAAAATTTAATTAAAGGCCGTAAACGAGAATTATTGCGATTTGTGTATGATGTATTTTGTTGTTTAGGGTTTCCAGCAATTTTAATGTTTGCCTACCTGTTTAAGTTCCAAGACTTTTCGCGGCTATCTCACATGCATATACACATATTTATATGCACTAGAGTTTTCTATTACACGAAAGACAGATAAAATATATGTAATTAAGGCAATTTGATTAAACGTAAGGAAGAGATAGCTTCATAACTACATGTATGTACATACATTTTGGGGAAATTTTCAACTTTTGCGGCTACCTAAGCGCTACCTAAACGGTGTTAAGAATCATTCCTAGGAAGTTTATATGTTCTAAAAAGTTGTTAATTGGGATGTTAGGTAAATTTTTGTAGTCGACTGTTTCCTTGAATTTTGAACGGTTTGCTACGTATGGACCTGAACAGGGGGAAAAAGGTAAAAAAAATTTGAATATTTTAAAGTTTTTTGCGATTTTGATTTAAAATTATTGTTTTTTCAATTTTTTATGTTCATAATTTTTGTTTTTTATAAAAAGGGCTACAACTTTGCCTCAAAAAGTAAATTAAAATTCCGAACGGTTTGCAAGATATGAGCCTGAGAAAATTATCACTTTTTGTAAAAATGGTACCAAGGCCCCAAATCTTTGGGGGCCCATAACAAAAAAAGTGCATGACTTTGGGCAAAACTGGGAGACACGGGTCTTTTCTTTTTTGGTCTTCTTTCACGTAGTGATGTCCGTATATGGTTATTTTTCCATGACTTAAAAAATTACACACAGTGTAATTATACGTGTATATACACGTACGTATGTATGTATGTGAGGTAGAAAAACCTAAGTTTTTTAATTAGAATTTATAAAATTATTTAAAAATAATAAGAAATAACAAGTGCGAGCTTGGTTTTGTTTTTATATAATCTGAACTTCCCTTAAAACAAACTCAAGTACTATTTCTGTAGCCAAAAGAAATACGTACTTAAGCCGTCTTTAATTTGAGTTAATGACAGCTTTGTTATATCCATACTCTAAGGTCTGTCCTAACATATGTTCAATTTTGCCTTCTTAATTCCTTTTTTTAAAAAAGCGTTTCGGTTTTTCGTCATTGGGGTGCCCGTTATTTGTATGGGCAATTTTTTCTTTTGAAAATGTTAAAGTCTGACCCCTCGAAAAGTTGAGGCTTGATGCAAAAATTATTATCCCTGAGGTCATCCCTTTCCGTACCAACTTATGTTTGAATTCCGTCCGTCTATCAGTTGAAATTCCGTTTTTACTTAGAGTGGGAGTGCCTTTTGTTTTCCCCTCAAAAAACATGAGAAATTTCACGCCTTTTCGTGCCGACTTCCGTT
The DNA here is from genome assembly GCA_963583895.1 of Melanophora roralis. Taxonomy (NCBI): domain Eukaryota; kingdom Metazoa; phylum Arthropoda; class Insecta; order Diptera; family Rhinophoridae; genus Melanophora; species Melanophora roralis. The sequence goes on from OY757187.1 coordinate 125,142,052, forward strand.
TATCTATCCGTCTGTTAAAGTCTCGTTTCCGAACCCAAGTCAATTCTTACGTGCCACGATTTGGTTTCAAAATATTAAAAAAATATTTCTAAATAGATACCGATCCATGATCGGCTAACTATAAACCGAGATTAAAGCAAAACACTTAGTTTATTAATTTTTTTTAGAAAAAAACTCCATGGATATATCCCAAAATAACTTAGTTACTATGGCCACAGTTACCACAAAACTTTGCATGGAATGCAACACGTTTTTTGCTTTAATTGCTCCCACCCGTTATTAAACTTTCAATAAAAGGTAGACGTGGACTATTCATCTTCATCTGTTTATTTAAAACTGTTTTGATATTAATAACAATAAAATATTATTCTTTTATTTTATTTTCTATGTTGGAATCTTTTTTTACATAAATTAATTTAATAATATTCAATATAAGAAAAAGTAAAATTACAAACGCCGTCTATCATGCTTTCTTTTTCATGCTAGAGAAAGCTTGCTTTTATCAATGTAAGCTAAGAGTGTCTCCTGGGGGCGAACACTAATTGTTGGGCAACGCTGCTGTTTATCTTTCTCTTCTTAAAGGCATCTTTATTGTTTTTAAGGAATAATTTTTGTTTATTCTGATTTAACTTACCTTGCAAAAGATCTCTCCCACTTACATTTGTGCATCTTTCAATGGCCTTAAAATTTAGCCCTCATTATCATATTTTACTTTTATACTCTTTACATAAGTGATACGAGTATACATATATAAGTTTGTCATTCCGTTTGGAATTTCCTTAATATCAATATGCTACCCAATAAGTAATAAATAAGTATACTTCTTGGTCCTTATATATAGGGAAGTTGATTTAGTAATGTCCGACTGCCCGTCTGTCCGTGTTGATTTAAAGCAACTTTTTAAGGCCCCCCCCGATGTCGCAGAGACCATTCCTTTCGAATAAAACTCTTTGAAAAATGAATAATTTTTTTTTTAATTTATAAAAATACAATTTTATTTGGATATCAAATATAAACATTTATTTTAAAATGTGTTTTTCTTTAAACATAAAAGTTATGAAAGAAACTTTGAAAGTACAAAAAAAAACGAAAGTGTATTACAAAAAACAATAACAATAAGATTTTACATTTACTTTTCCTTTACGATTCTTTTAGTTTTGTATTTGTTAATTACACTGAAATTATTAAGAAATAAATAAAACAAAGTCGAATATCGATAACGACATTAAGTATTACATAAATTATTTTAATTAGATAATTTAACAATAAATGTTTTAAAGATATTAACATTTATTAATTTCTATTGCTATTAATTAAAATTGACAGTTTTTAAGCATTATCTATAGTTTTGCTTTTAAATTAATTACAAACTTAAATTTTTCAACAATATACATATAAAAAGAGAGAAGTTGGCCTTTAGGGATGGATACAAACGCATATGTACTCATCTGTATAAGTTTGTAACATACATACACACTTGAATATTATTTTTTATTTGTTTTTAACTATTTGGCTCTCTGTTATTGCTGAGCAATTGGGGAAGCTGTATTAATGTTAGCCGCTGTGACCACACCCTTATTCAACTGTTCCGCCGATATGAATTCAATAGCAGCCGAATTAATGCAATAACGTTTTCGTGTTGGTTTGGGACCATCCTCGAATACATGACCCATGTGAGCGTTGCATCTGGCGCAGCGTACCTCTGTGCGAATGCGTTCTGGATGTTTAATTAGTAGTAAAATATTACCCCCTTTAGTTAATAGTTTGGCATATTTTTGCATATACAGTTTATTTAATTGCAATTTTTTTAATACAAATTTGTTTTGCATAAAAGTAAATGTTGTTGAGTTTATAAGATTTTTGTTTTAAACAATGGATTATTATTTGTTGGTTTAAGCGTGATATAAGTTATTTTTCAAAAAACAATTTTTTTATTTGATTTTTTTTTGTTTGTTAGAATACAAATTGCAAAATGAATTAGGAAGTTGAATAAAGATTACACAAGTTTTTTAATATAAACAAAAATAGGGGCGCAATTAACATAGGAAAAGCAAGACAAAGACAAGATAATGGACAAAAGGTGAACATGAAACATAAAATATTTAAACATAAACATAAACAATGCGATAGTAAAAGCAGCAAAAATGAAAAAAAATTAAAGTGAGTTTTAGAAATTAAAAATATATTTTAATGGTTGAGCATTTAATGGAATTGCAAAATGATTTAATTTGTTATAATGAGATTTGACCAAACATCATTATAATGAACATTATTTATAATGTACAATAATTTGGAATAGTGTTGTTTAGAAATTCAAAGAAGTTTAAACATTTTGTAAGCATTATTTTAAAGCCGTTATTAAAATTAGTTTTTAATTTGAAGCCAAAAATATTTAGAATGCAAAAATGATACATCAATTTTTATTTTGCATTAATTTTTTATGTATTATTTAAATTATTTATTTAAATTGTGTTAAATTATGTTTATTTTATATTTTGATGTCGATTTTGTGTTAAACCCCCAAAAAAACAGGCACATTTTTATAAAAAGCAAGAAAAAAGAAATAGAAAATATACAAAAAAAAAATAATTTATTATTTATATTGTCATTTATTATTTCTTTACTTATGAATAATAAACCAAGGTGTTAATACACCATGGTATAAACTATTGATTTTTGGAAAAAAAATTAACATAAAAGAAATTTTTTAACATTTTACAATACATAATTGAAAAAATATATTTAAAGAAACAGAATTTAGGAAATTAAAGTTCTAAAGTTAGATTAAAATATTGAACCACATACATATGTATGTATTAAGATTTTAAAGAAACTTAGCAAAAGATGTTTAATTAAAGAAATTTTTGATTAAATAGTATCCGTTTTTACTTTTAAAAATTAATAGAATAAAACCGCTCAATAGATGACACCACAATGTATTATTTATTTTTATGGCATTAACAATATTTATTACATACAGATCTTTTGTAAAACTTTAAACTATCGACTTGATGGTTCTTGTATTTGTAGAATAAAGCGTGCCTTCTCCATAATTTCAAAATGTTGGAAAATCAAAAATAATTTTTTTTACCCAATCATTTTATAGCATTAGCCCAAAATATATATAACAAGTTTCATTCTTATCAGAGACTGGCTTACTCAGAATAAAATTTGCTCATGATTTAATCATGATACGAAAACCTATTCAGTTTGGCTATTTTGTTCAAACGTATCACATGACACAAACCAATGCATGATTTAAAATCATTTCATTCAATCTGTTGTTGTTGGATTTTTGATTTTATTCAACGTTCAAAAAAATCAACATAAATTCAATCGTATCAGCATCAGTGAATGAAACTGAACAAAAAATTCTAGCATTTAAGGGATGTTGCTTTTAATGAGAATAACAGACAAAAAAATGGCGCCATGCTCATGGTTTAACGTTAGGTCACGTAGTCGTTTCTCTTTAACATTGCCAGCAGTGTATAACGACGGCTTGCCATAGTTCTTGTCATATTTCTTGTTTGGCACTAAAGGTTTCAAAAACAGTGCTAAGTGTTAGTAAAAACTTCTCTTTTGGCTAAAAATGATTGAATAATTGTGTTAAAATTGTCAAAAATTAAATGTTTATACTTTTTAATATTAAATTAATTCACCATTATGCATAATTAACGTCAAGTTAATAGTATTTTAAACGTTTATGCATATAAAAACACTTATTTTTATGTGTAAAATTTTAATTAGCTGATGTAATGTGATTTAATTGTTTTCCAAATATGTTTTTAAACAATTAAACATTTTGTAATATCAACTTAGAGCAACACTGATAAAGCTTTGACAAAAGTACAAAAAACACCAGCGGGCAAATTACGGCATTCAACTCGATTCGAAATTCTACTCGATCGATCGAGTTGTCACTGCTTGTATTAACAAACTTTTTAAAAGGTTAATTTTTATTTTATATGCATAGCTTTGGTTTGTTTTTAAAATAAACAGAAAGCGTTCACGTCGACGACTTTAAAAATTTTAAAAAATCATAAAATACGTAGAAACTTTAAAAGAGAATTAATAATAATTAAATAAAAAAATTTATTATGTAATTCTGGAAATAGTTAAAAAAAAGTTTATAATTTCTCCTTTCTGAACTTACAGTTTTCAATTCAAAATGAGTAAAAAAATTATAACTACTTATTTTAGCTGTTATTTGTATAAAAAAGTATCCTTAAAAATTTGCTAAATATATGTGTCGTTCAAAACTTATACAACGGCAACTCTGATTCTTTCACAGTTTTGTTTACTCTGATTTATTCACTAGCAACCGTTTATTTGTTAAATTCAATCATGTGAGTAAAACTCACACAATGAATAAATTCACAATGAATAAATTCATGCTTTGACCAAATGAAGCTGATTTTATTCAAGGCAGATTTTTATTCAACTCATTCTAATCACTTAAAATTTTAGCATCAGATTAAATCAAGAGAAAATGTGATTTTGCTATTCTCTGATTCTTATACAGAATTCATCGGACCACAATAAGCCGCAAATATCACGTTTTTTTTTAATGAAACGAAAAAGTACGTTTTGTTTAAAATAAAATGCAAAAAGGGCGTGTTGGTAAGCGTATTTTTGATATGGAAATATTTTCGTTACTTCAGCTTGAAGATAAGTGAAGTTTCTCTAATTGAAATTATATATAATGAAATAAAAAAGAATAAATTGTTATAAAAAAAACCCCCGTTTTTTAAACCGAAAAATTATGCAAATAAGATTTTTTCTAATAGAACTTAGCAAAATTAATGCAAATACATTAAGAAACCTTTTTCTTAAAATAAGAAAAATTCACATTCTGTTCTGCGACTTTTCATTTATGGAGAACGACTTTTTAGTTGTTTTTAAAGCCTCACTTTAAGATTAAAGTTAAATGTTTAGAAGAAGTTTGTATTTAAAATAAAAGAGATGATAACAAGGTTTCTTTTGTAATGCTTGTGCAACTCGTAATATGCACATGAAACGTAAAATAAATTAATTAGGCCCCTATTATGGTTTACAACTCAACTCAATTTCAGTTGTCATGTGAAATTTGGTGTCATGATAACAACCAAACCAAACAACTGCTACTGACGAGTTGAATTCTTTTTGATATTTTTGTCAACCAAACTAACACAAAGTTGTAAAAGATAAACATTTTTTCACAGGTTTGGTTGTAATCGTAATATCAAATTTCATATTACAAATTAAGTGAGTTAAGTTGTTAACCATAATAGGGGGGTTAATTTTATTTTTGCAAAAAGTTAAACTTACACGAAGGACAAACTGATCAAAAAGCCTTTATTAAGGAATTGTCTATTTAAGTAAAAAATTTAAACAGTAAAATTTGTTTAACTAGTTTGTCGGCTTTGTAAAATTTACAAGCCAAAACAAAGTTTTCAAAAAACAACACATCAGTCTCTGTAAATTTGTTTCTATCCTGCACATGTTTCTTTAAAATCTTAATATGTTATTGAAAAAATTAATTTGTTAGTCAAACGTATTAGTAAATTAGTAAAATTAAACATAAGGCAAATTAAAATTCAATATATATATGCAAAAACATAAGTTTGAACCTAAAAAACACAAAATAATTGTTTATTCTTGCTTCTATGAGATTTATGAATACCAACAACAAAACTGCGTTCTAATATGAGTGAAATCAAATAATGTTGAGCGCTGCTTCGCCACCAAAAAAAGCTTTCAAATGAATGAAATATGAATATGAAATTGTAAGCACTGTAAACATGGAAACGAACGTTGTCTATTCGACATTTTAGGATAACACACTAACCAAAAGTATGCAAATGTAAAAATGAACAAAGTCTAACATAAAACTATACAAACACACAACTACTTTGGATAAAAAAAGCTTTAAAATTAAATATTTTTTTAATCGTTTTTTTTAATAATTTTGCAATTTGTCTTTTTTTAATTAACCGTTAAAAATCAGTTGGAAATTTATATAGAACTTATTTTTTATTCTGTTGAATTGTAATAGTAGAAGAGGAGGGAGAGGAGGAGGAGGATGTATTCGATTTAGTTTGAGAGATCGATCCGGACTGATTAGTTGTGTTGCTAACATTTGCGTTTGACTTGGTTGGCATTTGTTGGTTTTTCGGTTGCGGAACAAAGTCAATTGAGGCAGAGTTGATACAATAGCGCAGATATTTTGGTGGCGGACCATCATCAAATACATGACCCATATGAGCACTGCATTTAGAACAACGCACTTCGGTGCGTACCATGCCTAGCATTTTTGAAATTACTACTGTTTTTATAAGTATTCAGTGTGATAACGTAAAATGTTTGTATTTTTATATTGAAAAAATTAAAAAATGTTTCCAAACAAAACAACATAAAAAACAAATATAAAAATAAGGGTTGTTAATAATTGTTAGTATGAAAAGTAAAAGAAGAAAAAATGTTAAGTATTAGATTTAAAGTTAGTTTATTATAGAAATTTATTTAAAAAGTTAACAAAATGAACACAATTAAAAGCACACTATTTGTACACAGAAGGTTTTTTTTAATTTAAAGAACAACTCACACTTATCTTAAACAATGTTTCGCAAACGTTTTTTTTCGATTTGCAAATCTGTTTGGCTTGAGAAATTAAAAAATTTTTTTTGGACAAATTTATTTTATTTCATTTTTGTATAAATTTTTTTCTTGTGTAATTGCAATACAAAAAACTAAGTTGCATTTACGAAACTTAGGAGATTTTAAGCCAAATCTAGCTCAATTCTTCTCTAATTAGGTTCATTAGAGTTTTGATAGTTAAAAACTTTTCGAAAATTTAGTAAAAACTTAGGGAAACATTGCTTTCAAAAATTAGATTTTACATATTCCTAATTATAACATCGTTTATAGTAATAAATATTTTTTTTTGTTTTTAACATTAACAGAAAACAAGTTCTCAAATAAAACTAAGAACTACAAAAAACATTTTTAAACTAATAAAACATTTTGCAAATTATTTGTTTTGTTTACTTAAAAAAAAGGTATTAAAAAAAAGGCAAAACAAATTCAATTGGAAGATATAGTAAAATTATTTGAAATAACAGAAATAATACTAAAAAATCAAAATAAAAACAAATTAAGATATGTATGTATCATTGTATGTAAAAGAAGTTTGTATACATACGTATAGTATGGGCATATACATACACACATTAATACATACAAAACAGTTTTTAAGGGAAAAAGTAAATATTATCAAAACATACCTGGTATACTAGCATCACGATGTAAAGTAATTTTGCCTTTGTCTAAGACATCGTTAAAAGCAGGCCAACCACAACCCGAATCATATTTTGTATCCGAACTAAATAAATCCTGACGACAAACTATGCATTTGTAAATGCCCTTTTCGTAGTGTTTGTTGTAACAGCCTGGAGGGTGACAGATTTTTTTTATTTAATTTTTTTTAAAAGAAGTTTAAAAAACTTTTACCTGTAAAAGGTCTTTCGGTTGCAGCTTCTTGTGTTACCTGATATTGTAAGGGGGTTAAACGCTTTTTTAATTCCTCCTTGTCGACAGTCAATTTTTCAGTTTTGTTTTCCATATTACTTTGATAATCTGAGGGGGCATAATTTTTTAAGAAAACAGTTAAAATCTATTTAAAAGCCTTTAAAAAAAGTTTAAAAACAAGGAGTCTGGCTGTATTCCTAAACGCATTTTGCATTGAATCCGGGATTTCTACTTCTTCCCTTTTACAACCCTTACAATTCTAACACTGTTTGCTGGTTTCAATGTAATAATATAACTATAAACACTTATTTGGAAGCAGAAGACATTATCAAAAGTTTTAGTTTTTGCGTCAGAGAGAATTGGAAAATTCGTGATGCAATGCGAACTGCGTTTAGGAATCCAGCCTTTCGATTCTTAACTCAAAAAAAGATGATAACTATTTTACGGCCACCTTTATATCATTATATATTAAAGCATACACATATGTACTTATTTTAAAGATTTGAACTAATTTAAATAGCTATAACCAACACAATATTTTAATGTTTTTTTTATTTTTTACAACTATTCAACTCTAATTGTATTAACTATAGTTGTTTTTTATTTGTGTGAAACTATAATATAACAATCAACTTGAAAAATAAAAAAATATCTCTAACAATTGCCTTTTTAAAAAAGGTTCACAAAATTAAAATTATTAAAAGAAAAAGAAGTTATCAATTGCGTTCACATAGTATATACGAAAAGCAACGATGCGTGACCTCAATTTATTGCTAACATTCACAGTGCTTAATTAAGTTTCCATTTAACGTAACAAATTTGCTTTTTTTTCAATTAATGTATACCGAGAAAATATAAGTACATAACACAGAAGTGCTTAGACAAAATTTAAATACAGATTTAAGAATTTATTACATATTATTGTTTTAATATATGAAATATTTTTTTATAACTTTGTAACCCTATTTTGGATAATAAATCGTATGCCTACTTTGTTTTCAATACAAAGATTTCGTGCCTCTACCAACTTTAAGATCTCTTTGATCAAATATAACGCTTTTATTTCCATTAGTCAAATTAATGTCATTATTTTCCTTAAGAACAACTGTTTTTTTGTTGTATAAATAATGTATCAAGACAATTTAAAATAGTACTTTAACCCACTAAGTATTCAAAATAAGTCAAATAAGTGACGTTACGTACTTTTGGATTTTTGACGACGATATACTTATGTACATACATATGTAGGTAGGTTGAACAGGGGGCTGCGGAAATGTTGAAGTAATAGTTGTGCAGCCCACTTGGGTCCGTTTCCTCGGTCCCTTTATATGTAGGTACCTGTACAAAGAAAACTAACTATGCCGAAAGTAAAAAACAACATAAATTTAAGCTATTGTAACTCTAACAACACAAAAACTTAACAACTCTAGGACCAAAAATGTGAAATCCTTAACGCAGCGAAAAGACAAAGCCACTTTATTTAAAAGGTGTATTTTTTTTTTTTTTTTTGTAGTAGTAAATGCTATCAAATTGCGCATTTCTGTAAAATAATTAAACATTAAACGGTGAATTAACAAACTAAGTGGGTGGAGCAGCAATCAAAAGGTATAAACAAACTGTATAAAAATAGATACTAAAAGTTATAAATAGTTTTTGGGGCTGATGAGAAAAGGCTAGCAAAAACAAAAAACGGCATAAAATGTACATATCGTTACAATAATATAGAAATTCCCTAGTTCGTATTTTTTTATAAGCCCAGATTTTCATTTATTTTGATAAATGGTCTGCTGTTATATCTATCAAAATTATTCAAATAAATTCCGATTGAAACAATACGAGTTAGGGACTTTCTATATTAATGGAACGATATGTACATTTTATGCCGTTTTTTATTTTTTCTTTTTTTACTTTCTGTGCTTGTATAAAAAAAAGAAAACTTACCAGATGAATAATGTCGATACTGTTTAATAATTATTGGGTCATGACTTCTAACCAAGCGACTAGGATTAAAAGGAATGGAATAATCTATACCAAAATTCAAAATTTTAACAGCAGGACACAAACGTGAGTTAATGGCCACTACACTGCGTCGTATTGCATAGACAAAAAGTAAAAGCATTTTATGTACTTTTAGTTACGAACGTATTTGATTTGTTAAAAATGTTTGTTATAAAAGACGATGCAGATGTTTTGTTAAATTTATTGATATAAAGCCATGTAGCTTAAACAGATTTAGCAATAAAACCACAAAAATTATTAAGTTACACTTGTGAGTTTGATTATTCAATATCTGTGGGACAGACACTAACTACCAATTGCTTATAACTATACAATTATAGATATTATTATTTTATTCTTTGTTGTTTATTATTTTTATTTGCAAAATTAATGTGTTTTAAAATTTATTTTGCCAACAAAATATGGTCAAAAAGACAAAAAACCAGAGAAAGCAAATGTCAAAAAATACTTTTGTCAAAAATCTATACATATATGTATGTACATTTGTAACTGAACAATTTATATTTGTGAAAGCGTTAATTTTTATTCCTCTGCTATAAATTTCTTTTTTATTTAAATATAATTTTATATGTATTTTTAATTAATCCAATTGTAAGGGATTTATTGCCCCTGATTTTTAAACAGTACAGCTTTTTATTTACACCAATAACTATTTTACTATCCTTTTTTATCCAATACTTTTGATTAAAACTTACTTGCTGAATTATTGTTAATTTTCTTAATCGCCTGATATGCTTTTTTCAAATTAGAAAATTTTTAATCTTATAAGGCAATATTTGGAATTTTCGCAGTTTTCCTTTTAACCAAGGTGTATTCTTTTAACCTTAAATAGTTTTTCACACTTCTCCTAAAAGTACTAACATAACAGTGCTGTTGACACTGCAATACTAAGTTGTACTTTTGGTAAAAAAAATCGCGTGTAATTTCAATCAATGTACATACATATATAAAAGTGCTGTTTTATATACAAGGGAAACGTCTTGGACGTGTTGTATGTGTGCACCTAAATGTTTGTTTTGACGAAACAAATGTTAAAATCCTTTTTAAAATATCCGCTAATTTTATACTGGTTGTTGATATACTGAATTTGACGTGTGTCAAGACCTCGTCGGGCCTGAAAGGAACTAAATAAGCTGTCAACGTATTAAGTAGCGTAGCAAGAGAAAATGCCAACAAAATATTAAAGCTCAATATACATATATATGAATGAGTCAGCTGGCATATGTAAATTGTGTTGTCGCTCAACAAAGTTTAAGATTTCAAATTTTTCATATCAGGAATATGTAACAGTTGATTATATTTTGCATAAGTTTGTATACCACTGCAGTTTGTCATACAAATTTGTATAATTGTCATTGTCATAATACCACTGTAAAACCAGTTTACAAGGTAATTTTTGTTTTAACAACTAATAATTGGTTGCTCGAGTCAATTTTTTAAAGTTTGGTATTTACTAAAGTGCTATTTTACGTATATAGTTTTCGCGTTATTGTAGTTGCTGCCGTACTGCTGTGACTTTTTTAAAATGTATTTATTAATCAAAACTTCTAAATTCACCATGTTTCTAAACATCTGTCTTTTAGTACATAAACGGCATTCAATTAAAAAGTGTTTTAATAAAATTAAGCACCTCAAATGGATCCGAATTTAAGAAATGTAAATTATATGGAATATTACTAAAAATCATTTAATATATTTTATTCTTTTTTGTATAAATCAGCTCAAAGATTTTTTAACATTGTACAACAAAGTGACTGAATTATGTTTTACCCGGTGTGTCGACAATTTTAATGAACGAGTGCTAGCAGAGCATGAGGTACTTATTTTTAGTTAAATATTTTTGCCTAAATGTGCAGATATTGTTAATTGATTTTGAATATATATAATATTACATGTATTGTTCTGTAATTTTCAGAATATATGCGTCAATCGTTGTGTTAACAAATTTGCACAATTTAATCAGACAATGATGCAAGTTTATGTTGAAGTTCAAACAAATATTAATGCAAAACGCTTGGAAGAACTTGAAAGCTTACAAAAAGAACAACAACCGCAGCAAGAAAAAAATAAAGTTAATTCTTTAAATAGTTCGACAAGTTTTCCATCCTCATCTGCACCAAATTTAACAGCATAATCTAATGTCTTATGATCTTCCTCTAAAGTTTGAAACTTAAATACTAAACTGCCTTAACGTAAGTTGGTTTAAAAGCATGTTTCATATTTGTTTAGTGGCCTTTATTGGTCTACCAGCTGCTGGCAAAACAACGCTATGCAAACGTTTATTGGAGTTGGAAACTTTGCCATTTAACATATTATATTTGAGTTATGATAATTACATTAGTTTTAAATTGGATAATGGTTTAAAATATAAAGAACAACGTGATAAACTTCTCAAGTTATTATCATCAAAAATAGGAATATTTTTAGACTCTGGGAATTTAACACCTGACTTACTGCTTAACTCAAAAAGTCTGTTTAAAAATCATCAACAAAAAAATTTAATAATATTGTGTGATGATAACCATTATTATCACAGCATGCGTTATAAACTATATCAGTTGGCCCAAAAATACTGCATAGGATATTGTCAAATATACTTAAAGTGTAACGTTGAATTAGCTACTAAACGCAATAGCCTGCGAATTGCAGAAACAAGAGTTCCTAATGCTGTCATTGTTGAAATGTCTAATCGCTTTGATGTTCCTAACATTGAGACTCGTAAATGGGAAGAAAGTACATTAACTTTGGAAAGTCATAATTTCGACATAAATATTATCGATAATATAATATCTTACATCCAACAATCCCTCTTTAAGCCCGTACAACCTCCAATATCAGCTCTTCCAAAATTAAAGACAAAACACTCAGTAGCACATGATTTAGACTTACTAATGAGACAACGTATAAATATATTATTAAACTCTAGACAAATTAGGGATAAACAATTGTTTGCAAAAACTTTAAATGACAAAAGAAAAAATATTTTAAAACAGGTTCAGTTAAATGTTAATTCTGCACCCCAAAGTGATTTAGATTTAAACAAATATATTGAGATGTTAAAATAATAATTTTTGCTTCATATTTAAAAATAAATATTTATGTAAATAAATAATAATTAATGCTAAGCATTGATGATTTTAACCAAAATAAAGGTAAAATAATTAAACCATAATTAAAAATAAAAAATTTTGAAAAAAAACGAAACCTTTTTTCGTATATTGTTGAATGAATCATTTTTAGTGGTTATATTCGTAAGACGAGAAAATACTGTACTTATAAATTGTTTGTTTATCCCCAAGTAACATCTACATATCTGCAAGTACATATTTTTACACTTGTTTGTATTTTGGTTTAAAGCCCTATTCTGCGTTTCCCTACGAATCAAAATTTTCTATGCCCTCTTCACTGTGTAATAATTCGGATACAAATAACTTACTTAGTACATATATTTAAGATTTTTTGTCTTTTGGTACTAAAACCTTCTGAATTGTAATGCATTTTAAAATGTAAAAATATATACATATTTTATTTTTATTTGGATATATGCGTATTTGCTTGCGGAATCGTTATCGAAATGCAGAATAAGGGCGATTTTTTTTCTTTTATTACCGAGATACAAAAACCGAGTCATAAAAATGCTTAAACAATTTCGAAATTTAAGTTGCACGGAAAAAAATCCATGCAACAATTTACGAAAAGAGCTGTCGTAGTTTTTTTTCTTGTAGAATATACAAAATTGTTTTATTTATTTATTTTGTTTTTTGTTTTTATTTATTTATTATGTTGAAAAAAAATAATTTTAAAGTTTTATAATTTTACGAAAGTAACAAAAAAAATGTAGTTAACTTTTTTTCAAAAGTTTCGTTTAAATTGCGAAGTAAAGGTTTAATTATGTGTGACTTACCATAACGCCTTAACCATAACCGTTGCCATACAAACCAAAACTCAGTTTATTTCTATGGTTAAGGTTATGGCGTAATGAAAAGTCACCTATAATCAAATATAGTTCTGCCCATGGTACAATTATCTTACAAGGTTGGTTCACTCGTTGAATCTGTCAAAACCGTACGTTTTTTGACATAAACGAGCTTGTTTTTACAACAGCTTTATAAATTTGCTATCGAGTTTGATATAGTTGTTGCCGTAGCGATTCTACCTTGTAAGGTATTTGTACCATGGTGTTGCCCATAAGTTTGGTCCGAACAACTGCTTACTGTGGTATGGTTATGTCACATATAAATGAACCTTAAAGTTTTAGTGACCAGATATTCGTAATTTTTTAAAAGTAACGAATATCTTTCGTAACACATACATATTTAGAAAACTTTCATTCAATTACTTAAACTTGGATAGTTATGTTACAAAAAAATTTTGTTTATATTTAGAAAATTACTTTGTGAAATAACAAATTCATTTCGTAAATATACAAATGGATTTCGTACACTTCGTATATTCTAGGAAGAGCTTAGTGGTGCAAAATAACAAAAGATTTCGTAAAATGCACAAACTAATTCGTTCATATAATACACGGATTTTTTTGAGTGTACCGACGTTCGCAATTCTTTCAAGACTTTGATTGTTAAAACCATTAATTTTTTTCACTTAATTAATTACCAGACCAAATTTTCTTGACTCGTTTTCAATGTTTACAAAGGCAGAAATAACAACAAATAATATAATTGGAATATTTAATACATTTTATTGAAATTACATAAAACTACATCTAATAATTTTTACGTAAAATCTTTTATAAATTCTTGTTTTTAAAAAATCATATACACATATGTATAGCTTGTATTACTAGCACATACATAACTAATGTTTAAAATATTCAGTACAATGACAACTACAGAATTTGAAAACTGTTTTAAAAACTAACTTTTAATTTCAACGAGACTCTTTTTCTTAAAAAGCAATGACTGAACATAACTTTAATAAAGTAAGGTTTTTAATTTATTTTCAATATGTAAATTCATAAAAATTTAATTTTTTATGACCACAATATTTCTTTGTAATATTCTGCAGACACTTTTTGTATCTCAGTAATATTAGTATTTGTAAATGTACCTATGTAGTGTATGCTTGTGAATTAAAAACTGTTCTGATGAACTTATAATTTTTAATGCGGATATATAAATGCGATTTGAGTATACTTTAATAGAACTACAACTAATGTCGATTATTTTTTTAATATTTTTTTTATAATTCTATGATTAAAGCTTATAGCTTTTGACGAAAATTGATTAAAACTTTCTTAAGAATTTAACATTGAAGAAATGTTTAAGATTCAATGAATAATGCTTGAAATTGTTTATAAATTTTGGATCATAACAACATATTATATTATTAAGGGCCAGTTTAGATGATATTTTTAGGCATAATTTTTTTTAGACAAAAAGGGTAATTTTCTACACCCCTCGTCTAGAAACAAAAAATTAATCGGGCCTTAGAAAAATATTTATATTTATACCTTTTTTTAATTCAAAAAATGTTAAATTTAACAAAGGTTTTTTAAACAAAATTCTCGTACAAAATCAGTGTTTAAGTCTACTTTAAATTTATTTATTTTTTTTTTTCATACGACCCTTAAACTATTGAAATGGTTATAAATAACCTAATTTTTGATGATCACTTGAGTATTTAATTAGCATTTAATATATAAAGGGTTGAAGTTGAGCAGAAAATGTAAAATGCTAACTAATATTACACGAATCGCGATAAACTAATTGTCTGGAAAACACCCATTACATCGCTTTATAAACTATTAATTTCACGCTGACCATCGCGACTTTTGCAGATCTATTTGTCCTTCTAATGTTTTAGCAAGGTAAATGACAAATAATTGTATTAAAGCTATACCCAAAGCTACGCCAGCAATAACATATAAGTTTCTTTCTGCCCAAACGCGGACAATTTCAATGCAGCCATTTGTCCAAATACGCTTACTTGCAGCAGCAACTGAATGTTCTTGCACGCCATAGCCGCACATTATGTTAACTAGACCAGAACTTATATCGGTAGCATTAATACAACAACTGTAGGGAACTCCACATTTTTCTACAGACGGCGATGAGCAATTAAAGTACTCATTTTTACCTAAAAAAGTTAAAAATTTCATATTCATTAGTTATAAAATGAACATGGAATTTTGACGATAAAAAATAATATTTACTCCAATCCTGATATCCAACATTACTTAGACCACAGCATTTGAACTCCTGTTGAGCGAAATCAATAAAATTTTGCAAATCCGGATCGTCACGGTATGAATGTATTATTTTATCAGTAAAAGTGTCTTCCAAAAAAGAATTCATATTTTGCGGAAACACGAATCCCATAATAGCGATAGCCATCTCCAATAAAAAGAACAGCAACAAGCACATCGAGTAAAACTTAAGCAAACAAGTGTTCTCACGCAAAGCACCCAAACAGCCTGCAAAGCTTACAATGAATATCACGACACCCGCAATCATCATTACCAGGGAAATATTGAGTACAACATCGTAGAAACTCTCCAAACGTACCCAACCTGTCGATTCCCATTTATCCATAAATGCATACAAGCCAATGGCTAATAAAAGGCCACCAAAAAGCCAAAATATAAAGTTTAACATGAATATCATGTATTTAACGCATGAACTAACATAAGTGAAATTATTGGAAATTCTGGGATGCATGTCGCGCACTTCTATACCACAATATCCACCACCGCCACCGTGATGTCTATAGTTGCTCATGGGTAAGATCACAATCTTCAAAAAGTTTATATCTCGAAATACCTTAAAAACTCTAAATAGATTTTTTTGTTATACAAAGGTATTAAAAAATGCTTCTTTTTTCTCCTAATGACTAGATGCAACTCTTTGTTACGCCTTCTTTTTTCACTTGATGAAAAATTACAAGTTTTTACATTACATTTCGCATCCCCTAACTCTTTTGTTATTTTAAAAAATAATTGAAACTTTATGCAAAAATTTTCATATACATATGTATATTGTTTGTTTATAATAAAGTTGAACTTCTTTAATGTTAAGCTCAAAAAAATTTTCTCTAGATGTAATTTTTTCCTTTTTTTTGTATTTTATTTTCATTTTTGCTTTTACCTTCGCTTCTGTCTGGCACAATCACCTCAGGTAGCCTCAAGAAACCAGCTGATCCCAAGAAAGCAGTAGGTCCCAAATTGCATTTTGCATGAAAATAAGACTGCTTATTTTCTTTTTCTTCTTTGAACTCTTATTGGCGTTCGCACGGTTCAAGTCTTATTGCTTCATCTGTTTTGATTTTTTCATGAATATACACACACACTACTGTGTTTTTTTACATATTCTTTTGTCCGTTCATTTTAAGAAAGCTGCATTACATGTACACGCAAGTCTGAACTCATTTAATTTTCCCTCACCCCGTTGTCTACAACCCAATCAGCTTAGCTTAAATACTTGCATAGTGCGAATAAGGACTATATACCATTAAATCATCCAAGAATATATTTATGGGGAATACTCATTTTGCAACGTGTTTGTGCAACATGATTATAATTGATGTTTCATGCCAACCATAAACAGTCATTCACACTATGCAACCGACCGCAGTGCAACCATTTATATCAATATATTTTAATATATTTGAAACTTAGAATGAACATTAAATGGAATAATAAACGCAACTACATACTTCGCAACCAGCAATGAAGCATGTTTTCTTGCACATACATATTGCAAAGTGTGTACCTACTTTAACAATGTAAATCCCAAGGCAAATTTATTGATCAGGTTGATTAAAATTAAAATTTTTTCTTCATATATACAGGCTGAGTAGTCAAAGTTATCTATATTAACATATCTTTTTGCACATCATTCAAAGAAAATCACAACATAAACGAAAATTTTTCGCTGTGATTTAGTTATTGTAAAATCACCATTACCTAATTATTTTCTTTTTTTAGTGTTCTAAGCTCAAAAAGAACAAGAAAAATTTTGTAGTTCTTGTTATCTGTCTGACATTCTTAATACCGTTTAGCTTGTTTTGTAGAACTGATCCCACCTGGTGCATGCGCCTTGACGGATAACAAAAACTCAGATATTATTTTTTTGAGCTTATTTTTGAGATTTTCTTTAACACATTGACTGCCACGTCGACCATATATGGCCGACACCAGTTTGTTCACTGTGCGCCGCGACAACCATATATGTGCGACACGTTGTATTTCATTTGAAGCCATGTCGAACAAATATGGTATACACTCTATGCTATTTTACTGTAGTATTTTGAAGCGTGGCCTCGGGCGAAACTTTTGATATATTGGTTTTGGCCCTGCTCAAAAAATAAGAGAAATAACAACAATTTAATTATTTTAGTAATTTATTTTTTCAAACTATAGTATGGCTACAAATATAACTTCAAAAACATAAATTATAAGTCAAAAAAAGTCAATTAGATTTGTGATGGTTTCCGAAGCACTCTAAACACATAAAAGGGGCATGATTGCAATCTGGGCAATATGTGTATACTCTTTTCCCCTTCTTTTTAGCTGCAGTTCTTCCTTCAAGTTTTTTTTATTCTTGCGTGGCCCCGGGGTAATTTTTTTCAAAAAGTGTCGCGGCAGTCAATGTGTTAAATACCAGGGATACCAGGGGTATAAACCAAGGCGAATTCATGAGAAGGTGGTCTTGACAGATCAGCTGACTATTTTTTGCTCGTGCAATTTTCCTCGTAATGTGTCAAAAGTTTGTATATGTGCTTCTTCTTGATTTCAAAAAAATTACGCGTCGGTTAGATTTTTAAACTAAAAATTTAAAAAAGTGTTTTTAATTAACAAATAGTAAAACCAAAAGATGCGTTCTTGTGCTTTGTGCAAAAAAAAACACTGTAAAATTAATTTTATTCACGTTTTTCTTCTGCAAATAATTTGTGTTTTTTTTTTTAATGATGCCATATACAAATAATTTGTGTTTTTTTTTCAATGATGCCATATTTGTGTTTGACATTTTAGGTACGAATTTTACGCCTGCGTCTACCTTGTATGAATTTGCCTTGGGTATAAACATAAGCAGAATTTAAAATATATATAACGAATTACCGTTACTTAGCTGTGTAACCGAGGTCACCTAATATGCATACGCCTTGTTCGAAAAGCTTGCAAGTTTAAAAAGTGTGAGTGTGTTTGTAAAAAAGTTTGAGTGGTTGTAGCTAGAGTGACCGTGCGTCGACTAAAGTTTCGTTTTGCAACCTTTTCAAGGGCCTGTGACTTTTTGTGCGACTTCTTTATGCTGACTATATATTGCCACTTTTGTTCCTTTTTTGTTACGAAAGTTAAACAAATTCTATTATTTGCGTATGCGCATACATATACACACACCTGTCATATGTGGGCATTTGTTTTATACCCAAACATCACATGCCATAAGCCTGCAGAACACGAAATGTAGAAAGCTACATGCGTATGCAGCTGTGACATAATTTTGACATCATCAAAAAGCTTCTACGATTTATTTAAAGCAATGTGGCTTTATGATGACGTCAAAATTACGTCAGATCTTCATGTGATTGTAGTTTTTAACATTTCGTGTACTGCAGGCTATAGTTAGTTCTTAAATAAAAATGCTGAAAGCTTTTATCCATGATACAAATAATCAGGTAATCTCGTCCCTGCAACAACTATAAATTAGTACCAAAGTGTCAAACAACAGATCATAGAAAAAAAACGATGAGTAATAAATTTTGTTGTTTTATTTTCACAGGGAGAACATAATTTTGACATTTTTGCACTAATCAGCTGGGCCGACGAGACTATCTGGTTCTTTGTATCATCTTTTGGCTTACAGTAGGTTGTTTAAAAAATGAGCCATTGTGTCCAAATTTGTATAAATTAGTTGCCTATATTTTTATATTTCCCCACAGCAGCGCATGCGCCGAAAGAATTTTTTCTAAGTCAGGGCTGATGGAAAATAAATTGGCAAACAAATTAAAAGTTACGACCTGTAATTCAATGATGTCAGCTTTAAATTTATTAAATACTGAACTAAAAGACTATTCCAGATGATGAACTAAAATCCAGGTACAGAAACGAAGTTTCCAAAATATAATACGAAAAAGATTAAAAATATGTATTTATCTTTTATTACATGAAATCCTTTATACTAAGACAAGTTGTCTGTCTGTCCGTTTTAACAAAATCTAAAAAATGATGTTTCGATATTTGAAGGAGAACAGACAGACAACTTGTATAAGGTAAATTATTTAACAGTGCATTTAATTTTTCATAATATTAAAACTATATAAAAATTAAATTTATTTTTTGCAATTTCAAATTTATTACTTGTTATGTGGCTATGTACAAAAATTCTTTTTTAGTGAATGTTTTCTTGATACATATCTCATTTTCAATTTGTTGTTATCAAGTTTTTTTGTGTTGTTGAATTGTTTAGCTTTTGTTTTTATTAGTTGCGAAAACCTTAATGAAAAGTTGACTAAAGCCTTTAAAAAAGGGTGCAACTTTTTTCCAAAAACGACTTTTTAAAATTCGCAGCGGTCACACTGTTTGTAACTTGAGAGACAAAAATTTAACATGTGGCCGCGAAATTATTAAATCCCATGATACAAAGAACCAGGTAATCTCGTCGGCCCAGCTGATTAGTGCCTAAATGTCAAAATTACGCTCTCCCTGTGAAAATAAAACAACAAAAATTATTACTCACCGTTTTTTTTTCTATGAGCTTTTGTTTGACACTTGTGTACTAATTTGTAGTTGTTGCAGGGACGAGATTACCTGATTAAGGTGC
Organism: Melanophora roralis; assembly: GCA_963583895.1. Lineage (NCBI taxonomy): Eukaryota > Metazoa > Arthropoda > Insecta > Diptera > Rhinophoridae > Melanophora > Melanophora roralis. The sequence continues at coordinate 125,162,355 of OY757187.1, forward strand.
TTTCGCACGATATGTATTTTACACATGACTTGTCAAATTTTGCAGTGCGAAACTGATATCTGCCGTCTGAACGCGTTTAAACATTGCATGTGTTAAACACATATGTAAATGTCATATGACAAATTTGTAATTAGAGCGTGCTCTATTTTCATCTGACAAAGCATGTGTCATCAGCTGTTTTTAGAATAACAACAAGGAAAAGTAGTTGTTTATTTTGGTTTGGAGGTTATGTCAGATGTAATTACATATGTACGTGTGAAAGCAAAAATTATAAACCGCCTGTAAAATAACAATTTTGACAGACATACGCAAATACATGTGGATTGCAAAAGTGACAAGTCATGTGTAAAATACATATCGTGCGAAACCCCTTTTAGTTGTATCATGTTAAATCCAATCAGAAGTTGTTGATAAACAATCGTTTGATTATGTGAACATAACTTCTTATCTTACGAAATGGTTTTTTTGTTTTTGTTATTAGATACTATTGCCTAAAGGGTTCAAGGTTCATTAATAGGAAAAAAAAACTCCCAGATAAGTATTCTATTATTATGGGCGCAGAATTTCATGTTCAATTTTTAAATACAAGAGTACCGTGAGCTCTTCGATAAGCCGGTCAGTTGACCAAATAATTAAAAAAGCAAAAGCGATAAGAATTTCTTATTTATGTAGCTTAATCGCATCACAAAAAAAGAACAGCTGCAGTATTATTGTTTATTCGTTTAACAGCTAGTGGTTGCACATAACATTATGAATATTTTGTTTCGTCTAATAGTATTTTTTGTGGACCCTTTGGGTCTTGGGCGCCGCTTTTTTATAAGACCGGCATATAATTTTAGCGTAAATGTGTACGAACGTTTAAAGGCAAAAACCGATGAAAAGGTTGATACCTTACGAGAACTAGTTTTGCGTTTGGGTCTAGTAGCTTTTGCCGCAGTATTAATAATATGGGCTGCTGTTTTTATGTATGCAGCATTTTATTACTTCTATATGCCAGCAATTTCCCATACTCGGCCTGTGCACATGCAATTTAAGTGAGTATTACCGAAGCGATATGCAACCAAGCTTTTTTATGCTAAAAATCTGTTTTTTTTTACTAGAACGTGCCTAGATACAAGTGCTCCTTGTACATTTCCTCATGCTCATGTTTCTTTAACTAAAAGACAACAGCTTTTAATGGTGGGCCAATCATACCGTGTAGTTGTACAAATTGATATGCCAGAATCACCACAAAATCTTGATCTAGGTATGTTTATGGTATGTGGCGAAATGCGTGATTATGAATCCATGTTAAGAGGGCATTCCTGTCGTTCGGCCATGATGCGTTATCGTTCACCCTTAATACGCACCCTAACCACTTGGGCACTAAGTCCTTTATTTGTATTGGGCATTAAAGAAGAGTTTCAACAAGTCCCAGTTGAAATATTTAGCCGTTATTTAGAACAAAAACATCATCCAATAACCGATGTTTATGTTGAAATACAGTCTCAGAAAATCCAATATTATACTGTGTCTTTACATATTGTTGCTGAATTTACTGGTTTACGTTATGTAATGTACAATTATCCTATAATAGCGGCCATAGTCGGTATGTGTTGCTTCAGTGAAAGGAAAACAAAAAATTCTATCAATACTTTTGTTAAATTTTTTATTTCTTTTAGCCATTAGCACCAATTTGTTTTTCTTATTGGTCATATTTTTACTAAGCTGGTATCACTGGTCTGATGCCACATGGCTGCATAGCCTTCAGGAAAAATGCAATAGATTCACTAGCAGTTTACAACACTCAGCCAGTAGAGTTCTTATTCCTTCAAAAAGTGCGACAAAGCTACAAGACGATGATGAGTTAAATATTTTCGATGATGAAAAATCAAATATTTTCGACGATGTTGATGATATAAGTGCTACCATCGGGGCTAGTGAAACAAAAGATAAAACTTTAATAATGAGACATAAAAGGTCTGAAAAGTCTTCCAAATTTTAATTTTGAATAAGCCTGTGTAAATTATTGCACTGCCATCAAAACATCAGTATTGTTTTACTTTTTATTTTAAATATGGAGCACAATAAGGACAATATTAACGGCAACTATTCTCACAATAACGATTATTACACTTAAGTTTAACAAAAGGCTGATGCGAAACACACACCCATATTAAGTATTGAATTAATTAAAAATTTTAATATTGTTGAAATTGAATTATATTTTTCCTTTTAAATATGTATATTATTAAATAAAAGAAAATAAAGTAAATAACAAATTATTTTTTGGGTAGTGGCTAATAAAGAGAGGGAGAAGGGGAGAATTAAAACTGTTATGTTTAAGGTGAATACAGTTTGAAGAGTGTTCACAAAAGAATTGTCCTATCGAAATCCTATGTTGCATCAATTTAAATTATTCTTTTTTATTATTTATTTACAGTCTGGTAATGCTAAAATGGTAAAAATAACAGAGATACATACATATATTGTAACATTATTAAATGATATATTTTTTCGCAAATTTTAGTCTTATGTGCTTAAGTTCATTCGTTTACTCAAAATTTTTAATAACTTCTACTGGATTGCGTCGTTTGTAAAAAATATTTACTGTATTACACAAACTGAGAGCGTAAAGTGACAGTTATTTTCTGAGTGTTAAGCATTAAATACATTCCTCGCTACAGGCTACCGAACACAACCAGTCAATAATATAATACACGTGTGCTTATGAGAATAATTTTTTTAATGGCTACAATGCAACACGACTACGGGTTGCTGTCAATGCTAATCTTGTGGCGTGGTCGAAATTAAACTAATTTCTATTTTTATACGCGACAGTTAACAGATTAGTGCTGCCAATACGGTAAGATGCAAAAAATATAGCTTAAACAATACAAAAAGACTTTAGGTGGCACCACTGAAAGTCATATTGCTCATATGTTTATTTTGTAGTGGTAGTCTAGTAAAAATTTCAGTAGAAGCCAGTCGGACACAAATTTAGCAAGCAACTTTTGTGTTCGTGTGTTCTTGTAGCTTGAATGTGTTTAATGCATTACTGGACATTTTTTTGTCAGTAAAAAAAAATTTTAAAGAAACATGTTTTCTTATGTAAGCAAATAAACAAAAGTTACAAAATCAATATTTTTAGCCAAATTTTATAAGGATTTGTTTAAATGAAAAAAACTTTAAATAAATAAAAATTCTTTGTTATATAAAAACTATGTATTTTTTTTTAAACACTGTGTGCTGTTTTGATTAAGTAAAAATTAAAAAAAAGATCGTTCGCATACTTTTTGCATCATACCTTTTTTGAGAGAGTGATTTCTCAAAATTACTAAGTGTTTAATAAATCAAGATTAATAAATAACAAGGTTACGACATAACAAATTGAAAACTTGCATTTTCTGCGCATGTGGTCAAATGACGTCACGAAACAGTCTCTCATTTAAAAATAATGTAAACATAACAGTGGGACAATTTCCTAACTTTTGGAGAAAATGTTTTCTAATTTGTTTTTTGTTAATCGTGTTATAAAAAAATTAAATGTTCAAATAATTTATAATATTAAATAACATTTAGAAAAAAAAATTAAAACATTTAAAATTAGTTTATTGTTTTACTAAATTTTCGTTTTTGGTTATTTGTGTTTTGCTTGATTTCCGCATTAAGCGATCTTATTCTAAGGTTTATCCACACAAACCAAAATACTTCTAGCTTACCCATTTCATATTTTAAATTTTATTTCAAAATCTTCCTGTTTTAAATGTAATAAGCAAATTCTCTCCCTATATATTTTATTCGGTGTGACCAGATTTTCAAGTAAAGTTAACAAACAAAAACTTAAGGCCAAAAAATAAATCTAATTTTTTTAATGCGTTTTTAAAAAATTTCTTCGTTATAAAGATATTTTTCATAATATGGACGAAACGTTTGTGTGCTAAAAATATTTAAAAAGAAAGTTTGTTTTTAAAATTTTGATTTTATTTACAAAAACTTGGTAACCCATACCTTAGGTAAGAAAAAAAATAATATGTGTTCATATACAAGAGATTTTTAAAAAAGTTTTTAGCAGCAGGTGTTAATTTGCTGCCTGTTTTGGTAAAAAAATTTGTAAGATCCCTGCAGGAAATGTCAAAAGAGAATCACTAGAAACTCACTACTGACATTGTCACCAGTACTACTGTTAAGCTATACCTCAGACAATGCTCTTTGCTATTAACAAAAAATCAACTGCTGACATTGGTACTATTGACAAGGTGCTTCTTTTGGGGTCATATGTACACATTGAAACCAGCGATTAACTAGTAACTTTTAGCAATTTTAGTATACAGTACTACTGATAAGCTAAACCATTGTCAATGTGTTTTTGCAATAGACATTTAACATGCGTCTGTCATTGAAAACAAGTATGATTTGTGTATATAAATCACTTTTATAGCACAGCAGAAAAAATAAAAAAGGCCATAATGTTGCTAATACATTTTTGCATTTGACGGCAAACTGAAGCATTAATTTGCCGCTGACAGTTTTCTTTTCTTCTTATCAAAGCTTAATATAAAACTGTAGACGTACTGTTGGCAATGTCGCCAAAAAGGCAACATAATAGTCGATAAAAGTGTTGACATGGGGACACTTGTTCCCAAGTTTCCTTCAGGGATATATATAAAAAAAAACAAACATTTGTTTTTGTTTTAAATATAAACACTCACACACTATTCGTTAATTTTTTTACAAAAACACGTAAAATTTAGTAGTTTATTTGTAAACTTTTTTCATATAGACAAACACTTGAAACCAATAAAAAATCGAAACTATAAGATTACATTTACATGATGCAATTTTTTTAATATTCCTTCAATAAAATTTTTGTTTGTTGACAAAACGAGTTGAAGTGACTACTTTTCTACACAGTTCGTAAAAAACCGAAAATTTTCATACTTACATGTATATATCATGAAAAATGCCTTCATGTACATTTTGTTCAAGAAAAGAAAAAAAGATAATCTTTAATGTAAAAAGTTACATTGTAAGAAAGCATTTATAAAGGTATTTTTTTTTATTTTTACATGTGTGCCTCAATAAGTATTTAAAACCAATGACTGTTAAAATGAAAAAATGAAAATCAAAAAATAAAAAATATTATTTTTTTAAACTTATCTATAAAAATAATAATTATCGTTGTTACCCGTTTTTATCAAAATTAAAAAAATGACCGTCCTACTAAAAAAAAAAATTTACAGAGAACATGATATTCAACAAATATAGTTTAATACTATCAAAATGGTGAGCTTTACTTGATCCTACGATATTTCATTGTGCCTGCTTTTTTCTTGAAAAATTATTTTGGTCCTGTTGGATTTGATTTTTTGAAAAAAATACACTTTAAAATTCTTATTAAATAAAAATATAAACATAATAATTTGTTTCAACGAAAGACATAAGTGTTTTTACATTTTTGAGCAATATATTAAAATATTTTTTAATATAACCAAAAAAATTTTTTATTACTGTAAGGCCGATTGCAAAATTTTATCCGAAGCTTTTTTTGTTTTTCATGGTTTTTTGGGAAAGAGTAAAAGGACACAGCTAAAATAAGATTTGTTAAGAACACGCTCACAATTAGTTTTAGCACAATTTCTCACTTGAATTTTTCTGATCGTTTTGCATGCATTGCCCCACTGCACACTTCGTGTTTACGATTTGCTTCGAAATTTTAAATAAGTTTTTTTGCCTCTTATAGCTTTTAAATACACTTCGCACACAATTTTTATAATAACTATTATTTTTTTGCACTATATTTAATAAATTTAAATTAAAAATTCGTTTTAAATAACGAAATTCGACAAATTAATTTTTGGGAGAAATGTCAAAGTGATTTTAGTGCAGGGTTGTCAAATCTCACATAACATATAAATCTTTTCCGGCAAAATTAGGAATTAATCTAGAGCAATAATAATTTCAATTTTAGTGTCAAACTCCATACAAAAAAAGCAAAGAGTAAGAGAATGACTGTCTTATTTTTTTAGGGATGTTGCACCTAATGAGAATAACAGACAAAAATTGGCGCCATGCTCATTGTTTAACGTAAGTTGACGTAGTTGTTTCTCTTTAACTTTGCCAGCCGTGTATAACAAAGGCTTGCTATAGTTCTTGTAATATTTCTTGTTTGGCACTAAAGGTTTCAAAAACAGTGCTAAGTGCTGGTTTTTTTGTGGCTATAAATGCTTAAATAATTGTGTTAAAATTGATTCAGCATTATGCATAATTAACAGAAAGTTAATATTATTTTAAACGTTTATGGATACAAAAAAACAAAATTTTTTTGGGTAAAATTCAAATTAGATGATGTAGTGTGATTAAGTTATTTTTTAAATATCTAGCGCTTTGTTTTTAAGCAATTAGAAATTTTGTATTATCAACTTATGACAACACTGATATAGCTTTGACAAAAGTATTCACACACTGAATAAATTCACAATGAATAAATTCATGCATTGATCAAACGAAGATAATTTTATTCGAGGCAGATTTTAGTTCAACTCATTAAAATCGCTTAAGAGTTTAACACCAGATAAAATCAAGATAAAACCTAATTATGCTATTCTCTGGTACGTAAACATACTACTGCGCCATTTTTCATTGTTAATGAGAAAATTCCAAACGAAATTGAGAATTTTCATTTGAAATTCAGAATTTTTATTTGTAATTGAGAAAATTCCAATAAAAAATGAGAAAATTTTACATGATATTGAGAAAAAAACCAAAAAAAATTAAAAATTTGAAATTGAAAATATTTTATATTAAATCAAGATTTGTTTTTAGAAAATGCCTTCTACCACCATCGTATTCAACTAATTTTTAAAACGCTTCATCGACGCGTTAAAAATAAAGCGCATTCTTGCAGTGCTTAATTTAATAAAATTATATGGTTGGAGAAAAAAACAATGTTTAGTCAAAGATAAATGTACCACACGTCAATCTTCTCCAATGTCGGAGATCAAAGGCTCGCTTTTAAGAAAAAATTAAAAACGTGTGTTATTACCACAGATTGCATATCACAACATTAAATTAGTTTAGTTTGGGTCTGGAAGATAGGCCAGAATATATCTCTGCTACTTATTTAATAAAATTGCCTGCATAGATTTGTATTTACCTTTCCATATTTTTATTTATGTTGCGTTATGAATGCATTTATGTTGTACGTATTGTATGTACGTTCATACTAATTTTAAATAAAATTTTATTTGGAATTTTCTCATTTCCAATTAAAATATATTCACAATTTCAAATGCAAATTCTCAAGTTCAATAAAAATTTTCTCATTTACAGCAAAAAATGAACAAAACTATTATATCGAACATTTGTTCTTGGCTTCCAAAAGGGCTTTTTATAAATTCAATATTGAGTAAGTAGCCAGGTTGACACCGGCTGCGGGAATGTGTTATCTTAATTTCTGGGGTATCTTCAGCTTAATATATTGTTAATTGGTTCCAAATATATTATATCCATTATACCTATATAGACATGCATGCATACATTCTTAGTTCATTAAAATTAACGCATTTAAACTTATTACGCTCATATTCATATTTCAAATTTAAAATATTCTCATTTGGACCATTAATATTAGTCATGCAAATTAAAGTTTTCAATACAAATAAAGCCCTAAATGATTTAAAAATACAAAGAATAGGCAACCCTTGCATGGGTTAAACTACGTCATCAGAGAGGCAAACATGCGCAAGTCGCAATCTCTAATAGTCTATCATTCTTGTTAATAAATTACTGAACTTTACTGGAAAAGTAAGCGAATGAACCTATTATTATATAGTTAAAACAGAATGTAAAATATTAATTTTAAATAACATTGTTATTGTTCATTTGGATCAATTAAAATTCAATTATTAAAGAGCAAGCAGTTTTATTATTCTATGTACAAAATACATACATACTAGGGACTGGTAAATCGACTTCGATTATAGTCGAAAGTCGATTTTGACCCCAAAAAAATCGATTTTTTGTAATCGGGTTTTTGTTGGCGATTTTATACTGAAATCGATTATTGAGCCCAAAAAATCGAGTTTACCTTAAAAATTTTAAAATGCTATAAATTTTAAGAATAATTCTATTAAAACAATTTATTTTTAACTATCTGCACTGAAAACTCATGTATTAATATGAAGCGTTAATGTATTGTTTTAAAATAATATTTGACGCCGAATGTAATTTAAAAATGCAGTCAGCTTTGGAAAAAATTTTAAACAATTAAAGAAAAAAAAAGTTCAGTAAACAGTACACTAAAAATAACATCATTTTTAAAAAATTAAATATGTTCATACATACATATATCTGTTGTGTGTGCGTTTGTAAATTTCCACTTATTTAATTTCATACACTGAAATTATAATGAATATTTGCACTTAAGTATATAATTATATAACTATGAAGTTAAACTATCTGAATTTGTTTATGATCTGCGTTCTTTGTAATCATTAAATAGGTACGTACATACGCCATTTCCAATAATACCTTTCTTTGGGAAAAGTTCAATTTTCTTACTTAAAAATCAATTTTGAGGGAATCTATACATTTTAACATAGCATCAAAATAAAAGTCGACTTTGAATTATAATCGATTATGGGCTTCGATTAATCGACTTTGAAAATCGAGATTAAAATAGTTGATCGTAAAATCGAAAATTGATTTTCGGCTTTGCTTACCATTCCCTAATACATACATACTTCTTATCTTATCAGTCAAATTTCAAAATTATAATTTTTCAAAAAGTCCCATTTTTTGCTTATAAATTGTTTAACCTTATTATTAATCCCAGCAAAACCTTTGCATGCATACCTAGTAAGTTGGCAAGTAATATTAAAGATGGAGAAACACTAGCTATTTTTTGACCGCATAACTAGTTTTTTTTTTTTGAGTTGTCTCGAAATTCACGACCCCGCTTACAAAAATCAATCAAGTAGTTACCAAGCTTAAATATATACATTTTTAATAAATGTTTTTTTGGTAACGACAATTGTTGTTTATCTCTTGTTAAAACGTTTACTGTTATTAATAGCCACGTACATATGCACACATCGTTATCTTAATTAAGGCCCTAACTCGTAGTTCTTTTTAAGTCGAGATTTGTGTACCCACACCACATACGTGGTAGGGGTATTATATTATAAGTTTGTGCAGATGTTTGTAACGCCCAAAAGTAATGGTCCGATTTTTGATATACCCCTCCCGAAATAAATAGCTCAAATAGTACTTTAGCTTCTAAAAATTTTGCATACCAGCTGAATACAAATATATTCGGTCTATTTTTTCATACAAATGTGGTGAAGGGTATAATACAGAAAAGCTTGACCGACTATAGCTTTCTTACTTGTTTTTAGCTAATTTAAATATATGTATGAGCAGACCATTTATCGAAATAAACGCAAACCTGTGCTTATACAAAAATACGAGTTAGGGCCTATCTATATTGAGGTAACGACACATGTGCCTTTTTAAAGAAGGCCCTAACTATATATAGATAAAAAGAGTTTGGGCCTTTCTATATTAAGATTACGGTTTGTATGTGTCTATTTTAGCCGCCTGTTTTAATGTTTTATTAATATAAAAATCATTTAAAATAATTCTGGCATTAAATATATTTAAAATGCAAAACACTACGAACACTTTTGCCTTCGTGCATTAAATCAAAAGCCTCATTAATTTGATTTAAATCCATTGTATGTGTAATAAACTCATCAACCAACAATTCTTTTTTCATGTATTCCTCAACCAATTTTGGTACATCACGAGCGCTTTTCCAACCCCCAAAAGCTGTACCTTTCCAAACTCGTCCAACGACAAGTTGAAAAGGTTTGGTGCTAATTTCCTGACCAGCGGCAGCAACGCCAATTATAACAGAAGTTCCCCATCCCTTGTGGGTTGACTCTAATGCAGCACGCATAGTACTGACGTTACCAATGCATTCGAATGTATAGTCAAAACCACCATCCATCAAATCGATTAGATAGTTCTGAATAGGACCCTTATCCTTAACGTCATTGGGGTTGATGAAATCGGTACAGCCAAATTTCTTTGCTAATTCAAATTTATTAGGATTGATATCAATGCCGTAGATTTTAGAAGCCCCTGCTTTTTTGCAGCCCATGGCAGCAGCCAAGCCAACCGCTCCTAAGCCCCAAACGGCGCAGGTGCTACCTGGTTCCACCTACAAAAAATTTGTTGCACAGACCTGGTTAATAAAAAAAAAATTCTTTTACCTTTGCAGTGTTAATTGCAGCACCGTAACCAGTTGGAATACCACATCCTAGCAAACAAATTTTTTCCAAAGGAGCCTTCTCATTTACCTAAAAAATAATTATTTATGTATGTACATATGCAACTTAAGAAAACCGTTGTGCATTTGAACGCAATCATGAAAAGATAAACTTATTACAAAGTTCTTATATTGGCGAGGATTTTAAAAAGTAATTTTAAGGCATTGCTGATGCATTTTTAACATTCATTAATCTCACCTTACACAATGATATATCAGCTACCACAGTATATTCCGAAAATGTTGAGGTTCCCATAAAGTGATACAATTTCTTCCCTTTACAGGTAAATCTAGAAGTGCCGTCAGGCATTACCCCTTGGCCCTGAGTAGATCTAATTTTTTGGCACAAATTGGTTTTAGGACTTTTACAAAACTTACACTCATCACATTGCGGAATGTAAGTTGGAATGACATGATCACCGGATTTGAACTTAGTAACACCATCTCCAACACTTTCCACAATACCGGCGCCCTCGTGTCCCAATATAACTGGGAACACACCCTCAGAATCGAAACCACCTAAGGTGTAAGCATCAGTGTGACAGACGCCACTAGCAGTTATTTTCACACGCACTTCATGTGATTTAGGCGGTTCAACTTCAATCTCTTCAATAGATAAAGGTTTGTTTGCCTCCCAGGCAACAGCAGCTTTGCACTTAATAACCTATGAATTTCAATTTTTATTTTATCAAGTGCCATTTACTTCTTATGAAATAAAAAAACAAACTTACTTGCCCCTCAGTAGACGACATACTCGCTCGACAACACAGGATAATCTATGCTAGACAAGTGATCTTGAAAAAGTAATCATTGTACAACAAATAAGGTATACTCGTTTCTACAGCAACAATTTTCATACAAAAACAACAGGCGATTTGTTTGAGTAAAATTTTCTGAGTTGTCAAAAAAGCGCATTTCAGGGAAGGAAGTTGCATGTTTTTTGTTGTGTAAATATTTTATATAGTATGGTCTGATTAAAAAAAAATGCCTCTTTAACTTTTCTCAATTTCAAACTTTTATAGTTATATTAATATCAAATATTTTCGGCTTGATTACTAACGTTCTGACTAAAAGTTAAATTTTTAACAAACGTGGATTAACAAATATGTGCCCTATTTTTAAAATCTTTTCTTAAATAAAATTATTTTTTTAAAAACATTCTCATACTTACTTGTTTTAGTTTCTTTCTTTTCTATACTCTTTAACAAACCATTATTGTACATCTCGACGAGACAAATTTATGCCTTAACAAATGTCAAACTTAGCTTATAAAAAAAACCCGGATTTTTTATTTGGATTTTGACATTTGTCTAGGCAAGAATTTTAATACACCTTGTATGTATGTATTAGAGGCCAGCTCAAGACGACACTAAATAAGGCATCATCTCGAATTTTCAATTCATTTCATATACCTTACGTGTGCACACACAGCAATAAGTGCTGCGTTGTATTGTTCGCCATCTCTTCTGTTTACTTAACTTACTTAACTTTAGTAAACAACAACGGCACATAAATTCATCATGATCACACACTTCAATTTCAATTCATCTCGAAACTTTACTGTTGACGGGATGTTCCTGGTGTGTTAGTTTTAAAAACGGGGGTTGATTTTTAATGTATGTATGTAATGCAATTACGTATAAATTTTTTATTGATTTGCCTGCTTGTATATATGTTTGTTTATTTATCTTTTCAACATTGTGTGTAATACACACAGTTTTGTTGTTGTTGACCACACATCATCACAGTCATTTATTATTATCGACCACACATCATGACAGTATTTAAGTTGTATCAACAACAGTGCATGACACCACTCTTTATTCTTAACTACACCACATTGCATTAAAGAAACTGTGGCAGCTACACTACATTACAGCACTTTAATAGTTTAACCGCACAACGCAAGAATTAGAAAATTATGCGGTTCGTGAATTAGCTTAAATAGGACTTGATGCAGGTCTTTAGTATGTATCTACAGACTTACTGTGAGGGGCTTTGTCGTAGTCGTTGATTAATTGTTAATGTTATGTACATAAGCCAGCCACTTGAGTTAGACAGAAATTCATATGTATACTTACATATATAAAATTTATGCATTTAAAACTCAAAAAATATTTTTATTTTTGTTCAATACTCGATCAGTATATTAGAAATGTACAGAGGATAAAAAAAATTTAGACACATAATAATTTTCTCCTTAACTCTAACTTCCAAAAACTAAATAAAAATGTTGGTAATTTTTTGCGTTAAATGATTGCTTAAACGATAAAACTTTTGGAACGTCATCTAAAATTATTCATTTGAATTATTATTTTGAAAAATATTGTGTGTCCAAACTTTATTGATCCACTGTATGAACTTTTTTAAAGGTCTATATAATAAAGTTAGAATTATATATAATTGAGAAACTCGAAAATGTTTTAAATTTAAGATGTGGGGGCACCCGTGGGAACTCCTGAGGCAGGAGAAATATTAGGCGTAGATTGTAGGGGGCCGGCTACATTTACAGGCATTGAAACAGTGGAATTTGTGGGTGCTACGGATGATCCAGTAGCAGGCGTAATATTAGGCGAATCTGAAGCTGTTGTTGTACCAGTTGTAACGCCGGAGGCTGGAGAAGTGTCTAAAAGATGTAAGAAGTAATGGCCAAAAATTACATACACACATGTACTTTAATAAACATACCCATTGAAGTAGTTGTCTGTCCAACCAAAATACCAGCAGATGAGTGTGTTGCATTAGGACCGGATGCTCCAACATGCGTTGTAGAGCCAGTTAGTGGAGTTCCTGGTATTGAGGCATTCGAACCTGTTTGTGTACCACCTGCTGGTGTGCCAGAAATGGTATTATTTGGTGGCAATGTCGAACCTGGAGCTGGTGCCGCTGTGCTGGCAGCGGGTGGTGCACCTGCAGTACTGCCTTGCCATTGTTGTTCCTGCTGAAGACGATGATGAGCCTGTTGCCTGGCTCTAAACTCAGCTGCCTTTAATTGTTCTAAATGAAATTGTTGACGTTCTGTAATAAGTTGTTGCCTTTGATATTCTAAACCCTCTCGCTCTCGCTCCATTGTGGTCTCTAATTCCTCAAAGTGACGCAATTTGATTTCCAGTTTTTTCATCTGTGTCTCTACCAAAAGGGCGACCAACGACTTAATTTTTCGTTCCTCTAAAGCTGCCAAGTGCTTAGCTTTTACTGCTGCAGACGATAAAGCGGCTGCAGCTGCGGTTTGCACATTTGTTTCATTAAACATCTGCTTAGATGCATCAACTTCTTTTGAAACAGCTTCACCTACAGTACCGTCACTGTTAGATTCTTCTGTTTTAATTTCTTTGACATCAATTTCACTTCCATCTAAAAAAGTAAAAAAAAAAATTAACATATAACAAACATGCACATTAAGACTTTTGCCGTTTAAATTCATCTTTAATATTACTTTCATCTTTTTTGTTATCTGGTTCTTTATCAGTTTTTTCATCTTTTTTATCTTTGTCTTTAGATTCTTCTTTTGACTTGGATGGGGATTTGGTAAGATCTACATGCAGGATATTTAAAAGAAAAAAGCAATAGTTTAGCAAAGAAAAACAAAAGGTACAAAAAATAATTTTTAAGTTTAAAGAGTATAAAAGAGGACGGTACATGGTTTACGAAGAATATTAAACTAATATTAGATTGTAAAAAGCGGGAGCGCTACAACTTTTAAAGCTTAAATCTTACCATCCTTTTTGGAAAGATCTTTCATTTCTTCATCTGCAGTTCCCGTCGAACGTGCAACACCTACTGTTGTGGAATTTGTTTCTTCGTCGTCTTTATCAGCACCAGTACCCGCAATGCCACTACTAGCCAATCCAAAGGATGGATTGAATTTCCCAGATGCTGAAGAAGCTTTTTCAACATTTTTCATGTGATTATCCATTATTGTTGCTGGCACTTCATCTTTGATAGCCGCAAATTCTTCCATTGCTGCTTTGGCAGCTGCAGCAGCAACTCTTGGATCTACCACGGATGCTAAAAATGCCACCGTTGACATAATGGGATTTCCTGACTTGCTAAACGGAATAGGCTGACAACCTAAAGGACCCAAAAATCCGCCGTCGTCCTCCAAGTAGGGATCTTCAATTGGTAGTCGCAGAAAATGCAAAATACACTCATCTTGAGTGCGACTGCCTACATGTTCACAAACTTTATTCCAATCGTCTTTATGCAATTCCAACCCTTCAAGTAAAAGTAAAGTTTCCTGGTCAGTCCATTCTCTAGACATACTAGCCGCCGTGCGATTTTTCATCGCGGCTGGTTTTTTAACATATTGATCAAGTTTCAAGCCAAATTGTCCAGAAGCTGTGGCTGCATTTCCATTTTCTACAGGCTCAGTTTTAATGCCAACTGGTGCTTTGTCTAATGAATCTTCTTTACCCTCCTTGTTCGGAACTTCCTTACTGACAGGTTTCTTGTCGAGATCAAGCAGAGATTTAGCGGCTAACGGTTGCTGGGTTTTTTGGGGGTTTAAAGACTGTATACCTGAAGGAGTATCAGATAGAATATGGAAATGAGATGTAGGTGGCGGACCCATGGGAGTGGGTCGCAGCTCAGCATCGATTTGATAATTAATCAAGCCCCATTGTTCAAGAAAGGCATGTACACGCATGATCGCACAAACATCACCAGCCAAATTACGTCTGCAAGCAGTGCTAGTTAAGTATTCAGTAGGATTTAGACGATACGTATCAATCATGAAATTTCTATACGCCATGTAAATCTCTGGTGTTTTAGATTTATTTTTAGAATTAAAAAACTCCGGCATAGCTCGTTTTTCAATCACATGTATTGAATTGTAATCAAACCAAGCGGAATATGAGGGAACGATTATGTGATGCGTTTGCTCAGTAACATTATCCTCCATATCTTCCTTGGCCGATGATGAAAATTCCTGAGTATTGCTGTTCTCACTGGTTTTACCAGTTTGGGAATTCTCGCCTTCACATGCTGACAATGCTTGGGTACCACTGCCACCAGTCATCTCATCATCTAAATCAGTTATAGTGCCACCTTAAAGAAATAGTTGCAATAGTTTTTTCTTTGAACATATGTACATTAAATAGAAGTTTTACCTTTAATTGGAATCATATCATTATCGGCCTTGGATTTGCTCCCAGGAGCTGGACTAGATGTAGACTGTAGCGAACTGCTTTTAACAACTTCCTGAAGATTTGTCTCAGCAGGGGGATCTTCCATGTCGCGTGTTAAATCTTCATCCTCGTCTTCGTTTCGGACCTTTTTGTGAATGACTGCCGGAGAGCGCTTACGCTTTCCAGGTTTAAAAGAACCGGGTGATGGAGAACGCCTACGCTTCTGTTTGGCGGCGGCTGGGGTGCTGCTCACAATTTTCTTTTTATCGTCTACACCACCAGACATTATATCATCAATAGATAAACGTTGTTTATGCATTTTTTTCTTTCCCATTTCATCTACTTCGTAATCTTCTTCCGCCATCCATTCGTTATACTGCTCAAGATCTAAAATCCACGAAGCGGATACACGCCAGCATTCAGCTGGAGATTCAGGATTTTCCGGAACATTATCAGGCAATTCCAAGGAGTTTGGTGTCCACGTGTCATACGATTCGGGAAAATAATACCAGTGCATCATCACACAGTTACCTCGTTTAAAAATTGGACGTGCGTACTCATCAGGATGAGGATCAACTACCGGGTAAATAATGTGAGTGGCATCCTCTTCATCCGATACAATTTCCACACGCCGAGTAGCTAATATTTCACGTAAACGCGTTGCCAACTGCTTGTCTACTTCGGAGCGAATAAAAATGTAGGGAATACGATAAAGATCTGCCTCCACCAGAGCCTGTTCGATATCAATTAATAATTGTATATTTGGATCTTTACGGGTGGGATTTTTTCCCACTGAAAAATCAAATTTTTTTCCTCTTTGCTCAGCACGGAATCGAAACATTGTGGAGAATATAATGCATAAACCCCCTCCGGACTTAAAATCCAAAAAGCAACGCATCTTAAATTACCAATCAAAATATTATTATTAAATATATGTACATCGTTTTTATTTTACCACTTGATATATTCACTACTTACTGGTATACGGGTCGCCGGGGGCTCTGCTGAATTTTTGCCAAGCTTTGCTTCAACATATTGAAGAAATTGTATTAACAATTGTGCCAAAGATTCTTTTGTTATGGGTTCATTACTACTAGCTAAATACTGTACAAAATGTAATTTTTAAAATAATGAAAAATGGTGAGACGGTGTGTAACTTTTAATATTGGTATACCAACTTTTTTACAATTTTTTTGTAGCCACAGACGTATGGATTCAAATCCTTGTAGAGATTCAGGCGAATTAAAAAATTCGATATTTGGACTTCCATCCTTTTTTGGAGCTAAAGAGCACATTCTTTCAAATAATATACGCCTTTACACCGATTTATTCAACAAATTTTAAGCAAATATATTTTTTTTTCTCAGATACACAGGGTAAATTATGAACAACTTTATATGCACACACGACCAATAAACATAGCTGCCAGATAAGTTTGGTTTAATATCGCCAAATTTTTTGAAAAAATCGTCAAAATCGTAAAAAATTTTTGAATTGGTCAAAGAATCGGCCACCTTAAAATTTTTAATTTTATTATTTTTTATTCAAAAATAAAAAAACCAAAAAAAACCCAACTCTTTACAAATGAGTTTTTCAAAAATAGCAACAAATTTAAAAGAAAAATTTATTATATTAAGCAAAATAAACTGCAAATAAACAACAGAAGACCTGTGAAAATATTTTGCATCTTTTTTCATATATAGTTATTTGTACTCTAAGTTTTAATATATATTTTTCTTAAACGAAAAAAAAATAATAATATTTATGTATCTCTCCCTCTGATTTTTTCTTAAAACAGCCGCAAACCTTATATTTCAAAAAATCGTCAAATTCAGGGAGCAAATTACCGCATTCGATTAGAGCTAGTATATTAAAAGCATTGACAAGTCAATCGACCGAGTAATATTTCGGTTCGAATGCTTCCAGGGCTAAAAATCGTTCAAAGGACAAATGCCTATTTTTTTAAACTGAATATCGTCACAATAGAAATAAATCGTCAAATCTGGCAGCTATGCTAACAAAAAGGACGCACGAATAAATGTCATGTTTTCGTATTGCCATATCAATTTTCATTAGAAAGCTTGTATACATTTTTATTGTTGTAATGCTGCCAGATGATTTTGTCACTACTTTCAAACTGTTAACTAAATTCTTATTATAATATTTTAATTTCGAATCGAATGCGGCGATTTGTCCCAGGTAACAATTTAACAATAAATAACAATGTCGTGCAGCCGAGCACTTTAAATTATCTTATAAACCATAAAATACATTATATATATATTAAGCCCAATTTAGACCAAAAAATATTGCATAGTGTTATATGAATTTTACAAAGAATATCTAAACAAAAAGTGTTTATATTCTATATAAAGGCAAAAATACCATTTGCCCAAGTCAAAAGGTTAGCTCCATAACTTGTTATGCTTCTGCCATTTTTGCGTGATTAGCTGATTTCATCTAAAGAAACCAAAAAACTTAAATTTTATTAAGCTGTGTTATTATTATATTATTTAGTGCTCAAAAGTTTTATAATACTTAGCCAGCAACTATATAAAAAAAATTATTTAAATAAATTAATATTTTCCGTTAATGCTTAAAGAAACATTTATTTGACAAGTTACGTCATTTGTTTTGAATCGAAATTCCACTCGATCGATAAAATTGTCAATGCTTTTGATACAGGATTCTTATTAGGGTGTTTTAATTTGATTCGGATCGAATGCCGTAATTTCACCCCAGGTTTTTCTACTGATAGTAGCCAAGTATAATGCAAACAGACACATTATTACAACATACAAATAACTCAGGTAGTGTTAATATAACTTTACTTTACTTTTCTAGATTTCAAAAGCTGCATACTTTATTGTACGTCTTAACGAGACAAATTCAAAACAACTAAAATGGATGTACGAATTTCAAAGACAGATAACAAAAATTCACAAACTCCTTCTTCTGCGTTTTGAGCTTTTCTTAGATTCTACCTACAGTTGTTGTTATTAAAAAAACATAAACAAAAACAAATTTTGACTACTACACATCCGAAATACCATTACTCAGCTGATTAACCGTAATAAATGCGCCTTGCTTGTACAACAAGGTTGAAAAATGCTAGAAATGTAAACAAAAACCGCTTTTGACATATTAAACGTACAAAAAACAAAGTAAGGCACATTCAACAAGGTAAACCCAAGGCGAATTCAAAAAATTCGCCCTCTGTATTTCCGTTTTGTGTTTGAACAGTAGAATGTCAGAAAAATTGAAAAATCATATAAAATTAATTTTTTTATTTTCTTCCTTTTTTACAAAAAACAACTATAGTATTGTAAGAAAATCTTAAAAAGAAATATATATGTTTTGTGAGTTTTTGTTATATGTCTTTGACATTCTTATGACGGTTTAGTTGTTTTTGTAGTATCGCTCCTACCTGATATACGTGTACCCTGTGTGATGCCAACTTATATTTTATTCGACTTTCATACCATATTTTCAACATTTGAAAAATGCAGCCAAGTTCTCAATAAAAACATAGGATTTTTTATAGTGTTTATAGAAAAAAATATGTAATTTATATTATTTTAATTCATTGATAATATCATAGTAACATATTTATATATATATATTCAAAGAATATATACAAATTAATATATTTTATAGCACACATTATTAGCTACAATCTGGCATTACTGGAAATTGCCTTAAATTGACGTACATTGAAGAGCAGGCTGTCAGTATAAATTTGAGGCGAAACGCGATGGCTGCTTTCCCTGGGAAATCAGAAAATTCTAAATTATTTAAGAAAATTCCAAACAAGTTAAATCGGCGTGTTAAACCTTATGTAAAGTTGAAATAAGAACAAAAAATTGTGTACATCTGTGAAAACGCATAGCATGATTAAACCAGGCTATGGTATTTTTGGTTAGTTGCATACAACGCAAAAAGTAATTGTGAAAAAATCAATTTGTTGGCAAGAATTTATTAAGAATATGTAAGTGGAACAATCTGCAACAATTTTGTATCTAACTCGTCAAGTGATTTTAAAACCAAAAAATAATTAATTTAGTACAAAGAGTAATAAAATTCTTATAGAAAAATCGATAATTTCTTATCAATATCACTTTAAATCGAGTGTAATTATTTTAAGGTTTGAGTAAAATTATTCAAACAATTGCAGTCTTTTTTTATTAGCAGCCTAGCATAAATTAAGTAACACATACACTTATACACACAAAGCAGCTGCTACAGAGCAGCACCAAGTGACAAACTCTTTGGGAGTAACAATAATTTATAACTATACCAAAGGTAAGATTGCCCTTTCAAGCTTATAAAAAAGATATTCTATAAACAGATTAAGTTACTTGTTCAATAATTTCCATTCGTACAAATGTATGATAATATTATCTGGTTTAGTGTTTGGAAGCCGAATTATAGATAAACCGGACAAAAGAATACTATAAAACAAATCGTTACGGATTGACTAGCACTACCTATTAAGCAGTAGTATCGGGCTTGTACTTTTCAAGTACATCCGCTAGTGAGAAATTGCACCGTCTCTATAGGTATACACCTATGTATATATTCAGATTCGCAAATCGTCGTCCCTAGAACTTGCGAGGTCCGTCAATATTGGGGGCCCATTAATCTGTTTCTTTGTATTTTCATTGTAGACAAGTTTTAATAGGGGTGGGTTATTAACCCCTCGCCTCATCGAAATTTTAACGTTCTTGTGGGTGAACGCGCAGCAAGTTTTTGCTCAATACCTTTAATGGGTATTAAAGGCAGTTACCCCAGGTCAGTGTCCACAGTTAAAATGAAGGAGGGACAACAATTTGTCGGCTTTGCAAGGTTAAAACCAATCAGCGATCTGTAACCCCTTAAAGTATATTTTTTCTTAGTCCTTATAGATAGAGAAGTCGATTTAGCGATGTCCGTCTGTCAGTGTTATGGTATAATTTAACATTTTGAAGCCCCCCGATATCGCATAGACCCGTAAGTGGTATAAAATTATCAGAAGTATCTGCGAAAAAAATCGTAATTGTAATCTAGCAAAATCGCCCGATAACTGACCGAAATTCAAGGAAAAAACCAAAACAACCCCTGTTTATTTATTTAAAATTCGTACATAAAAACCTCTAGTCCTGCCCCGGAGGAGCCCCTCAATGTAAGACCGACTTCCATTTATTTTTTTTACAAACATTTTTGTGGAACATATTTGCCCACTGTCTCCAGCTTCTGACAGGACTGCCCTACAAACTTTTAAACTCTTTTTTAAATCGCTTTCACAGCTTTCAGGGTGCTCCCACAAAGGTCAAATGTAAGACCAAACCCAATTAACTTTTCCACATTTTTGTAGAACATACATATTTATCCCCTATCTTCAGCACAAACAGGGTTGCCAGAGAACATTTGAAAAAATTATGGTATAACCCTCTTCCACTTCCCTGGAGTCGTCCTTAGATAAATAAAATGTATCACAGACCCCCATTAGTTTTCACTTCCAAACATATTCCTTTAACTTACACCCTATCTGGATCAACTAAAAAGGTTGCAATACAAAATTTACAAAAATAATATTGTCCGAAATTACCTTTTGTACAACAGTCGAAGTAAATAGCTGTTATAGTTTCCGGGATACGGCGAATCGAAAATTTTCCCCTGAAAACGATAGCTATTATAGTTTTCGAGATATAGCGTATCGAAAATTTAATAAAAAATGGTTACTTTGTATGGGAGCTCTACCCCTTCCCCTACTCCTACCCAAAAAAAATTTTTTTCAAAATGTAGGTCTTAAGGCGGTGGCACATACAATCCGTCGTACGTCATACTTTGCCTTTTCTAACTGACATTAACGTAACAACGCAAGAGGTTAGCACATAGAATCCTTTATAAACGGATGGTAAATCAGTAGGTGGTGGTGATTCTACAACAACAAAATTTGGTGAATATAATTATTGTTTTTGTTGTAGTTTTCGTTGGCTCAGCTGTCAAAAAAAGATATGTAAAAGGAAACAACTTTGACTACCCAGCCTCGATTTATGCATGAAAAAAGTAAATCAGTTGTGTTCGTAACACCACCTGGTACACATAATTTTATCATGCAACTTATCAAAATTAAGGTTATGAACCAGCTGGTAGTTGTCAAAGTACTTGACGTACGTTGAAAGTTAAAAGTTGCCCAACTTTAGTACGTTGCGTTGAAGGAGACGTACTGAATGTGACATTGTTCATAATAAAACATGTTTTTCAACTTAGCTGTCAGTTAAAAAAGGCGAAGTATGACGGATTCTATGTGCCACCGCCTTTATTGTCCAGTTACTTTTTAGAGAAAATTTAAGATCGATAGCTTTTATAGTTTCTGAGATTTAGCGCATGAAATATTTCACAAAACTTTTGCAATTGTATGAGAAATACCACTTCCCCTAATCCTATCTGTAAAAATTTTTTCCTTATTTAGGTCCTTATCTTCAGGGTATCCGTGCCAAATTTTGTGGCAAGAGTGTTTATATATGTATATACTGAGATATATGTAAAGGGATATATGCACGGATTTTGTCCTAAAAAAATGGGTTACTTTGGGTTTGCGCTTATATCTCGGTCAATACTTAATGGCAAACTGATATATACCCTTAACACTATGTGAAGGATATAAACATAGCAAAAGAGCTAAAGGTTCATCGTCAGTCAGTCCGACTGCCGCATTGAGAGCCTTCCTAACCCTTACCTTCGCAATTACCCACCAAGATAGCTTGCCATCCAGGATGATGCCCAGATACCTAGCCCTTCGCTAGTCTTAGCTAAACCCCGCCAAGCACCGACAGCTCAAAGTCTGCCACCTTGTATTTCCTAGTAAGTGAACTAGTTTTGTCTTCTCTGAATTTACGCATGATGACATCTGCATAAGACACTACCTTTATCCCCTTCGAGTCAACTAGTTTCGTCTATCTGAATTTACTTCCAGTCTCTTGTCCTTGGTCCAAGCAGAAATATCGAATAATGCACTCTGCATCACCTCGCTCGTGGTGGACAAAAATTTCCCCATCGTCAAAACCACGATGTCATCTGCGTAAGCCACTTCCTTTATCCCCTTCGAGTAAAACCTTCACAGTATCTAGTTGACTACCTAGATCCACAAAAGCGGTGACAAAACCCTCCCTGTGGCGTCCCTCTAACCGCAGTCGTCCTCAGGTTCTCAATTTGCAAACTAGAGTTGATTATCCTGCTGCCAAGCATAGAATATATCCACTCAGGATGCCCCAAAGCTGAAAAGATAATATCTAAAAAGTTTTTAAAAGCTAACGGGATTAAAAAATAATAATTTGTTGGGCCAAGGATAAGTTTTGGCTGGAGTAGTTTGTATAAGTTTTTTTCTGACTCAAATGAGACTTATGTGTTTCTTAATATGAATGCTTTTCAATATGAATTTAAGCAGATAAATGGACGATAACTTCGAATGTTTTAAAAATTAGGGAAAGGTAGAAGTTTATCTAAATAAAAGAAAGAAAGAAATGCGCAAGATTGTCACTATCTAGCTAGAGTTTTTTTTAGCAATTAAGCTTCGTTTTTAATGCTACCTTAGTTATCGAATAGAAAATTTCAGATAAGCAGTAAATTTAAGCCTGCTAACATGGTATTCTTAAAGTGAAAAATGTTTTTAAATTTGGTACCTATATAATATACATACGTTTAAAGCCGTATATCTCAGATGTATACACTCGTTAATGGTGATATCCCTGATCATATACAGTATCAGCCAAAACTAATTGACCAAAATACTAATGCTGAATTTTGTTAGGTTTTTAAAAAATGTGTAACAATAAAAAATGCCAACACTACGTAAATAAAAATTTTGAGCGACGTAGATAACAAATGTATATAGATATTTTGTTTAATTATGTCGATTATTTATTAACAAGGTGGTAATGGACTCTGAAACATAAAAATGAATGTTTAACTTAACAAACTTTTGGCAGTGCAGACATTTCCAGGACTGTAAAGTGTTGCTACGCAACCACGTTTTATAATTTTTGAGTTTTTCTTTATGGGTTTGTCAAGCTGTAATATTCAGGGGAACGGAATTTTATAATTTTTTTTTTTGCATTTTGGTTAAAAATATCAAAAATGTTATAGAAATGCTCTAAGCTGTGTCCAGAAAAACAAGGGTGGTAACACTAATGTTTAGTAGTACATTGACATTACTAAAGTTAAAAAATGAAACGCCGTATATAAAGCCATTTTTAACAAAAATTAAAAATATTCTAAACTTACAGAATTTACATATGTGGATACAAAAAATATTTCTGTATTCTATTTTTAATTAAATTTGGGTTAAATAGAATACTTTTCCTACCTACGCTCAGTACTAAACAAAAAGTGTTGATGAGAATTTGTAGCGGGTTTCGAAACCTTCCGGGTGGTGTCCGGTAAATAAACTATTTCAAGATAATTCTTTAATAAACATTTTATATCACAATAAAATTGAACTATATGGCCTGATAAACTATGAAAAAAAAAATTTAGAAATTTAAATTGTTTGAAATAAAAATACGCTTAAATAAAAATTTGTCATAAATTTGCTTTATTCAACAATCTTGAATTTTTGGCTTAACCCTTATATCAAGAAGGAAATTTTCAGTTAATAAAATTAAATATCAATTATCAAACATTCAATTGACAAACCAGTTAAAAAAACTTAAACATTGCATAACTGTGTTGTGATATGTTTTTTTTATAATTTTAGCTGTAAAAATACAAATTTAATTGTTACATCTTCCACTGCATTTAAAACGTATCCCAGCAACATAAAAAGCTTTATTGCAACATTTTTTGAAATGTTATTTAGTATTTTATCCAATTTAAAGTTTATTTCAGAGCTTGTTTTATATTATGTTTATCTGTATGCACTTCATTTGTTCCCTCACCCACACATCAGTAGACTTTAACCAAATTCCGAAAAAATTTTACGAATATTTATAATATAAGGGAAAAAGAAAATCAAAACAGCCTAAAGCCAAACATTGTTTGTTGGGGTTTAGAAGAAGGTCTTCAATGTTTTGGTTTGTTTATAGTAATTCTCAATAAGTTTTTTAAAATTGTTATATAAAGGCATAACATATTCATGAGTTTTTTTTTTTAATTGGTTAAAATCTACTGATGATTTGGTGTAAAAACCAATGAAATGCACAAAGATAAAGGCTGAATTCCAAAACGCAGTTATCTTTGCATTACAAATTTTCAACTTCTTCCCTTATGCACTCCTAACAATTTTAACAACGTTTTTTGCTTCCAGGATATTAATATAGCTGCAAACACTCGTTTGGAAGTAGAAGATATTATCAAAAACCTCATCTTCTCTTTCAGGAAAAACTTGAAATTTTGTGATGCAAAGCTAACTGCGTTTTGGAATTCAGCCAAACTTTACCTAAAACAAACCTTTTAAGAAAAAAATTTTTTATAAATATTTTAATAATGTTTATAAGTACAGGGTTCTACGCATTAACGACTTTTGATACATTGATATTAAATATTTAACGTCAAAACCGACATATTTTTCTTTGTGTTTGCTGGGAATACGCATAAATTATGTATAAATTGAACAGAAATTTAATAATAAAGATCATTCTTCGCTTTACTATACAGGAAGCTTTATATCAGCTTTATTGCAAAGAAACTAAAGTATATTTTTTTATTTACTTTTATAATATTGAAGTTTTAAGTTTTTGTTATTTTAATATATTTTTCTTTTTATTTTAACTCATCGATCCAAACTTGTCATTAGATATATAAAACCCAAAAATACCAAGTGTAAATACATATTAAGAAAACCCGAGGAAGGCAAAAAAAAAATTGAAATAACTACAAGCTGCTGGTGTTGGAGTCAATAATACAATGACATCAAGGTAATGATAAAACAGGGTGAAGAGATATAGAAAGATATAAGAAAAACACTTGTTTAAATGCAAGTGAATATAAATAGATCAATGTCTGTCGTTATGTCTGTGTTTTCATATTTAAATATTAAAATTTTTATTTATCATCCCCTACACAATTTTAAACAGACTTGATCGATTATTTATTCTCTTGGAATCTGGTTCGTCGGCGGTAACACGGCGAGCTGCAGCAAAGCAAATTGGAGAAATTCAAAAGTTATACCCTCATGAGCTTCACGCATTATTAAACCGTTTAATTGGCTATTTGCATAGTACTTCATGGGACACACGAATTGCGGCTGCTCAAACTGTTGAAGCCATATTGGCCAATGTGCCGGATTGGACACCCGAACATAATGCTATTAAACGCGATATTAAAAAGGAAGAGAATGCTGTTGCTAATGAGGAAGATAATAGTTGTCAGTCAAATTCTTCATCGACTACAAATCTAACGTCGCTATCAGCTGCAAGCGATTACCATAAACAACGCTATTTGACGTTTAGTGAATTCAATTTAGAACAGGTTTTAAAAAAAGGCGCCCGACTTATTGGCTCCGAGGGCAATGAATTTGACTGTATTGACGATACTGTTGGAGCCGGTCCTGGTAGTGCAAATACAGCTGCTGAGCGTCTAAGTCGTCAACGAGCCTTGTTGAATGAAAAGCTGGGATTAACGCAGGCTTCAAAATTAGGTGTTAATCTTACCGACATGATAAGCGATGAGGATATGATGCGTAATAGTGGCAACTATAATGTTAATGAAGAAAAAGTCCCAGTCGAGCATATACTAAATATTAGACCCAATGTTAATTTGATACCATCAAATGGTCAGCAATTAAGTTGTAGAGAAATGAATCGTGCTAAGCGTAAGGCTAGACAGAATGCATCGGTGAACACTAACACCTCTACAAATATGACTAGTTCTGCACATGGTGCCAATAACAGTAGCAGCAGCACTTCAGCGAATGGTTCTTTGGAAGAACCGGATAAAAAGAAGCAAAAGATCGGAGAAGCGCATAGACAGGAAATATTTTACAGTTTAAATGGTAAGTGTTTTGCAGAATTACAATTACGTATTTAAGGGAATGCTTTGCATATCTTCAGATCCAGTTCCTGATGCTACAGGTATGTGGATTGATGCGGTTCACTGGCCATTGGAAAATTTTTGCGCCCGTCTTTATGTAGACTTGTTCAATGCCAAATGGGAAGTACGTCATGGCGCTGCAACCGCTTTGCGTGAACTTATTAATCTGCAGGTTGAAGGTGCTGGAAAAAGTGTAAACATGACTCTTGAGGAGGTGAATAAGAATTTTAAAGTTTCTAAAAATACAGTTATTATGGCAACTCTGTTTTAGATGCAACATTATCACAATTTGTGGTTGGAAGATGCTGCATTACGTTTACTTTGTGTGTTGTGTTTAGATCGTTTCGGGGACTTTATTTCAGACCAAGTTGTGGCTCCTGTGCGTGAGACATGTGCCCAAGTTTTAGGTACAATTGTCAAAGAAATGAACGCTAAAAAAGTGCACGAAATCGTTCTTATTTTGCATACTCTGCTCAAGCAAAATGAATGGGAAGTACGTCATGGTGGATTGTTAGGCTTAAAGTATGTGTTTGTAGTTCGTGAAGACTTACTTCAGATCTATTTGCCACAATCCATATCAAGTATTCTAATGGGACTTTTTGATACGGTTGATGATGTTGGAGCGGTAGCTGCTTCAACACTTATACCAGTGGCGTCATGGTTGCCAAAACTTCTGAATCCAACACAAGTTTCATCAATTGTTAAAATGCTATGGGATTTATTGCTTGATCAAGACGAATTAACTTCAGCTTGCAATAGTTTTATGGGTTTGTTAGCTGCCATATTATGTCTTCCAAATGCATCCATGTGGATTCAGTGAGTTTATCAATTTTTTTTTTATATTTGTTTTAATTAAATAAAATTTTGTGATTATGCGTAAAATGTGCATAAATAATTTTTCATTCTGTAGAATGGAACCAATGTCAACTTTAATACCTCGCTTATGGCCATTTCTTTCGCATAGCACTAGCTCAGTTCGTAAATCGACATTAGTAACTTTAAAAACACTTACCAGAAATACAGCTACTGTAGATAGGAATGCGGCAGGCAAATTATGCAGACGGGAAGAAAACACCAGTGCTGCCGTGTCATCGAAATGCGGTGAAAATTTTAGTTTCGATTCTAAGAATCTTAGTCTTAATTTTGGAGTTATAGACTGGCAATGGAAGTTGTTGCAAGAAGCTTTAAGGCATGTCTTTCAGCGCATTCTAGTTGAGCCACAAGAAGAAATTCAACAAATGGCCAAAGATGTTTGGTTAAATTTAATAGCAAATGCAGATTTAGGTGCACTATTGCACGCTGCGTGTCCATTTGTGTCTTCATGGATTTGCTTAGTCATGCAACCACCCCGTTTACCTTTCGATCCGTCAATTTTAATACAAACCAGTAACATTGCCGCAGAATCTAATGATTCACACACACAACGAAGACGTCACCACAAACTAGCTGACGATTTAGGTGGCTCAAATACAACTGCCTCCCTAAAACTGTATTTAGGCGGTAGCGAATCTACTCCGCTAGATGTAAGGGAAAAAAACTATGTACGTGCTCGTGTAATGGCTTCACAAGTTTTGGGCGCATTATCACACTTTTTAGTTAAGCCCGCACCCGGTGTAATGTACACACCTGAAACCGAAAGTCCAATAGATTGTTATACTAAAGTTTTGCTTGGACATTTAAACTCAAGATCAGCAGTGCAACGTTTAATATGTGGCCTTATCATAGCATTTTGGGCTAAAAGTGATCCTGCTATAGGACCTGGACCCACTCAGCTACAGGAAAGGTTACGTTACTGTATCATGGAATATGTATACTATGATGAAGTAGCTGTTTCCTTAACAAGGTAAGAACACTTATCTTTACTTATTTTTATATTTTTATATGTTTTATAATACCCAACAATCTGCATAATACAAATATGTACTATGTGCATACATACATAATTAAATATGTATGTAGGTTATGTGTATGAGGTATGTAAGTTACCTAAAAAGAAGTGTGTGTTGTGAACTACATAATTATTATTTTTCCATAGTTTGAATACAAATCCAGACAGTAAATTCCCATTTAATTTAAATGTCAAAAAAATTAATTATTATATTTAGTTATTTAAGTGCAACAACATGAAGAAATAATACTGTCCCAATAAGCATTTTGGCTGAAATTCAAGTGGAATTACATTTGAAATCAAGTCACAATTTCCAATTTCCAGTGTTGAATTACAGTTGAAACACAGTTGAATTCAATAGCGAATCCAGCAAAATTAACCATTGAATTACAGTCGAACAAAACAGTACCTTTATAGTGTAATTCCAGCCTTGAATAACGGTGTGATTCAAGTTTAACCGAACTTGAATCTGAAAATTTAATTATAAAATCATCATCTTCACCGCCGCCAATGATTTTCCATCAACTCTGTGCCATAAATAACGTATGCTTCAAACAAATTTGTTGTTGTTTTTTAACAAACTTCAAACAGACTGGAAAGAGGATGGATTTTAAATGTAATTCAAGCTTGGATTCACACCGAAATTCCAACATTGGAATTCACAAAAAATTTGTGCTTATTGGGGTTGCTCTATTGGAATCATGCTTATTCATGTCTTGTTCAAATCTATGGCTTATAGAGACCTTTTGCCAAAAATTCCGCAAAATTAAAAAAAATATCGTTTTAATCGGCACTTTAGTTAAAAATAATCAGCAAAAAATAAAATTGAAATCAATATAAACGAACGGATTTAAATATTGGAGTTAATTAAAGTAATAATAACAATTTTAAATACTATTAAGACTTTGATACCAATATAATAATAATAATAATAGTATATAAATGTACTCATGTAATTTATGGTAAATTTTTTTAACTTTTTGTATAAACATTTTTTATACGAGTTGATAATATTATTTTAATCCTTTTTAATATCCTTGTAAATAATTATTATAAAGGGAACATCGAAATTTTGTTATATTTAGATTGAGTTAGTTGGGAGGCCCGGTAAATCAGTGGTAAGTGCACGAGTCAACCAGTCTGGGGTTCGTAGGTTCGATTCCCACCAGAGATCATCCTGACAAGTCTGCTTCTACCTACTTTTCTTTCTTATCCTTCTCTAAATTTCTTCTATCCTTCTATCTCCACCCTTTAGATCTGCCTCTCCAGGTAACACAAAGGGACCGAATAAAGCGGACCCATGTGAGCTGTATACTTTCCTTAGGTTAGGTTAGGTAAAACAGGCGGCTGCGGAAGTGATGAAGTGATAGTTGTGCAGCCCACTTGGGTCCGTTTCCTCGGTCCCTTTGTGATACCTTGGGTATCCTTTCCTTACTATTATAAACTAATTAAGATAATTGAAGGCAAGCATATGATAAATATAATGCAAATTAGTTTTAATAAAAAAATTATCTGTTAGGTTTATCGTTTTAAAAGTTTTACAACTAAATTATTCTTAATAGTATAAATTACCGTGCTTATAAAAAACGGCATTTTTAAAGCAAAAGTCAGAAAATCGGAACTTTGGTAATTTTAAAGCAAAAAATCGGCAAATATGGCAGGCCTGTCTACCATAAGTACATACTTAGTTTATTATTAGCATATTAGCATTAATGAAGCTATAAAGGTTAGAAAAAGTTTAAGTTTTGATTTCTAATTGAACTTGTTGCCATACTTTTGTATCAAATAAGAAAAATTGATCTTTAAACTACTGGAGATGTAATCATAGAAGCATGAAGAAACCATTTAAATAGTTATCAGTGAAGTGCTAATAGCATTCTGCTAAGCGGAATAGGGAACCATTTAGTTGTTTCTTTTTTCTATAATAAAATTAAATAAATAAAAGTATTGGAAAAAGAAAAAGATATTATATTTGTTCTGTTATTATATGCATGTACACATTTTAGTAAATATTGTGTGATCTTTTTTTGAGCAACACATACATATTTATTATAATGAAAAAGAGAGGCTTTTTAATGTTGATATTTAATAAATAAATTATTCAGATAAAACTGCCTTAAATTTTTATAAATGATTTTAAAATTTTAAATAAAGTTAACAAAACGAAATTTTTTTAACAAAATGTGATTTTTAACTCTTTAATGCATCTTAAGAATATGTAATAAATATTAAGGTAAAACTTTAAAAATACTTTATTTATTTATTTCAATTAACAATTGGCGAGCCTATAGGCCATAACCAATAATAAATTCTACTAAACAACAATTTGTAATATAAATAGTGAAGATTTAATTAATTTCATAAAAACATTTAACATACTATATCAATAAAAAAAACACCAAATAGGAAAAATGCAACTAAACTAAACATTGAAATACATATATTTTTTTTATTTAATTATTCCCATTTAAAGACTGCACCAAGAGACACATGATTTTATTGCCACTTTGAAACAATATAAAATACCAATAAATGATTTTGGTCAAGCCAAAGTTTTAACGCTTGATCAAATCGAGGCCATAGCAACAACATTTTCTGCTGATATACGAATTTATTGTTTAAAGCCGAAAGTTTTGCAAACGTTAGAGGAACGTCGCAAGGGATTGCAAAATTCATTCCAACTGACTTCGGCTGAACAGAACGCATTAAGTATAAGCACACAAGCTGCTTTAGCCGGGGCAATTGTGTACTTGAAATGCCTTCCAGAGAAATTAAACCCTGTTGTCAAACCTTTAATGGAGTCAATTAAGCGAGAAGAAAGTCTGCTGCTGCAAGAACTCTCTTGTGAGTTTTTGGTTCAGTTTATGGCAGAGGTTTGTGACAGAAATCCTAGTCCCAATGGAAAATTACTTACTAATCTAAGTACTCTTCTGAAAAGTGATACTGAATTTACTCCAAAAATCGTAAGTTGTTTGAAACCATAAACTTCGCATATGGGAATACTTTTTAAAGTGAACTTTTATATTTAGTTGAATCCTAGTGTATCTCTTAAGCAATCACCCGTACTAACTAGTGCAAGTGATTGCAACTCCTGTATTTATTACGGAATATTAACTTTAAGTTTGCAACAAAACCTGCCAACAACAAACAGTAGACCTGCAGCCACATTTGCAGGCACAAGTGCTGCTTGTAACCCAAACTCGGCAAGCACTTCACGCGGTCCTGGCAGGCCGCCATTGAGTGAAACTTTGACTGCTGCAGCTGTCAGTGAGATAACATCCAAGGTCGTGCTGACCGAAGTCGAAATGAAAAAGTTTCGCATTCAACGTTTGGGCTCTACTGGTGCCATTACAAAATTATGCCAATATTTTGGAAATACCCTTTTGGAAAAGATGCCCATCTTGGAACAATTGATGTTTCATAAAATCATGCAATTTGTTTGGGCTTTTCCTAATATGGATATTCTTTCTGAAATTCTAATCGATGTAGGACAAACCAACGACCTCATGACATCTTTGCAACTTGTAGAAATTGCAGCGCCGCATTTTCACATCGATTTACACGAACAACTTTTTCAATTGTTACAACCCTTAGGAAAATTGATTGGCCATCCCCTTAAAGCTGTACGTCATATGGCAGCCAGATGTTTAGCAACTTTGGCCCACATTAATCCTTGTCACATAATGGATTTTGTGGTCAATCATATATTGGTTTTATTGCAAAAAATTGAAAACATTATAGAACGCCAAGGAGCCATAGAGACAATAGAACGAGTTGTGGAAAAACTGCAAATACGTATTGTTCCATATATTGTGCTGTTGGTAGTGCCCCTTTTAGGAGCCATGAGTGACAATGACGAGTGTGTACGTCTGTTATCGACTCACTGCTTTGCAACACTTATCCAATTAATGCCACTAGATACAGCGGGAGCAGCTGGTGGTAATGGCGTTAAGCAAGAGATAAAGTCAGCTGATTTACAGGCACGAAAAACCAGAGATCGTGAATTTCTTGATTACCTATTTGCACCAAAAACCATACCAAATTACAAAGTTCCTGTGCCAATATCAGTGGAATTGAGAACATATCAACAGGCTGGCATAAATTGGCTATGGTTTCTCAATAAGTACAATTTACATGGCATACTATGCGATGACATGGGATTGGGTAAAACCTTGCAAGCAATATGTATTTTAGCAGGCGACCACTACCAGCGGCATATAGACAAGTGCTCTAACTTGCCAAGTTTGGTTATTTGTCCGCCAACGTTAACGGGACACTGGGTTTATGAGGTTGAGAAATTTTTAAAAGATCCAAAAATTCTCATACCTTTACACTATGTTGGTTTGCCCAGTTGCCGGGAACGATTACGAGGCTATATTGGCACCAAATGTAACTTTGTTGTGGCTTCCTACGATACTATTCGCAAAGATATTGACTTCTTCAGCACTATTAGCTGGAACTATTGTGTTTTAGACGAAGGCCACATTATTAAGAACGGCAAGACAAAGAGTTCGAAAGCCATTAAAATGCTTAAAGCAAATCACCGTTTAATACTTTCTGGCACTCCCATACAAAATAATGTTCTAGAATTGTGGTCTTTGTTTGATTTTCTTATGCCGGGATTTTTGGGCACTGAGAAAAAGTTTATAGCCCGCTATTCCAGACCAATTTTTGCATCACGTGACGCCAAAAGTTCTCCTAAAGAACAAGAAGCAGGAGTTTTAGCAATGGAAGCATTACACCGTCAAGTTTTACCCTTCCTTCTACGACGTGTCAAAGAAGATGTACTTACCGATCTACCTCCAAAAATAACTCAGGACTTGTTATGCGAATTAAGCCCATTGCAGGAGCGGTTGTACGAAGACTTTAGTCGCACTCATCTTAATTCAGAAATTAAGGATTGCCTCGAAAACGGGGGAGAATTAAGTACAAAAACTCATATATTCCATGCTTTACGTTATCTGCAAAATGTATGCAATCATCCAAAATTGGTGCTTACACCAAAACATCCAGAATTTGAACGCATTACACAGGAGTTAAATCAGCAACAGAGCTCTTTAAGCGACATTGAACATTCTGCTAAGTTGCCAGCGCTCAAGTAAGTACGAATTAAACTGTGTATATATCGATGGCTTAATATAAAAAAGCGGTAACTCAATTTTGTTAGTTTACAGGAGAAGAAAAATCTATAATGAGTAAAGTTTGAAAACTTTTACACAAAAAAATATAGAGTTACACCTTTTTTATGTTAAGTCATCGATATATTTCTACTATGAATCTGCCAAACCTTTAAAAAACTATTTGCTTGAATTACTTCTTCTTCTTTTTACCTTATTGAGTTCTATCTGTTTTCTTGTATATTTCGTTCTTAGACAACTTCTATTGGATTGCGGCATTGGCGTGCAAACTGAGTCTGTGTCTCAACATCGGGCTTTAATATTTTGTCAGTTGAAAGCTATGTTGGATATAGTAGAAAAAGATTTGCTTAAAAAGCATTTACCTACAGTTACCTATTTACGTTTAGACGGCAGTGTGGCTGCTTCAATGCGTCAAGATATTGTTAATAATTTTAATACAGATCCCAGCATTGATGTTCTACTGCTAACAACTCAAGTAATAATTTAAATATTGGAAAAAAACACTACTTAAATGATCTATCTAATTTAAATATTTTTAAGGTTGGTGGCTTAGGCTTAAATCTAACTGGTGCCGATACTGTAATTTTTGTAGAGCACGATTGGAATCCAATGAAAGATCTACAGGCCATGGACCGTGCCCATCGTATTGGTCAAAAGAAGGTCGTAAATGTATATCGTCTTATAACGCGTAAATCCTTGGAGGAGAAAATTATGTGCTTGCAAAAGTTTAAACTATTAACAGCCAATACTATAGTTAGTTCCGATAATGCTAGTTTGGATACCATGTCTACCGATCAAATATTCGATTTGTTTAATTGGAATGAGCGCAACAACAAAAACGGCAATGACAAAACCAACTGTAATCCGTCTTCTTCTAGCCAAATGTCTATGAATGGTATTTTGGAAAATCTTCCAGAATTGTGGTCTGAACAACAATACGACGAAGAGTATGATATGTCTAACTTCGTGCAAGCGCTAAAAAAGTAAAAACAAAGTTTAACCATAATTTTCGTTACTTTTTTAATTCTCTTTAACGATCTGTTTTGTTTTTTTTTTAATCAAAAGTTCTAAACAATATTTTCCTTTTTATTTGATCAGTTTCTTTACTTGAGTTATGCGATTTTAATTTATTCATACATGTAATTGTACTGGACTTGTTACAAATCGTCAAAAATATATATTTTTTAACAAAAAAGAAGTCAATATAAATTTAATACCAAATCCTACAAAAAAAAATCAATTTTTTATGTGCACCAAATAATAAACAGGGTAAGTAAATTTCGCAAATTGTTAAACTTTATAGAAAATATTAAAATAAAATTGCTAAACAAAATTTTGTTTCCTGGCGTCTCTGGGTTATTTACTTAAAAATGACGCCAGTCCTACATCTGCAGAAAAAACAAGACAAAAAAAGCAGCTTTTCATCAATTTAGCAATTATCACGTAGTAGTAAATAAAACTGGGTTTTAAATGCATGTAAAGTCAAAGTTAAAGGCGCAAAAGAACTTTGAAACTGAATTCGTTGTCAACATCGGTGTCAATTTTCAGCGGCAGTCAATTTAGTTCGCCGTCGTCAACTCAAAACGAAATTCGTAATTATTTGAAGATATGCCGACATGTTATCGATATTTGTAAAAAACAAAATACATACTAATGTTATATACCCTCCTGTTCTGTTAACCGAGTCAATTTTCAATTAAATGGTGTTCTATAAATCTATAAGGGGGAATAAATCCATATCTTTTTCCGAAAAATATTCAGTCTTACTGTGGTAGCGTTGTTAAAATTTAAAACATACCAGAAGCAAATCAAAGCTAGCAAAAGCATGCTGGCCTTATACTCATCTAAATAGATATGGATGGATAAGGCAAAAACTATGGAGCCCAAATATGAATAAAAATTTCCCGCGCTTTTCCTATATTCTCTAATCCCCTGTTTTAAATAATTTCTCCCTTTTCCCATGCAGAACACAGCTTATGGTGTTTTCCTTTCTGGCAAAAATGTTACATTAATGCTACCATTCGAGCGGGTTTATGTTTCATTCTAAAAATACATGCAAGAGTGAAAACAGTTATCGTTTTCCTTTCTGAACATGTTGCACAAATAACTGGCAAGAGTGTTACATATATCTTACCCCCAATTATATTTCAGGGTAGCAAAGTACCACTTTTTACAGCTGTGTTATGTAAAAGAGGTTTCAGACGATATGTATTTCACACATGACTTGTCACTTTTGCAATCCACATGTATTTGCGTATGTCTGTCAAAATTGTTATTTTACTTTTAAATACTTTTTTATGCAGACGAGATTTTTTAACACAGAGTGCAGTTTTTATTAAAATCTAGACATTTTTTTCTGTTCCATTGAAACAAAAAAAATGAACAACTTTATAAGTGTGAGTGTAAACTAATAAAAATATTACACATACTTATTGAAACATTTTTTTTAGAATGGAAAACACCATTAGAGCAAAAGAACTGACCACGAAAATTCGAAATCCTTTTCCCCGCAACACTATTGTCCCTGGCTGTTAAGAATACGGGAGTTTTCTTTTCGGCTACATACATATTACATTCAAAAAAACGGTTTCCTCAAACAAAAGTTTGCCAGTTTGTTAAAAAAAAACGTTTCTATCTTCAAAAGCCATTAAACGATAAACGCTAAACAATTCGCGTGTATTTCGAAAATGTTTTTTATTACTATTGTAAAAGTGTTTTTTTTTAGATTAATTGATAATTCACATTTAAGTATTTGTATATTCAATTAACAACACACCGTTTTATCGCTTATCTTGTATTGAATTTCAATATCTTGTATATTAGAGCCAAAAAGCTCTGTAGATATTTTGTTCTTTCCCGATAAAAAACAAGTCAAAAGTTACAAGTCCGGTTATACCTTACAACACAATATATAATAATATAAAGTTAATATATGTACACAAGATAAGTTGACTTTCGTGAATGGGGTTGGCATGATTTTCGGGAAAACGCCTACTATTAGAGGTACGAACAATAATAGACTGATCTTTACAAAGGTTGTTGGGACCAATTCGATTAAAAAAACGTCTAAATAGGTTTTGTTTGGTATGGTTTACATCGATATTATTATTTAGTCGCTATTTAATTAAATGTGTGTCTGGGAGTTAGACTTATATGGAGTCCATAATAAAATTCCGTCTAGCATTTGGTAGCAGCACATGCATATATTTAAAATCACTTTGTGAAAGTGTTTTGAATTCACAAAAAAGGTGTTCTGCCCACAAAAATTTTTGAATTTTTTTTGTGATTTTAAACCGGCCAGCCAATTGCCTGCCTATTAAGAATCAATAGGTATAGGATAAGAAAGTCGAATTAACGATGCCCGCCTGTCCGTGCTATGGTTAAAATCACCTTTTTGAAGTCCCTTAATGTCGTATAGACTCGTAAAAGGTATCAAACTACCAAAAATTATCTGCGAAAAAATCTCTTTTCAGCAAAATCGCCCGATAACTGACCGAGATATAAGCCAAAAGCCAAGACTACCTTCTGTTTGTTTCTCTAAAATTTGTACATAAAACCTCTACAACTGCCCCGAAGTTGCACCTTCACGCATGTAACGTAAGACCGACTCATGAACATTTTTGTTGAACATACTTACACCCTATCTCCGCCTCTTAACAGGGCTGCCATAGAAAGTAAAATTTTTTTAAATCGCTTCCACAGCTTTCAAGGTTTTTCTAAAAATATCAAATGTAAGACCGACTCCATTTATTTTACCTCCCAAACATTTTTGTCCAACATACTTGCCCCGGTAGGTCAGTGGTAAGTGCACGAGTCTACTAGTCAGGGGGTTGTGGGTTCAATTCCCACCAGAGACCCTGTTGAGTCAGCTTCATTCTTTGGTTCTTTGTTTCTTATCTATCCTTCTCTAAAAATTTCTTCTTTCCTTCCGTCTCAACCTATTCTATCTGCCTCTCCAGGTAACACAAAGGGACCGAATTAAGCGGACCCACGTGAGCTGTATCCTTTCCAGTTTCAAACAGGGCTTCCATACAAAATAAAAAAATTAGGGTAAAACCCCGTACAACTTCTTTAGAGTCCCCTTTAGAGAAATAAATAGTATCACAGGCCCCCATTAGTTCTCCCTTTTAAACATATTTCTTGAACATACTTACCCTCTATCTCTATGCCCTAAAGGGGCTGCCATACAAAATTTAAAGAAATTATGTAAAAACGCCCATAACTTCCCCAAAGCCGGCCTTTTAGAGAAATAAATTGTACGACCGACCGCCATTAGTTTCCCCTCTCAAACATATTCCATACATAGAACATACTAACCCCCTATCTTCATCGCCTAAGGGGGCTTCCATAAAAGGTTTGGGAAATTGTAATAAAATATAGGACTGACCTCAACTCATTTTTTCTTGCAAAAATTTTCCCACAACATACCCCCAATTTCCACCCTCCTTAGTGGGTTGCCATACAAAATTTGAAAAAATTAGGGTAATAGGGGTAGCAGCGCTCTTACTTGTTTTAATCATCTTAGTTTGAAATTCGCAATAAATTAATTAAATAAATAACTTAAGATCACAATTGCGATTTTAATATCACAAGTGATTTGAAATCATGCCTAATAGAGTTACATATACTTGTGGGGTTGTAGTTTAACATTTCTATTTCGAAAGAATATTTAAATGAGGCTTAACAATAGGCTTGGCTTTGGAACAAATTTTTTGTAATATAAGTACATACATATGTTGGTTTTATTGATGGAATTAATGTATCTATTATCTATATTTATACTTCTTGAAATGCAGTTGATTTAGAGCTCCGTTTAAGGAAAGAATTATGAAATATAAAACGTACTCCTTAATTGACCAATATTATTTTTATGGTGATTTGAGTTAGACTTATGTATATGTGAATTTTACCAGCTTTGGGTTGTATTCGAAGTACTCTAAACAAGCAATTAACAAAATCTGATAATCTAAAAATAATTTTTTTGTGGGTTACGTTTTATTCGCTGTTGGGGGTCGATATGCGCTATTGCTGTTTCAAAAGGTTGCCAAACAAGTTGTTTAAAGGTAATTAGCACGAATTACCTACAGGGAAATATCTTTTTACAATATGTTTAAAATTAAATGAATTTACAGTTTTTAACAGGGTTTGGAATAATTTATCCTCCTTTTTTTGCAGAAATAAATGTTTCATATTCAGATTTAATGTGTTTGACGTTACCGTGTCAGTTGTTGTTATATACTTTTCACCCATTTTACACAATGGGCCTTATTGTGTCGAATGTTGTCGAATTCGCCACAAAAACGACAAGGGTGCTATTCATATAGCATTGGCGTATTTGTTAGACGCTATTAAAAAACTAAAAACGACTAGGCCAATCACAATAAGGGTGAATACCAAAAAAATAAAGACGACTATCTTTCGGATAGACAAGTTCAGTAAGTACGATTCGACAATTCCAGTCCCAATATTGCGATCTTTGATTTATACAGAACAATATAACAACGAATTACGTCGTTGCTAAAGAATTTAATGCTTTGCTTGTGTTAAGAGTTGCAAAAATAAAATTAATAGATTTTTCAGAATTTAGCCTTTTTTGCTCCAAATTAACTTATAGAACTTATTGCATTACAATAACCAATATTTTTTATTCAAAAAAGTTCAATATTTTTCAATTGGATTAAGCAATATTTATCACAACCTTACCATTAATACCTTCAAAAATGTAAGTTCAAAGTCTCTGGTAGAAAGGTTTACATGCGCTTAAGATTTTTGAATGCTTATTATCAACAGCCCCCATAAAAATCGAATAAATTTCTCAGTATTATGGTCGAAAAACAAAAAGTTTTTTTTCCCAATAATGACAGTTACTCTTATGATACGTATATGGAAAATATTATAAATTTCTATTTGATATCTCTCAACTTTATTTGACTGATAAGTTTTGGATTTGGGTGAGAAAAGTGGCTAAAAAGCATACACATATACATACAAAAGAATGTACATACATATGTATATCGCCCATTTGCTGTTACGTTGTCATAACTCAAAAACTTACTTTTGATGGGGCTTAAATATTTGAGGCTATCTGACAATTTTTTAAATATATTTAAGCAAATATTAAAAATGTTCTAAGAAGTTAACAAATAACTATGTACATAATGAGTTAAATTTTTTTGAAAGAATATTTTTGCTGTAAGCTGGAAAGCAATGTGTATCTATACAAGATGGTAGCGTAACTACTACAAATACAAAACCAACAACCATATGATATTTTTACATTGTAAGCCCGTGAACAAGTAGTTTAATGTCAAAAAATAAAACAAACGTACAGTATGCAGCTTTTTACATCTAGTTGTTGGAGCAAAGCAAAGTAAACCATAATCAGCAGATGCTACGCTATCACCTTGAAAATATACATTTTGACTGAATATAAATAAAATTAGGAATTTAAACTTTAACGTTCGCTTCTTGAAATACTTAAAACATATTTCAGCAGACATACAAAATGACGAAAAAAGTATTTTGGCATACAAAATTTTATGTTATGATACTTTTGTCACAAATGAACCAAATATACATACATATGTATGCATATTGAAATTGGTAATGGTTTTGGTTTAATCTGATAAGGATTGCAAAGAAATAGTATAAAAGAATCTATAAATTACTCAATATATATTATTCTCTTTTTGTATATAAAAAAGTAAAGAACGTAAATAGCAATTTGAAAATAAAAATAAAAAAAATGAAAAGTTATTGCGGGATAATTTTGGTAATACAGTGTGCAGTACTGTGTGATATGGTCTGGGGTCATGGTATGATGCTAAACCCACCAAGTAGATCGTCCCGTTGGCGCTATGACAAAGCAGCACCAGTTAATTACAATGATAATAGCAATTACTGTGGTGGTTTTACGGTTAGTTGAAATGCGGATTTTGTTCATAAAATTACAATTTATAATTTTTTTTATAAAAATTGCGAAATTTATTCAGACTCAGTGGAACAAAAATGATGGTAAATGTGGTTTGTGTGGCGATAATTATAATGATCATGTTCCTAGAGACAATGAATTGGGCGGAAAATATGGAGGTTCCGGTGTTATTGTCCAAACATATGAAAATTCATACACAGCCAATGTAGTTGTTCAATTAACCGCTAATCATTTGGGCTATATCTTCTTCGACTTATGTAATTTGGAAGAATTTCCTTACGAATCCGAGAAATGCTTTGGCAAATATCGCCTTAAATTTGCTGATGGTAATGATAAGTTCTATGTAAAGTCAACTTATCGCCGGATTGAGGCTACAATCGTTTTCCCAACTGGCTTAAGCTGCAGTCATTGTGTTTTACGTTGGACTTATCGAGCAGGAAATAATTGGGGCCCTTGTGAAGACGGCACAGGTGCACTTGGCTGTGGCCCCCAAGAAACGTTCAAGTCCTGCGCTGATATTCGCATTAAAGCACCTATAGCCATATCTAAATTGCTGTCATTGCCAAAAAAGCCTCTTGAATCTATAGAAGATATAAATTCTTAAAAAGATCGTTAGAAAAATTTTTGTTATATTTAAAGTGACTATATTAATATTAGGGGATTTTTTAGGGGAAAAGAAAAAAAATTTACCTGTAAATATGTATGTATAAACATTCATACATATGTATGTAAGTATTTAGTTTGTTATTAAATTTCGAGTCTTCAAAATGTGTGTGCAAATTCGTATTGTGTCCATTTAAATAGAATTTAATGTAAAATGTAACAATCCATATACATACATATCGTCAGCTGAAGTGCAAAACTACGTAACTAACAAAAATTTTTAAATCGCTGTTATAACATATTTAAGTAAATTTTATTGAAAGGCAAATGACATTAAATTTATTTTATATTTTGCACACAAAACTTTAAACTCAATGCCGAAAATAATAAACAATTAAAAAGCACTGCTTTTGTAATATGAAAAATGTTTTGTTTTGAAAAAAGTAGTTACGTGGTTTTACATTTCAGTTAACGATATTTAAGCTCAGTAAAAAAAAAAATTTAAAAACTTGTAATAAACCAGCGACTTTATATTTTTAAAATTACTTTCTTTTTTTTACTAGACACGAATCCTATTAAAAAGTATAAAAATTAGTTCATAACTCCACCTGGGACCCATACAAGTATCCTTTTAGAACAAATATGACTGCCCTATATATTACCCCCTATTCCGCCCCTTTGATTCGAATCGATTTTTTTTGTCGCTGTTTTCACTATGGAATAGTTTGGTTAAAAACCGAAACCGAGTATATTTCTCAATTTCAAACTGAAACCATCAATTTTACCTAATTTCAAATCGGGTCAACAAAATTTTTTTAAAGACAACAAATCTATAAATTTAGAGAACAACATTCTCAGTTTCCAGAACAGTGGGGTATATTTATCTCAGTCATTTCTTACTCAAACGTATTGGTTCGAAAATTAAAATTGAAAATATATTACTATTTATGGGATATAAAAAAAACGCAAAATTCACACATTTTCTGTAATAACACCATAATAGGGTTTAATTTAAAAAATAGTTTTCGGATACAAAACATTCCTAAAGGGCAATAAAAAAAAATTATGTTAAAACTTTGTTTAAAAGTTCTAGTCAAAAAAGACAAATTAAAAGGGTTTATTAAATGTTATTAAATACGAATATGCTCTTTACAAATTTACTAATGGCCGATCCCGTAAAACTATTATTAAAATGGGAGAAAAAAAATTCTTAATTTTTTTAAATTTAACCATATGATCGAAATAAAATAAGTTCTTGCATTTACTTTTTTATTAATTTGGCAGGCTTTTAAAATAATCATTTGCTAAATAATTTGCTTTTACATTTTCTTAAAAGTTACTTCAAACTCGTGTTGCAAACAACATATTAGATTATAAAGTCTCATAGTATTTTTT
This sequence comes from Melanophora roralis, assembly GCA_963583895.1. Taxonomy (NCBI): domain Eukaryota; kingdom Metazoa; phylum Arthropoda; class Insecta; order Diptera; family Rhinophoridae; genus Melanophora; species Melanophora roralis. The sequence goes on from OY757187.1 coordinate 125,204,758, forward strand.
GGTAGCGTTGTATTTATTTATGTTTTTATGTTTTTGTAAAAAATAAACGGATTTGTGAGTATTTATATTTGAAACCAAAACGAAAAACTTAAAATTTATTTTTGTTTTAAATATGTATGTATAAATATATTCACTCACAAATTCGTTTATTTTTTACAAAAACAAGCATTTAAACGTGTGAACATCTATGCGTATACGTAATATGGAATATGTACATATATCGATTGCCTATTTTCTCCATAAATTTTTTCAATAAACAATTTTGGGGTTACAAATTTGTATTATGTCAAAAACAAGACAATGTAGTGAAGTCTAATTAAGCTAAAATATGCATGCATATGGGCATCTCCATTGTAAAGGTTGTGAGTATTTTTACTATAAATTTTTTAACTTTTAATTGGAATAACGACACTGTTTTTCAAGATTAGTAAAATTTTAAGCTTTCAATGAAAGGAAGACACTTAAAAAGACATAGTTTCTACTAAGAATATCCACTAGAAAACGGTGACGGGCGTGACTTTATAAATTAAAACTTTAAAGAATATGTACTTTTTGTTATATTAAGTTCTTATGTAAAATATTTTAGAAAACGCAAACATTTTTTTTATTAAATAGCTTTTTTCAAGACCGATACGCAGTTCTGCCTGAATTTCAGGCTGTAATATTTACTTAAATAAAGCCGTAGTTGTGTTAAGAGAACGGTGAGTACGGGGTTTTTTAAATCAAGTACGATTTATATAATACGAATTTCTTACTTTTAGACACATTTAAGCCAAGAAAAGGACTGATTTAAAATCGAAACCGTACTTGATGTATAAACCGTACTTGTATGCATAAACAGGATTATTTCAAAAATTTAAATGAGTTTTAATTTTTGACCAACGGAGCTTTTATAAAAGAAGAAAAGTATTGTATATTTATTTTATAAATATTTTAATATTTAAAATTTAATTTTTTTTCTATACCTGCCGTAGCTGGGATTTGAACCAGGCACTCTCTGGACTGCAACAGCAGCGCACTACTTTCTAGGCTGCCGAGACACTTTGTTTTTAAAAGTTAAACCATATTTAAAAACAATAAAATTTTTCTGCTTAATTTTAGACTTAATTTAAAAACCCCTAAGTACGAAACATAGTTAAAAATTTTAATTACTATAATAGATAAATTCTAAAATAAAACTTTTGATTTAAGAATGTGTTTTTTCTGTGAAAAAAAAACGTATTGAATTTTGGCACAAATAATTTTCAAGCATTTTTTTGTCTGCCAATACGCGCTCAAATAAAAAGTAAAAGTAATTTTTGGCATTTGTTGCTCAATAAAGGGACGACGTCATTTGAGTTAGTGAAGACTTTTTACCGTCAACCGAAACAAAAATTATTGTTTTTACATTTCTTTGGGCTAAGAAATTTTTTACATTCAATAATTTTTTTACTTTTTTCTAAAAAGGTGACAGATAAGACTTTTTTATAAAAACGTTAAGAAAAGAAAGCAGATTATTTAGTATTTGATCTAATATAAACTGTTGACAAATTAAAATAAAAAAATATGAATAATTTTTCCATACACAATTTGTATTCTCTTTTAGGTTCAAGATGGTCCATTTTTATAAAATTTCAGTTCAGGATTTTTGGTGATATTTTTCGTTTTTTAAATAATGTTTCATAAAAGTAATGTTGTGGCTTATGTCGCTTGAATTATGCAGTAAAAAATCATGAGCTGGAGTTTTTTACAAAAACATGTATCGACCTAGGACTTTGCAGTTAATAGTCTTCCAAATCAGTTCACTCTGACTTTTGAATGGTTTGGTAGAGAGTTAAGCGAGCGACTAATGCTTTGATTTTCCCAGAAAGGGCTCAAAGATCGGTATGTGAATTTAATTCGCTACACACATACATGTTATAAACTGTAATTTTAATTAATAAAATGGTTTAAATAAAGTTAAAAAGTAAGTAGTGCAGTTATTTTTAAAGGTTTTGTGCAAAGAGATTACAAATATGTTATAAAATTTAGAACAGTTTTTAGGCAAGCCGTTTTTCGCATGAAAATCTTTTTTAAATTGGTATGACTTTTTACAAAGTGTGTTTCATTTTAAAGAAAATAAAATTGTTTGAGTTTGTAGTGCACGCCCTGCTTAAAAAAGTATGGCTGGATTCCAAAACGCAGTTTGCTTTGCATTACAAATTTTCAACTTCTTCCCCTATACACTCCTTACAATTTTGACTTCGTTTTTTGCTTCCAGGACATTTATATAGCTGTAAACACTCATTTGGAAGTAGAAGATATTAACAAAAGCCTCATCTTTGCTTTCGGGAAAAACTTGAAATTTTGTGAAGCAAAGAAAACTGCGTTTTGGAATTCAGCCTATAAGTCAGCATAACTTTTTTTTAAATTTTGTCTTATTTAAAAGTGAAAACATAGTGATGTTAAACCCTTTACTCACTTTTTGTGGAGTATATTTTTTGTCAAAATCAATTTACAGACAAACCGTGATTAGGGACACCCTAATGTGCGTACATATATTGCTACCTTAATATAGAAAGGCCCTAACTCTTATCTTTCAAATCGAAATTTTTTGGCTTTTTGTGATGTATAAGCAGGTCATTTATCGATTAAGGCCCTTTCTACATTAAGGTAGGAATATAAAATAATGTAGCTCGTAATTATAAGAAAAGAAATACATTTTTAATAGCAGAAGCCTACACATTTACAAGCTTTTGAGCAAAGCATGCACACCATTATGATCGGATCGTACATGTAATGTTTGACTAAACTTAAAAGCCGAAACGCTGTAAATACCGATACGAATAAAATACTGTTGTAAATTTAATAAATGATTAATACTGATAGCAAAATAATTTTTTTCACTGTTCCTTTATGCAAACATCAGTATGTATGCAAATCTATTGTTTGTTGACCCTTAAGCGGTAAGGATATAACTAATTATTAAGAAGAACCCGCAGATAATCAGATCCTTTTTATTAAACGGAATAAGTTTTAAAAAACTCACTTTAAAATAAAATTTATTTTCAAAACGAATTTTTGCAAAAACAAATGCTAAAACTTTCATAAGCATAAACGTACTTATTTCTAGGAACGCGTTATCACTTTCTAATACTGTTTAGTGTTTACGACGGGTGGTTATCATCACATTATTCATTCGCACACGCAGTCAAAAGAAATAAATTTTGAAAATATGTATGTATGTATCATCGTTTATTTAAGTTTTAGTTTGTTTCGGTTTATGGTTTATGATTTTTTTCAACCTCTAGTCGAATATAATTTCCTTCTGTGTTGGCCATAAACTTCCTCTGTTATGTCACATCTTATATTGTCATTTTATGAGAAGAGATCACTACTTTTTCTAAATGATAAGTATGCGTACATACACAGAAACATATTTAATAGAGTCTAAACAATTGTAAATTAGCACATTCATATGTACATACAAATATAATAAAGTTGGCGATAGTTGAAGTTTGTGCTTTAGTTTGATAGAGAAAACATATAAAAGAACTTAAAATTCAAACAATGTATAGCATAACCTTCCAAGATATTTGAAAGTAAGGAGCTTTAAACCAATTAAATAGAACCCCGAAAAATGAAAAACTTGCGTTTAGTAACTTTGGCAATTGGCATTCTATGTGCAACATTGTGTGACATGGCTTGTGGTCATGGTAGGTTGTTAAGGCCACCCAGTAGATCGTCCCGTTGGCGCTATGACAGTACAGCACCAACTAATACCGAGGATAATGAAACTTTTTGCGGTGGCTTAAATGTAAGTTTTTGTGTAATTTTCAAATTTAACGATATAAATTAAATTATAAAATAATATTTAATAATGAATACGAATTTTAGATTCAATGGAATGTCAATGGTGGTAAATGTGGTTTGTGTGGCGATAATTATAATGATCCTGTGCCTAGAGACAATGAATTGGGGGGTAAATATGGTGGTTCCGGTGTTATTGTAAAAACCTACGAAAATACTTATACAGCTAATGTAGCTGTACAATTAACTGCTAATCATTTGGGCTATTTTTATTATGATTTATGCAATTTAGACGAATTTTTTTACGAATCGGAGGCATGTTTTGCAAAATATCGTCTTAAATTTGCTGATGGTAGTGATAAGCTCTATATTGGAACTACAAAAGGTTGGATCGAGTCTACAGTAACTTTACCAAATGGCTTAAGTTGTAGTCATTGTGTTTTACGTTGGACTTATAGAGCAGGAAACAACTGGGGTACTTGTAACAATGGCACAGGTACACTTGGTTGTGGGCCACAAGAGATGTACAAAGCCTGTGCAGATATAAGTATTGAATCATCTACTGCCAGAGATAATCTGTTGTAATTGCCTATTGATCCTGTTGCAGACATAAACGCCGAAATCCCTTAAAATTAATTTGTAAAATGTTCACTTTCGATGGTAGTTAAAAAAATTTAAAACTTCAGTATTATTTAAATCAGTATGTAATCAGCAAAATAAATATTAAAACGATTTTAATATCAAATAATTGCTAGCAAAAAGCCATTAAACTTTTATTAAGGAAGTATTTCTAATAGAACGCGTTTAAAGCATAAAAATAATGTTTTTGATCTAAAATAGGTATCGATCACCTATTTTTTTATTTTTCTTTATATTTTTTACATTTGGATCTTAAAGCAGGAAATGTCGTTTGTTTTAGTCGATCATCATTATTCAAAGAACTCAACTTTATTTTTGGCGAGACCTAATTGTAAAAGAAAAAAAACTGTGACCCAATGAGTTATGAAACATAAATGAAGTTTTGATGGCTATCCCGAGATCATATCACTCCGCATTGGAGGAACGTAACGCAATCTTTTTCAAAATGTGACTTTTTGTTCTAACGGGCTAAATCAACATTTAAAATAAATAATCTTACTACTAACTTTAAATTGTTCGTTAAACTTATTGTTTTAAGACAAAAGAAGTTAATAAAGTGTTGCCAAAGAGACTTCAATACAAAAAGCATAGTGTATTTGGAAAATTTAAACTTTGTCCTAACTTACAAAATAAAAATAGTCCGTTTACTTTCTGGATAACATGTAAGTTAAAAAGGTGATGTTGACAGCCAAAAGCACTATTACCGTTCGAATAGTATCGATAGAAAAACTAGCTTTTTCAAAAAAAGATGAAATAAATGATCCTTTTTGTTTTTTCATTTTTGTTCTTTTTTGTTGTATAATTTGAAAGTACCTAAGGACATAAAGGATAAACTTGGGGCAAACGACTTTTCACGCGAAAATGTTATTCTTTAGAATAACGAAAAATTTTAAAATTTTCATCTACATTAAGCCAAATAATACAGTGGGCGTCGAAAATAGTACGAGTTTTGTAATAACAGGATTTTTTTGTAATGCAGGAAAATTCGTATTATTGGATCACAACACATACGGATAGTTTAATTCAAATAAGCAACTAAAATTGGCAACTGTTAGCCATCAATTAATAATAATAATTAAATTTTTTTTTATTCGCACTACAAAACTGCCAATAGACAAAAACTGTCTTTCGTATAATGAGAAATTTGTGGAACCGAAAGCACGTATTATTGGACCTCCACTGTATGTTTTAATGTGTTTAAAAAAATCTAAATACTCTTAACTTAAAATTTAATGGCTTCTTGCGAGTTTTTATTTTTTGAAATTAGGGCAGCACTGGTGGATAAAAACCTACACGAAAGCTAAAGGGTCATGCCCCTTAAAGCAATATCATACTCAAAGATCCAGCTGTAAATGCCAAACATATAATGAAAAATTTTTAAAAAATATTGGGATAAAAAAATTATTTAAAATCTTTTTAAAAACCTTATTTTAACAATACTTTATATGTGAAGCCTTAACAGCAAATAATAAATTAAATAAAATTTTTTACATCAATAAAAGCAATGAATAAAATTATATACAGATAACACATACAAATTGATTTTCCAACTACTATCTTTTTTGAAATTTATTGTTTACAACTTTTTTAAATAATACTGAATTATTAATTTCTTTCAAAACAATCATTGCAAACTAATTTCAACAGGTATTTCGGCGTTTATTTCTGCAACAGGATCAATAGGCCATTAAAAACAAATTATTCTGGCAGTGGATTATTCAATACTAATATCTGCACAGGCCTTGTACGTCTCTTGTGGCCCAGTCCAATTGTTACAAAGACCCCAGTTGTTTCCTGCCCTATAAGTCTAGCGTAAAATACAATGACTACAACTTAAACCATTTGGTAAAGTTACTGTAGACTCGATCCAACCTATTGTAGTTCCACTATAGAGCTTATCATTAGCAAATTTAAGACAATATTTGCCAAAGCATTCCTCGGATTCGTAAGGAAATTCTTCCAAATTACATAAGTCGAAGAAGATATAGCCCAAGTGATTGGCGCTTAATTAAACAACTACATTGCCTGTGTATTAATTTGTATATCTTTTCACAATAACATCGGAACCACCATATTTTTCCCCCAATTCATTGCCTCTAGATACAGGATCACCGTTGACAATTCATTGAATCTGAAAATCGTATTCAATAATAAATATTATTTATTTTTAATTAATATCGTTAAATTTGAAAATTGCGCAAAAGCTGACATTAAAACCACCGCAAAAAACTTTCATTATCGTCGTTATTAGCTGGTACTGTATTGTCATAGCGCCAATGGGACGATCTACTGGTTGGCTTTACCAAACTACTATGACCACAGGTCATGATGTTCCACACAGAATGCCAATTGCCAAAAAAAATAAACGTAAACTTTTAATTTTTCTAAGGTCTTAACTTTCATATATCCTGGAAGGAAATGTTATGTGTGATTTTAGTGTTATTTTGAAGACGTTTTCTTTACAAACCTTATCAAATGATCAAATGTTTGTATGTGCATATGTAGTATATGCTAATTTACCATTCTTTAGACTAAATTAAATACATTTCAAGGTACTTATCAGTTAAAAAATGATATGATCCCTTCTCATCAAACGACGATATTAGATGTGATATAAGAGAAAAAGTTTATGGCCACCATAAAACCTAAAAAATTTAAACTTATATAAACTATTTGCAAATTTTTTTTTACTGCGTGTGCAAATAATTTTATAATCACCCATCGTAAATACTTTAAGAGCATTAGAATATGACTACACGTTTCTAAGAGCTTTAACAAACATGTATAACTTTTTTATGGCAACAAAACGTTAAGAAAATAATAATTTTTCACATGAATTTTATTTACCATCTCTAATCGCTTTTTATATCTTTACGCATTAAATTCTACGTGTAACGGCCTCGAACAGGAAAATTGATTTTCTTTATTTCATTAGAAAATTATCAATTTATGTCTTCAGTTTTTGAAAGTACTCAGTTGGCTACTTCTTTAAGACATCTTTAGCAACTGGTACAAAACCATGTTTAGTCGTATAGGACGTCTTAAGGCAATACAAAATCACTCAAGATCAAAAGAGTGACAATGTCTTGCATCTTGTGGTTTATCTTTTAAAAGAATGTAAGAGGCTGGAAAGCTAAAACCTGTTAATCAAACCTGTATTTTATTGTAAGTTTTGTAGTCCCTAATTTGCTGCTATGTACATGTTACAACTTTAATATTTCCAAATAAAATAAATACGACTTTAAATGAAGTTTAATATTAATGTACTTTTATTTGTTTTTATTTTTAAAATAAGTGATAAATATGTATACAATTACGGTTTTAATTTCTTTTTTTATTATGTTTTTCATTGGTATGTATCAGTGTTGTGTTTTTGTGAGTGCTTATACATATGATTATATGTATGTATGTATGTATGTGTGTATGAAACTGCCTTAATATTTTTTAATGAAGGGTTTCGTATTATGCAATTGTGTTTGATTTGTTTCTGCTTATTTTTGTGTGTTTATTAGTATAAATTTTGTTTTATAAATTCGCTACTTTAACATACAAATATGTACTGTTTGTTTGTTTGTTGTTGTTATCTTAATTTATTTATTTGCAAGTTATTTACAAATGCCGTCTTTCCTAAAAGTATGCTCTTAATTTTTCTTGTTTTCAACAAACGTATGTGTTTGTTGCCGCTTTTGGTTCAGTTTATTTTAAGTTAAAAAAAACAATTTTAAGCTTAAATTATACGTTCCATAACATAATTCCATAACCATAACTGTTGCCATAAAAACCAAGATTCAATTGGTTTTTATGGTTTTGGCGTAATAGTAAGTCACCTTTAATCAAATACAGTGGTGTCCATAAGTTTGGTTTTAACAGTTGTTTTCTGTGGTTATGGTTATGTTACGTATAATTGAACCTTTAGGGTTGTGCATCTGCAAGTTATTGATAATGTTTTTTTTTTAATGCATGTTTGTTAGGTATGCTTATTGTATGTAATTTATATTCTTTAAAAATTTCAAAACATTTATTTTTTTATTGCAAAAGTGGTTGTCGTCGCGTCGTCAATTTTAAGCTGCAGTCAATTAAGGTTACCATTGCCAACTCCTTTCGAAAATCGGTATTAATTTGGAAGTATGGGTTGATGTCGGCATGTTATTGTTTTTTTTCTTTGTTGAAAATGTCTCGATTAAGTACAGCAGCCCAACTTCAGTTGCGTTGCCCAACGGCAGCCATAACTACTCAGTTGGCACATTGTTAACCATTTGTTAAGTAAAATTGGCCGTCAGCTGTCATCTGTAGTGCAATTTTGCCAACTGACAACTGAACTTGAAGAAGAGGTGCTATACGTATTCGACCTAATAATATGTAAGTCGACGTCAATTATGTTACATTTGCAGTAAAAGGGAAAAATATAATTTGAAAGAACTAAATCTTGGGATAATTTAGAGCCTTCGATAGCAATTTTAACTTTACTCGCTCGATCGAATTGTCAAAGATTTTGCTGTAGGAATGCTATTAAGAATAATTTCTACATTAAGGCTGCTTAAAATTGTCATTTTAGCACTTTTAATGCTAGATATAGCACTATTTTTTTTAAGCACTAAAGGCCTCCAAAAAAAGTGCTAAGTGGTTGCATTAATATTTATTTAATTTAAAACAAATAACGGGCCTTTTTATGAGTGGTGTTGTCGTATTGTTTTCTGTCAAAACCAGCAGAAATTTGACAGAGGTGCGATCATTTTGAATTGTCGTAAAAATTACGTGGTACCAAAAACTATTAGCCAATAAGGAAAGTGTAAAATATTCGATATTTTTTTTTAGTATTTTCTGTCTTACAAATTAAATGAAAAGAAAAGATCTGATGTCGCCACAACTTTGGCCTTGTACAAAACTAAGTGTACGGCATTAAGTTTCTCTATAAGCAGTTTGCAAGAATTATTTTAATCATTTTTTGTTGACCCACATGCATATGCATAACTAAGGTACACTAAGAACTCAGCTGATTATGAATTCGCCTTGAAATTTTGCAAAAGTGATTGTCAGATTTTTTTAATTTTGTTTGAAATTTAAAAGTTTTTTGACATTCACTTTATCAAACACAAAAAAGAAATGCAGAGGGCGATTTTTTTTTAATTCGCCTTGATACTACCTGTATTAGTGTACCCTGTGCATAACATAAATTTTTTTTATTTTTTAATTATTTCCATTTTTAAAAATATTCTTTATTTTTATTAACTAACATTTTTTATGAAGCACTTAAAATTATATTTAAAATATGGTTTGTATGATGTTGTTTTAAAAACATTTTCACTTTCTTGTCGATTTTTGTAAAGTATTGTAAAATATTTATTACTTTTCTTTAATATATATTTAGCTAATTTTCCATTATTAATTTATTTTCTTTAACGTAATTATTTACGTTTAAAATATTATTTGTTTAAGTTTTTTATATTTTTTTTTTTGTAATTTAGTACCTGATTTTTAGAATTTAGTTTGTGAGTCCGAAACACTTAAATATTTGTTATTTTGTTTTTAACAAAAAATGTGTGTGTGAGTGTGTGTGTGTAAAATTTTTCTTTAAGCCAAAGGTTTGTTTCTGTGTTGTTATTAAAATATTTGTATGTATAAATATTTTTCATTTATTTTTTTTAATACATTTAAAAATAATTTCATTTTACCATTATAATTATTTTTTTTTTACTTTATTTTTTAATGCTTGGCACGTAATACTTGACAATGATTTTTGTTGTTTATTTTAAATTAAAAATTTATTTAATAATAATCACATAAAATTTAATTAAATTTTTTAAGGGCCGTAATTAAAAACAGAAAAAAACATGTGGAGAGCTCAATATCAAAATAAAGTAACTGACTAAATTTTTCAAAATTGAGTTTATTCTTTTCATTTTTAGTTTTGACCAAAGTTTTATTTATTTAGCATTATTACACAAATAGATTTTTATGTATTAAAATCAAAATCAACCATACAAAACATAAAAGTTTTACAGGCAACAATTTTTCTAAAAAGAAATTTTTAGCGCCAAGGTTGTTGTTACTACGAACGTAATCAGCCCTATTGTGTTTGGCTTTGGCGTTGTCTTTTTAAATATATGCATTTGGACGAATAGTTTGTGGGCTAATCTGCGTAGGCGAAATATATCGGTATCGTACAACACAAAAGCTCTTTGACCTATGTATATGCCGGCGTCGATGTAGTTCAGCGCGTAAGAACCCAATCTAACGACCCACATGGGTTGCTATAAATGAACAACTTGGTAGGCAAGTAGTCACCTCTATCGCGAATGTTTTGGGAATAAGTTGTTTAGGAGAAAACAATTATTTACATCCCCATCAAATCATAATTTGCAATATTTTGGATTTTGATACCCTTTGAGCGTGTTAAAGGAAAACTTGCCTTCAAGCGATAGGATGTCCGCGGTACCTCTTGTAGTAAAAATCACTGCCACTTTGTGATTTTTGAGGAAAGGAAGCTTCCAAAAGGAGTGGTCAGACAAATCGATGTCAATTTGGCTCAACCAACATTCAGTAAAGTCCTAACATAGGTTTTAACGATATTCAAAATAGTTTTGTGCCCTGCGAATTGTGATAAAAAAAGAAGATTGCAAAGTCTTTTTGCACAAAGCAGCGAATTGCAGTTATCGTAGGTTGTATGGGCGACACAGATGCTGGGTATGTTCAGGAATGCATCACTGCGTGGCATCATAAATTTAAGGGTAGCGAAAAGCATATTTAAATGCCTGTTTGCCTCAAAAATGTTTTTTAATAAAAAAAATTACTGCAACTGTAGCATCATCTTTTTTAAAGCTTTTTTCCGTTTTTGTTAAAGTTTGCACTTGTAATGCAGCACAGTGATGCATTTCCGAACAGACCAAAACCTTAACGATGCCAAATTTGTTATGTTTGTGAACTCTTTAAAAAAATTTGTTTGGAGAACCATTTACGAAGGCAAATTAGTTCATTTGAGAGTTTTTCTATGGGAATAAGTTATTCGCGATAAAGGTGAGGTATTTAAAAAATAAAAGTCAGATATAGAGAAATATATCTTTTTCCCATACTGATCGTACTAAATGTTTAAAATCGTATCCGGTTGGGCTTTTAGAAACCCAACTCTCCATGTGGTAGAGTTAAAACTGGTATGTGTGGCTAATAGTAAGCTGATATGAAAGAGGAAATTTGCTCAGATTAAGCAAATCAGAAAGTCTTAATACTGGCCATACTAGGAGATAATGGGAAATCGGTCTTAAGAATCTTAGCTTAGTCCGGGAATGTAGTCCTTACCTTTTCCTTGAAGGGATGCACAATGTACAAAGAAGGTCTCCGCAACCTAACCTAAACTATCCCAGTTTTTATATACTTGTTTTTTGAACGTTAAGGGACAAAAATATAGCCGGTGATACTTAACAATACAATATTTAAAAATAAAAAGGTTAAAGAATTATATCTGGGGCCAAATCGTCGCATTCGATTCGAATCGAAATTTTAAAATTCTTATTAGAATTCCAATACTTAAAGCATTGACAACTCGATCGATCGAGTGAAATTTTGATTCGAATCGAATGCGACGATTTGGCCCCTGATTGCCTTTTCAAATTTACCTTAAAAAAAATGTTATAAAAGTTCTTTTAAAATTACCTGAATCATGGGTTTAGAAAAAAATAAAATAAACACATTTCAATGTTAAAAAGCTTTAATTATATGTTTTGTATATATTTAAAAAGTCTTCAAGAACGTGCACAGTTTATTAAAAGAAGAGAAATAGATTTATCTTAACAAAAATTATAACAATTTTTTTTAACCATATTTGCTTCTCCAATTTCTTTTCGTTTGTTTAATTATAATTGTATATTTAAAATAATAATAAAGTAATGATGATCTATGAATTTCTAAATTGCTAAACTCTTACTGATAGCTACAAAATATAAAAATAAAATCTAACTATTTAAAAAGAATTTATATTTTGTTTGCTCATAAACTAAAAATAAACTTAATTTAAAAAATCAAACAATTAATAAAATTAAAAAAAAATATATTTTATATTGCAGCACAGGTGGAAGACATCAATAAAAAAAATTAATATTTTACATTAATTTTTTCCCCTGTTTAAAGAAAGCATTTAACATATAAAGTTAGAAAAAGAGAGAAAATTTATAATTATTTTGTTTTGTTCCACTAAAACTGCAACAGTTTGTTTAGGATATATTAATAATAGTTTTCATTTTTATATGGGGGTACGTAATCATTTTTTAAAAACTTGACTCACTTTTCATACGACAGACATGCATACTTAAAGTGAGAAAAGATGGCCAAAAGCAATATACCTATAGAAAACTGTAAATATATTAATTATTTTTAAGTTTTATCATATAACACAAGCATTTTACTGTTTAAATTATGATTATTTTTTACTTCAAAATAAAACTCAATTTTTAAACCAATTTTTATTTTCCTTTCAATAAAATATAAAAAGAAAACATATTAAAAACTTTTAGACACTTTTAAAAACATTTGCTATAATTTAAAAAACGCATTAAATTTAAAAACTAATTAAAAACAAGGCTAAAAACGTTTTTTAAACGTGCTTTTCAGAAACGACAAAATTTCGTAATCAAATTGTTAAAAAACGAATTAAAATCATCTTAAAAACTAATAAAAATATAAGAATTAAAATCTAATAAAAACAAGTTCAATAAAAAAAATTCATAAAACCTTTTTAAATATTTAACTTCATGTATTATAGATGCTTAAAATTAAATTAAAATGCTTAAAATTAAGTTAAAGTAGATTAAAATATAAATTTAAAGAAAAACGTTAAGATTTTTAAAACAAAAACAAAAGGGCGAGGGAAAAAGGATAGAGGAGGGGGGGTGTTAACAACCTTAGTTAAATACTTTTTTCTTATTCACACCCTTTTCAAAATTGATTTAAGCATAGTTAAACAAATTATTAACTCGTTTTCTTAAGCTTTAATAAATTTAAAATTCGGTTTATGAATAAGCTCATATATAACTATTTACATATAAACTATAATTGTTAATTGTAAAATACGGCAAATAATTGTTAAATACTTGTATAAACATTAAGTTTTTTACAAATTCAATTGTTCTAGTGTTGAACTTAATGCGTACACAGGCCCATAAAAAGAAACTCCTTTTTCATTTTAATGTTGAAAAATTTAAAAAAAAATCTTTATATTGTATAAAGTTTATATGTATGTAGTAGTATGTATATACAATTTCTTTTTTAATTTTTTTTTAACAATATCTATGTATGCGTATGTATGTATGTATATTCTTAATACTTAATTTGCCAAAGCATGATAGGTGGAGTGGAAAAGAAGGATCAGGAGGGGTTGTGTATTTTAGTTATAATTATAAAAGTATGTATGTATGTATGTATGTATGTATGTATGTATGTATGTATGTATGTATGTATGTATGTATGTATGTATGTATGTATGTATGTATGTATGTATATATGTATGTATGTATGTATGTATGTATGTATGTATGTATGTATGTATGTATGTATGTATGTATGTATGTATGTATGTATGTATATAAGCTTGTAGGATGCCTATGAATTTTTTTTATATAAATAATATTTCTAATTTTATCAATTGGGTTTTGTAACTGAATTTAAAACTTGATGCAAAATAAATAAATAAAATCAACATCGTACAAGCTTTATATTAAAGTTTTGCAAATTTTGTTTTTTAAATCTAATATTGTGTTGTTGTTCTTGTTATATTTGCTTTGTTTTCAATAGGCTTTCTTAAACTTTATTTAATTTAGTTTTTAATAAATATTTAATATTTTCGCAAAAAAGATTTGTTATTTTTGCAAATTCGCATTCATTTTATAATAATTGTTTTTTTTTATATATCGTTTTTACAATTGTGTATCTGTGCGATATTTTGTCAAAATTTTAAAGTTTTGTCTAAACGCTTAAAATACATTGATTGCGTTCGTTTTCCAGTTTCTTTTTATTAATTTTTTTTTTAAACACCTGCTTAAGTTACTCTTAAAGTTAGCTTTGTTGTGACTGTTGTTGTTGCTCTGCAACATGTAGTTGTAACGTGGTTATGCCTTTTTTATTAAATAAAAACTTAAAATTTTTTGGAATTTAAGAAATTTAGAGGAAAAAATTACCTGCAGAACTAGAAATTCCAATGCTGCTGTTGTTGGAGTTATTGTTAAAAGTTTGGTGACTATTTTCTGAGGGAGTCATGGGACCAGCCGATTGAGGTGTATAACCTGATTGATTCATTTGTTTTTGTCTAACTTCACGTATTTTCAGCTGCAAGTCCTGACGTCGAGGGAATACATCTATATGTTTTGCCTACGATAGAAAGATTACGTTGGAAAATATTGAAAATCTATTGTGATTTTTTTTAATTTAAGTGCTTTTATATTTCCATTTAAGCGAGTTTTTTGCTTTTGTTTAAATATTTTACACCAAAAAAGTTTAATTTGTCATACAGGTAATACTTGCATATTGACCTAATAATATAATGCATTTATTTGTTATATTCGGAAAAACTATTTTCCTTTTTTTTATAATATTGTTTTAAATAAAAATTACTTGAAAAGCTATTGTAGCTGGTGCCGATGGAAACAGACCATGTTCAGCAAAAAGTTGTAAGACCAAGTTTCGTCTTTGCTCTAAAAGTTTTCGATGGCCCTTCTCACTAGCATCAGATCGTGGTGTTTGCAATGGTGTTTGGGGGGTGCGCGGAGAACGTCCAGTTTGGTCACTTGAGTCTAGTTCTTTAAATGATAATGAAACAAAACGTATAAAGTTAAATGGATATCGCTTACAATGTAATTAGAAAGTGTATATACATATGTATGTATGTATGTATGTATGTATATACCTCTTAATGTTTCTATATTGAAATCGGGGCCAAAGAAACGTTGCGTTGGAGTCGGAGGTATAGAAGCAGTATCATCAGTAGCTTCATCTTCACTTTCTATATTAAGGCAAATAACAATAACAATCAAAAAATTTAATTAATTTTGCATTATGAGATACAATGCAGTTATACAATCTTACGTATTTTTTGTATGGGTGGCGGTGCTGTGGCATTCTTTTTTCGATAATTTGTACCATAAACACGAGGTGAAGATGGCACTACTAAAGAACTAGGTGATTGACAATCTTTAGGTTTAAATTGTGGCAAAGCTTCATATTTTTTCTCAAAATCAGCCAAAACACTAGAAGCAAAAGCACTATTTTTAAAAACATATATATGTTTGCATGTGTTTACAAAGAGTATGATGCATGAGTAAAAAACTGTTTCAAAATAAATGATTACCTAGATTTCTCTTCCTGTTGTTGTTGCTGCTGCTGCTGTTGTTGCTTTTTCTTTACTCCCACAACAGATGCTTTTGGCGATTTCGGGTGTGTTCCGGTAATATTACTAGAACTACCACTTCCACAGCTGCCAACACATCCACTACTGGAAGCTGGTGTTAAGGGCAACTGTTCGTCACTATTGGGCGTTGTTGAAGATGAGGTAGGTGTTGGTAATGCTGATGTCAGGGCTACTGATGAAACATGTCCTATTATGGGAGAGGAACCCTCCATTATGGGAGAATTTAAATTTTTCATTTGACCACCTGCGCTTGAATTTGACAACATGTTAGCTGTTGTATAATTATTTGAATGATTGTTCTCCAACTTAATAGAATTAATGCTACCCACTGCTAAAAAAATTAAAAATACACACACACACCCATCCACAAAAAAGTTCAAATGGCATTTTTTTAAATATTTATTTTCAAAAAAACTTACACAAATTTTTACGCCGCTGCGAAGGTGCGCGACCCAGTTGAGCGGGCGTTGGCGCCAATACAAACTGTTGCTGTTGTATATCATTATTTTCTTGCATTTGCTTTTGCGAATCTTCGTTTGTAGTCCGCTTGAAACCCAATTCTGTTGCAGATTTAGGCGTGCTGGGCAATGAAGTACGTTGCAATGGTGAAGTTGGCACTTGTTCTATAACGTATGAAGGATTTCAATAATAAATTTCCCATTTTTTTTATTTCATTTAAAGGAAATCGTAATACATACCATGTGTATTAAAATTGTGTAAAAGCAAAGTGTTTTGTTGTGTCGTCGGAACCAGCTCCGTTGGTACATTTTGCTTCTTGAGTATATATTGCATTTGTAAAGCATTTGGGTTCTGTTGTTGATGCTGCATTGGTAGAATGGCGTACTAAGTCGAAGCAAAATAAGAAAAGTATATTTAAGTAATGGTGTTGGGTTAATAAATGATTTTGAATTTCTAGTCTGTATGAGTCTTATTAGCGAAAGTCACACACAATTTTAAAAAAAATCCGTGCAACATATGAACGAATTTGTTCGTACATTGTACGAAATCGTTTGTTAATTCGAACAACGAAGTACTTGCGCGGAATATGCGAAAAGTACGTAATTCTTTTGTAAATTTAAGAAAAATTTATTAATTTACAAAGTATTTACATATATTTAAAAAAAGTACGAAAATTGTTAGGTTCTTTTGTAAAATTATAAAACTTAATTATTTTGTAATTGAATTAAAGTTTCATAAATATTACGAAAAATAATCGTTACGAATTGCTGGGTTAAAAATTAGCTTCGAAACTTTCGTATAATTTACGAAGTAAAACAGCTAACGAAAAGTATTCGTTTTTTTGTAAGTTATTTTTGCACATTTTTGCATGGGTTATTTTCAGTGCATTGAAACTCGAAAGCACACATTACAAATATTATATATTTTTACGCTTCACATAGTGATAGGTTATATTTTAGTTTTTTTTTTAACAAAAATGATCTACCAGGTCCATATAAGTCTTACTTTTTGACAGAAGAAATTTGTTACTGGGCTAAAAGAAGAGGAATTTCGTTGTAATGAGTTTTTTTATATGTTTATAGAAGGCATTTAAAAAATTTTACTCCAGCGGATAATAATCACCTGTTCTATGACAGTTTGTGCAAATTTAGAATAGTTTTTCTTTTCGTCTAAAGCTTCTTGTCAGAGTTGTAAACCCATTTTATTTATTTTTTAGTATAATTTACTATATTCAAAAATAAACTTTAATTTTTACATTAACTCCCTTAAAATTAGTTGGCGGAAAAAACTTCCATTAAATTTCTCTTTGACACAAATTAAGACTATCAACTCTTTTTTTTGCTGGGAATTGCAAGATTATTTTTTCAAAAAAGAAAGAAAAGTAAAGTGGAAGAAATCTCAGCAAACTTTTTTTTATAAATCTTTTTTTGGGGGAAACTTACGCTCAAGTAGTGAAATTAACTTGGCACTTACCTGATGATGAGGCATCACATTGTTAACAGCAAACAATATTTGTTTTGGCTGTTGCTGTTGACCAGATTTTGCACTCGAGGCCGGTGAAGATGGTAAAGAGGATGACGATGACGATGTCGAAACGTTTGAAGAACCTAGATTTTTTGAATTGAGGGCAGAAGAATTTGTTGTCACTATGGCACTAGCAAGTATTGAAGCATTTTTTGTTATTAAATTATTTATACTAACGCCAACACCGCCATCATTACAAGAATTATTAGATGAGGTATTTAAAGGCGACATAGAAGCGGTTTGTTTACAACCTTTACCAAAGCTAGCGGTGGTGGTAGGATTAGGAGTTATTCCACCACCAGCGCCGCCAGTTACAACAATTGTGTTAGTGGGTAATATGTTATTGTTATTGCTACAATTAATATTTATTGGATTATTTATGTTGTTACTATTATTATTATTATAATTATTATTAGTATAATTGTTAGCTGGTATAATGGTAATGGTGCTACCTCCACCCGTGCTCAAATTAGTATTGGAAGTTTTGGAATTTCTTTGTATTTGATTAATGTTATTTGTGTTATTAGCTGATGCAGATGCTGCTGAAGGTGTGGTTGTGGTGGTTAAGATGCGTGCATTTGCCGGTAAAGTTATTTTACTTATAAATGATATTGAAGGGCGTACTGTCGTGGATGTTGCGGTTGAAGAGGCTGCAGCGGTTGCAGCTGAAAAATTAGTGCTGCGCAGTTTATGTTGCAACAATTGTTGAGCTATACTCTGTTGCTGTTGGCGATTAAGGCTGTTTGCATCCGTTATAAGTAACATTGTTTGTGGTTGTTGTTGCTTTTGTTGCAAATGTACTAGTTGTTGTTGTTTTGGTTGTTGCTGTTGCCCTAAAGCATTATCAGCATCGAAAAATTCTTTTTTAATTTTTTGTTGTTGCGGTTGGGGCTCCTGCTGTTGATCTTCCCCTGAATTGTTAATGTCTTCATTTAAGGTATCCAAAACGAGAGCATCATATAAAACAGCTGCTCTGCCAGTAGCTTTTGTAAAATTTTCTATTTTTATGCCGGGGCCAATTTTAGCAATGTTGTTGTTATTGTTTCGCACCAATAATGTTTTTGGAGAATTTATTAACGCATTAGTTGCGTTTGCAGTTGTAATTGTTGTCGTTGTGGTGGTATTATTATTGGTAGTAGTTGTGTTGAAGTTATAAATTTTATTGGTGTCGTTAGAGTTATTTTTTGTTGTTGTTGTTTTCGTTGTTGTCGTTGTGGTTAAAGTGGAAGAGGGGGAGCATATTTTGGAATATTGATTTTTAGTATCAGTTGTATCATTATTAGATGATGTTGATGATCCTGATACGGAAACAGATACAGATGGTAGCGATCTTGGTGATGATATGATAAAGGGCATGGATGAGTTTTTGAGTGTGACTGTATCAGTTGTCGCATTTACTCTTGTTCTAAAAGATGTTACTGGCGCTGTCATTACTGTTTCTGTTCCCGGGTTAGTTATGGTCTTTTGTATAGTTCGAAAAAATAAAGGTGGCGGAGTCGTCAAAGTTCGTATAATAGTAAATTGTTTGGTTTGATGGTTTCCACTGCCACCATCACTGCTATGTGTGGTGCTTGTTTTAAAAAGTGAAGTTGTTGGTGTTACTACTATTGCCTGTCTGGTTGTTGTTTGGTTTTCGTGAGAATAAGGTGTTGGAACGCGGGTTATAACAGTTGGGGGTGTTTCTACTCTACGAAAGTGCAAGTTTTTCAAATGTCTATGGGGAGAGGGCGTATGTTGTTGTGGCGTTATGGACCGTTTAATTTGAGCGAAATGGTGCGTTCGTACGGGAGGAGTCAATGTTGTCAGACGTATATGATTAACTGGCACCAGGTTACCCATTGTTAAAGTTGAGGTGGGAGTTGGTGTTCGTGAGACCAAGAGGGTTTTTGTCTTGGGTATCGTATAAAATTCAATGTCATCAAAATCGGTTTCTGTCTCATATTCGTCGTAATCATCATCGTCATATAAAGTACTTTCTTCTTCGTCAATGTCCATGTCATTGCCTCCATTACAAGATTTTGTTTCCTTCATTTTATTGTCCACAATTTCTTTTTCGTCTTTAATAAATGTTAAAAAGCGTAACGTTCCGTTTAAGCAATAATTCGAAATGGTTTGATAAACGTATAAAAATGTATGAAGAATGAACATTTATAAGGATGTACAGACGAATGATCAGTAATTGGTTGTTTGTTGTTTTACGTTTAAGTTAAGCACACAGTGTTAGTGAAAGTATTAACACATATGTATGTATGTATATGTTTGTTTAAGATTTTTATTTTTGTTAAGTTAGAAGAGATACACAACATTACATAGAGATTACAGTACATTCGATTACACACATAATTATATCGAAACCCAATAAATGTACAGATTGTGGAATGCATGATTCATTAGAGAGAGAAAAACAATTTGTGAATAGTTAGATGAATTTGAAAATGCAGTTTTTCCTTGTAAAAACTTATATTCTAAACGATATAGTCGAATATATATTTTACGATTATAAGAAAGTTCTTTGTTAAACAAAATATTTAAGCCCGTATTATTTTTATTAACCTTCTAATAACATCTTGACTTGTATTACCTGCAAACTTGAAACCCTAAGAACAAAAATCACCCTTTAAATACATGCAGACCTATGTACTTGTAAAAGCCCCAATATAATAACGGACGGACGATACGTTTCTCTCAACCAAAAATGCAAATTGTATTTACACATGTTTTTTTGATTTTCAAAATTTTTCAAAAGTATTGTTACAATTGTATAATCAAACAAAATTTAATAGTAAAAAGATCGCTAGAGTGAAACAGTTTCAAAGCGTAAACAAACTCGAGATAAAAATAAGTCAGCCGTTTAATTGACTATACCTTGTAAGGTAATTCTACCATGACCAAGCCGATGTAAAAAAGTCGGCGCCAGCGTTATCAATATTTAAAAATTAATTTTATAATGTATATAAACAAAATTGACAAAATTTAAACTAAGCAGCCAATTTAGAATTTAACAAGAACGTGTCTTCACATGGCGGCGTTTTAAAAAATCACGCGGTATGCATGTTTAACATTTGCTTAGATCGTATTTGACTTTATAACTTTCTTTATTAATAATCTTTTATTGCGTTTAGAATACAAGTTAAAATCAGTTTGTTTTTATTACCAGTATTTAGTAAATGAAATGAATTAAGGACTAATCACTTGTTAGTAAATGTCTGAATAATACCAGAAACGTATACATTTCATAATAAAATTGATACTAACCTCTTGAATCCGTGGCTGAGGGACTACGTAACTGGGGATGCAATAGAGATTGTGTTTTTTGCTGGGATAATGCATTGGCCGCTGGCACATTAAAAGTAAAAATGTTACTAGACTGGCTAACAGCCGATGATAAGGTCGATGAGGTGGAGGAAAATGATGATGTAGTTATACTAGAACCACTACCATTTAGTTTATATGGCGATTGTGGCTCTTGTTTAATATACTTGGCATCCATGAGATCTTCTTGTTTAATAATTATTTGTTGTTGTTGCTGTTGTTGTTCTTCGAGTTTCGTACTCTTTGGACTTATTGGCATAGTCTTAAAAGCACCACCTGTGAATATACATATATGAAAAGAAAAATAAAAAATATCTGGTCATTTTCAAAATTTTATTCTAATAGAAAGAAATTAAAATTATGTTTTTTTTAGAATTTTTTTCTTTATTATTAATAAAATAAATTCTTGCCTGTAGGTTGGAATGGTGTTACACCAATGGGATTTTTCGGACTGGGATAAGAAAGCATAGACATTTGTTTATAACTAATAATGCTATTTTCCATAGTTGGTGGCAAAGCTTTCAGTGGAGTTGGTTTACAAGTGGCCGGAGGCGTTGTACCCAATGCTTGCTGTTGGTCATCCTGAAAGTTAAATTTTTGTTTTTAAGAAAAATACTTTTTTTTTTTTTTTTGCAAAAACTAGAAGTTGTATGTACACAAACCTTATCGCTGGCAAGAGCACTGGCGGCTATTGTCTTACGAAAATCATGTCCAGTGTCTTCTACATCGGAGTCTGTAACACGTTCGCGACATTTTAAATCTACAGAAGCAGATGATGAATTTTTTATTTTCAAGTTTTTATAATTATTATGTAAACTACCAGCATTGATATTACCCTGCTCATCTGGTTGTTCATCAATTATCATCTGTAATAAAAAACGTTTTAATAAAAAAATAAAACTTATGCACAAACTTATTATTCAAGTAACCTGTTCATCTTCAGATGTTATGTCATGTTTAATGGGCTCCTCTTTTACGGACTTTTGTTCGCCTAAGTGATTGTTAATGGTTGTTGGTTCAAGTTCAGAGCATGGCATATTATATGTCGCAATAGTTAAAGGAATATCAGTTTGCATATCCTCTTGTATTAAACCAGTTTCTATATTAATGCCACCTAAACCGGAGAAAACCATCATGCCCGGTGTTGTGGGACTATGTTCTTGATCGATGGAATCAGTACCATCGACTGAGTCATTACGTTGTTTAGCTTCGTTTGATGTCGAATTTGAAGCAGCGCTATGTTTATCGCCTTTGGCAGAACCAGACGATTTTCGTCGATCCTTTGAGCACCATTTCCATTCCGGGTGTAATTTAAAGTGGGCATCTTTATACGACGAAGCCAGCTCATTGTAAGGTGCCTTTTCTTCCGGCTTCAAAGCATACCACCATTCACCCAAAATTTTGCTTACAGTTCGATTATCTTGATTGGGATGCTTTTTGTGAACCAATTTTCGATGCTTTTTGGAAAATATCATAAATGCATTCATAGGGCGGCGAATTTTATTCTAAAATTAAATAATATATTTTAATGCATTAACGAGTCAAAAAGCAAACGCAAATAAGCCTCAAAAAGTGAAATTATAAAAGAAAATATAAGATATGCATTTACTTTATAACATCCAAATAGCTATATGATAGTTAATATGACTTACCTTTGTCATGGGGCTCATGGGTTCTTTGCAATTAGTGATATTTTCAGCTGCAGAAACAACATTACCATTTGCTTGATTCTGTTGCTGCTGTAGAGCACTTAATGACTGAGAACGCCTTTTTGAAGTTGCCGAACCTGTGGATGCTGCTTCAGCTAGTTCATTAGATGCGTCATTTAGTCGTCGTC
Source organism: Melanophora roralis (assembly GCA_963583895.1). Lineage (NCBI taxonomy): Eukaryota > Metazoa > Arthropoda > Insecta > Diptera > Rhinophoridae > Melanophora > Melanophora roralis. Next base: position 125,227,686 of record OY757187.1, read on the forward strand.
CAACTCCAATGACTCCAGCTGAAGACTGTTCTCCGGCTGCTGATGTACTATAGATAGATGGCCTATAATTGCTTCGTATAACCTGATCGTTGTTATTTTTATTATTATTATTCATAAAACGGTTCTGTTGTTTACTTTTAAGGCTTAAATTATTAGCCTTTGCTTCATTATTCGAGGAAGGCGGATCAAATACGTCATCGTCATATTGTTCGTCAATATCTTCTAGACTACTTTGGTTGCCAATATTAGACTGATGAGTGGATGCAGTTGAACTTGATGTTGTTTTTGTGGAATCATTTAGAGAGCAATCTAGGGGATTAACGGGAGATGACATTGATTGTGATATTAACAAATGAGTTTTGCTGTTATTCACTGGCGGTGGTGGAGGTGGTGTAGAGGCTGCTGCTTCGGCTGATGATTGTGTTGGCAGAACAATACCAGCGATTGTGTAGTTATTGACTGTTTGTTGTTGAGATTTCACGGGGGATTGGTGAATGTGAGGCAGCAGCGTGTGCCAGTGATAAATCGACCCCGAGTTAACGCCGTTTTTTGGATTAGTCTTATCGTTTAAAAGTTGTTGAGCTTGTTGCTGATGACTTAATAGTTGTTGTTGATGTTGCGGCTGTTGTTTAGTTTGGCTTCCTATGGCCAACAAAGTGCTTGAAGCATTTTGCTGATGCTGGTTATGGCGCAATTGACTTGAAGAAGTGTGTTGAACACCGGGCTGATGAGCAGAAGACGGCGAAGACTGCTGCTGGCTTTGATGTGGTAGTAAAGGCATTAGTTGTGTGGCATTCACAATAACTGGATGAAATGATTGCGATGCCAATGTTGCAACATTTGTCATGTTTGTAGACGTTGTAGCAGTCGAGGAAGCAGGAGAAATTCTTATAACACTGGTTGTATGGGACATTGATGGTATTGCAGATGTCGTTGATATGGATGAGCAGACAGGTGCTGGTGGGGGTGGTGGTCCTGGTGATTGTGATTGTTGCTGCTGAGAAATATGCTGTACCGGTAAATGTGGTGACATAACGGGCTGTTGTATTGAAGCCGATACAGTCGACAATGGTTTCGTATGCATTACCATTGATACAGGAGACTGTTGGGAAGCTGGTGGTGGTGGTATTTGTGCTGTCGATGTAACAACAACGCCTGAACCATGGGCACGTACTGATTCGGGACAAACAACTTGAGGACCGTAACTAGATACGTTATACATTACCGGTGATGGTGTTGCTTTCCACGATTTATGTGCATGAGCATCGGTAGGTGTAACAGGTCCCCTACCGATTGGTGTAAAGAAGTTTTGATGATTTGTAACAACTATCTGTGGCACCGGTGAATTATTGGCATTCATAGGTGAAGTACCTTGATTAACAGGTGACGAATAGGATGGTGTCCCAGATCTTGAACTACTTAGGGATACTGAAAATACACATAAAAATTTTGTATAATTTTCCTATACGTACTTAATATTTTAGAGGTTAAAATAAAATTAAAAAAAAGAGTAAATCCTACATAAACATTGCTGGTAAATTTTGGCTCCTAAATCAAAATCCTGATATGCGTACATTTTTTAAAAATAAATTGATATTAATTTGTATATTTGTTTTTAATATTTGCAATTTTTATTTAGTTTTACAATTGAAGAAAAAAAACTTAAACCTTAACAAATTATTTCTTTCTTTGATATTTTGGCTGCATCTCTTGTTAAATTTAGTATACTGTATTTTCTTAGTTCATTGTGTTATTCCCTTAAAATTATTGCTAGTTTTCTTTTCATCTGTTCTTAATTGTTATATAGTTTTCATTCCTTTTTCCCAATTTCTATTGAAAACAACGGTTGTTGTTTAGTACAGTATTAAGGCGAATCCGACAGGTACTCAAAATCAATCAGCTGATGGCTCTTTTTTTCTCTATCATTGTTGTAAAACTTAATTTTATACATGAACCTGTATACCTACTGTGTTTACAAATATAACAACACATTCACAAAAAGGTACGTATGTATGTATGTATGTATATATAAACAAAAAAAGGTATGTATTTAAGAAAATCAATTAAATTGAATAAAGGTATTAGAAAAGGAACAAAATAATAAATTTTTTTTTTTTCTTTTAGAATTTCCCAATTTGACCAACGTTTAAAAATTTTAGATTTTTAAGCCATATGTATGTACATATATCTATGTATGTACCTTTATATATGTTAATGTGCACATATTAAATATGCATGTATAAAAATTGTGTTTTTTTCTACTTTAGATATACATACATACATGCAAACATACTATGCATCAGGGGTACAAACAATTTAAACGCAGTAGGTATACAGGGGCAAAATAAGGTTTAAATTATCAAAAGAAAAAAAATTTAGAAGAAGTGAATAACCACTTTTTCGGACTAAAACAAATTACAAATATTCATCAGCCTTAGCCAAAACTTAGAGAAAAAGCAAAAAATTACCATCGCTACTTATCTTAATGTGTAAAAAAACGCGCACCAACTATATTTTAGGCCGATGCGCCAGTTTGAGGTCTGCCCGTACGTCTTGAATCTCCGGAACTCCTAAATACACCAACGAACGAATCGTTAACGTTCGGTATTAATTATATACCGTTTGAGTTTGGTTACCGTTATTGATACCGAAACCGAAATAATTTGTTTCGCAAAATACCGTTTCTACTAGCGAACCTTGATTTAAACAGAAGCAAAACTTCACTTGCGCCTTCCTATGTATGTATAGTAAAATGCGAATCAACAACAGCTCTTTGCAAAAACGGCAAAATTCTACACATGGGTATTTAAAAGTAATCAACGCATTCTTTGATTCTTTTAGTTTTTGAATTGTTTGAGCATACATATGTACTTATGTAAGTATGAATATGTACGTACATATGTATGTACATAGTTTTTAACAAATGTAGCTTTTAAAAATATTAGCTTCACATCTTTTCTTTTATTATTTTTAAGCAAAAACTTATTAAAATTATTTTTTAAATGTTTCTTTTTACCTGTTATAATTATGGAAGTGTTTTAATTTTAAAATTTCAAACATGCTTAATTGTAAAATAATACACTTAAAAAAAATCAATTCTTTTTTTATTTTTGTATAAATAATTTTTTTTCAATTTTCTTTAATTAAAGGAACACTTACCCAACATATTTGCTACATCGGTTTCTTCCTGATCAAAGCGACCTGTTGTACGATAGTTAGGAGATGTTTCCGAGTCCCGAGAGGTGTCCTCATCAACTTGTGTCTTACTGCTAGAACGACTGCTGATATCACTGTTGAATTTAAATTTAAATAATTTTTTAAAAAAATAGTTTAAAGTAAATAAATAATAACAAATTTATTAAAATTTTGAGGCCCGCAGAGATTTTAATTAAAATAAGATAATTATCCCTACTCTACCAAAATTCAGTGTGAAATAGTTTGGTCACAAATACCTTTTCCTAATTATGTTTTGAACTTTTGGTCTCTCCATACTAAAATCCTTTGTTTTTTTAATGACAAATATTTCTCCGTAAAGAGAAAGGGGACCAAGAGAATTCCGATTCGGATCGAAATACAGAATAAAGGTTAAAGTAATTTGAAAATTTTTTACCTTGGAAAACGACTTGGACCAGTAGATCGCAATGAACTGCCTTTTTGGTTCAAGTGACGGGAGCAATAACCACGTCGCTGAGATTCTTTAGAACACAGGGAACACAATCGTCGCCACTGTTTGCCATTGAATTTCTTGCGTACGCCTGATTCAGATTCGACGATATCGCCTTTCTTAAAGCGATGCGGTGTATTTGCTTGAGATCGTGGTGTAGCTGGATGAGATCGTGGTGTAAGCCTCTGATCGACTAATGATGATGTACTGCCGCGAGATTGCATACTGCTGCGTTTACTGCAGCCAGAAAATTTTTCAGGATCAGCATCGCCCAAAGAAGCATAACCTTCGATATCGACGCGTTTAAGTTCATCATCTGAATCGTAAGAGTCATCATACGCAGGACCCGCTGAACCCGGCTGACGATGCTGTTGCACCTGTTGTTGCTGACGTTGTTTCTGATGTTGCTGCTGGTGTTGCATTACCATTTCGGTATCAGCTGGTGATGGTGCTATTTTATGCGCATCATTCAAGTGCCCATGACCGCAAACAGTTTGCTCTTGCTGATGGTGGTGCTGTATGCGATGTTGCTGCAGCATATGTTGGTCACTGAAACCACCACCACCAGTAATGCCAGTTGTGTTCATATCAACACAACCATTTTCATTTGGTATCACATATGCTGCCGTGCCGTTATTGTTACCGCTGCCACCATTAACAACATTTCCTGCATTCGAACATTGAAATGGTGACGTGGCTATGGTTCGGTAATAATCATCCGGCTTTTGTTGGGTATTTGTATGGGGGCAATGCAAAACATTACCGGTACTTAAAATTTTATTACTGGTATAGGTCAACTGTTGAGGCTGTTGCAGGTTATGCTGTTCATTGTACAAATTCTGATGATGCATTTGACTGCTGCCAGTAGCAATCGATGATGATGCCCTATTGCCCAAATGACGAACTAACGTAAGTCCTTGGGGATAACTAAAATTTCTTCTGAGATGAGGTGAAGCAACCACTTGTTTTACTAGTCCTAATTGTTGTCCAGTGGGCGTAACAGCAACGGGAGGTGATACCTCATTAAGTTCATCCCACCAGGGAGGTAACAATAAGCGCAAATCAGCTCGTTTTACGGTTTTAAGCTAAAGCAAATAAAGAGTAAATACGTTATAGTAGATTAACTCGAACATATCACACTCTACACCGCAAAACATAAAAATATTTTCTCAGTATCCGGTCGGTCGACAAACTAATGTTATTTGAATTTTAAGCGACTAGGTGGTATCTTACATTAATTATAACCCTATTTTTATTTACCTTTTGTGAATTTAATTAGTTTTATAAGTGAACTTTATTTATTAAAAAACCGACTTGTGCTAAACTTTGCTGGATATGACCTTTTTTAATGCAGGAGTAAAATTAAAAAGCAAATTTGTGATTATTTAAAACGTTTTGGCTAATTTGATTCAAAAGCAGTTAAATTCCAATCATTTAATTAATATCTACAACCAAAAAAATTTGGTTTTGCTTGTTTTCAAAAACAATTTTCAAAGAGCAGTATGTTCTTTTTTTTCTCAAGATAAATCTTAAACTAAATTTTTTTCGCCATTATCAGTTTTACACAAACTACTTTTTTTTTTTAAATTTAAATTCAACTTACAACTGAAGCTTCCCCAGTGGCAATTTGTACGGTAAATTGTTTTGTTGCTGTAATAACTTCTGTAACGGTGCCCTCAATAAAAACGCAACCATTTCGTCCTTCGATTGATGTACGTACACAAACTTTTGTATCCTCCAAAATCTAAAATATACACAGACACATGCAAGTATGCAATATTTATTTGAGATAATTGAATTTTTTTGTCAAATTAAAAACGAAAATCAATTTTAACTTTTTTTTGCAAAAAAAGAATAATTACGTACATCAGCTGCGGGTGGACTTGCGTCCAATATTACATTGAAACGCCCACTATTAAGTACATCCGTATAAAGATGAGTGCTATTCTCTGGTGGATCAAATTCAACTATAATTGAATTTGGTGGCACATCATTTGTTGACGGAGATGTTGCTGATGACGATTGACGTGTTATGCCTGGAGCGTAATAGTTTCCCAATTTAGCGAGTACTCTTGTATTATTCCAATCTCGTAGGTTGAGTACAATTTCTTCATTGGACGTTGCACTTGTTGATGGTTGCTGTTCTTGATATTGTTGTTGTTGTTCCTGTTGAGTTTTTTGCGGGGAGTTCACAGTTTGTTTTTGTTGTGGTGCTTGCTGTTGTTGTTGTTTATGTAGTAAATTATATCGTTGTCCGGCAACATTATTTGGATTATTTTTGTTGCTATTGCTGATATTCATATTGTAAGGAACACTTACTTCTGCTCCTCGTCCACCTGCTAAATGTGAACTAAAAACAAATTTTAAAAAAGATTTTGTAATTATGTATTTTTTTTTTAATTAAATTGTAAATTTTTGAAAAACTTATAAAATTAAACATTTCTAACCTTGTTATAATTGTTCGTTTTTCAGGAATTTCAATGCATGTGGCACCTTTGGCAGCAACGGAAATCAGAGACCCGCTACTGATTTCATTAGCATTGTTTAAGGTGCTTCTATTGTTGCTGTTTATCACCCCAGTTTTGGTTGTGCCACCATCCGTGGGGCAATTGAATGTTGTACGTATGGTGTACATAGACGCATTGTTGCCATTTGTTGTGGCTGCTGTTGTTATGCTGTTACCATTTAATGATTTAGCTAAGTTTGTCGATATCGTTGCTGCTGCTGATGATGATGATAAGGAGGATGTTGATGAAGGTGGTAATGATGTTGAGATCTGTTCTGTCGAATGCGAAAATTTAATCTCTTGATCCTGTTGCTTTGCATTATAATTGTTGCTTTCGTCCAATTCAGCTGGGTCGAATTTACGTTTCTTAGGATGTTGCCTAGGTATTGCGGTGGCAGACGTAAACGAGAATGTTGTTGTTGCTGATGCTTGGGCTGTCTGTGTTGATGATGTTGATGATGCCAACGACGCCGGTTGTTGGAGGTCATAATGAAGTTGTTGTTGCTGCTGGCTACTACTAGATTTAGTAACATGTTGGGCTGCTATAGAATTGTTATTACTCTCGTTCGCTGGTGTTGTAGATGTTGAGGATGTTGATGCTGCTGTTGTTGTCACGGCCACTGATGGTGTTACCATTTTAGTTTGTGCTAGATCTTTTACCGTTTGTTTCTATTGGTTGCTCTCGTAACTATTGAAAAATGTTGCTACCATTATTAATTGAAATCTAATACTGATTCCTTCCTTATACTTGTCAATACAGTGCGTTATGAGATGTGTTGCATTTTAGCATCTTTTTTTGTTTGCGATATTGCAACGCTCGATATGCTGCAATAAACATTGTTTTGCGAATTTTTTTGACGACAAAGCAACTTACAGCAACTAAAAGGCAAATTATAATTTGTCTATAAGTACGAGCAATTAAATATTTTAAGTTATTTAGAATTTTATTTTATTTATTATATTAACTAGTTTATGTATGAAGATATATATGTATAAGTATGTATTACAAATACCGTTGTTGCAGTTCAAATCAAAATTTAAGTAACTGAAAAAACAACGTTGTCGACTGTTTTTTTTTGTAATGTAAGTAATTGTTGTTACTTTAAACTGCATGGGTGCCAGTGATGCCATTTTAACGAATTTATTAGCACTAAGCAAAACCTATAAAAATTAAGTTTTCAGGACCAAATTTTTGTTTCTATTATTGTTTTTAGTCTTTTAAAGTTGTTTTTGTGACAAACTGAAAGCCCTTTATCAAAGTGCCTTAATAACTGGTATAAATTTTAATACCTACATATCGTCAGCTGAAATGCAAAACCACGTAGCTAACAAAAATCTTAAAACAATATTTTAACATATTTGTAATTTTAAACATGTATTTGCTTTTCCTGTATAATTTTGAAAAATTTATTTACGTGTTTTGCATTTTAAATAACGATATGCAATATCGAAGGTTCTAAAACAAATTTCAAACATTTCTGACTGTATCAATTATTGTAGGCTTAAAAAGGTCCTATTTGATAAATATTCCATAGAAATTTTCCAGATATGTATGTAAGTCCTTAATAAACCTACACTTGTTATTATGAACAAGGGCATTCTTATACACACATACATACATAATAAGACTTATTTTGGTTGGCGTAGTCGTTTTCAATTTTGGTACCGTCTAACAAATACGCCATGTTGAATGAATAGCACCCTTCTCGTTTTATGTGTCGAATTTACAAACAATCGACAAGACAACGCGAAACCACTTAAGTTGAATATGTTTAAAACAACTAACTTATTGTCTACACGAGACCGAATTTTGGAAGTTTTTATGTTCGCAATTGTCAAAATCTGTTGCTAACACAAAAAATGACAGTGTAGACCGCAAAGTTTAATAATTAAAAATAAGTTTTACAACACAAAGCTAAGCAATTATGTTAGGACACAAGCTGTTAAAATACGTTGTTGTTGTTTTAAAAAATTGTGTAAATAAGAAAATATTAAGAAATAAGGAAAAATTTTAACAAAAATTATATCAAAAGTTAATTAATAAAGAAACAATTTGACTTAAATGATAAGTGATAAATAAAAAAAGGGTTATAAACAATAAATATCCTGCATTTTTATTGATTTTTGCAGTAACCTTTTGCAACAAAAATTTTTAGTTTGTGTCCCTGCTCATTTACGTTTACCCCACTATAAACACAAGCCTAAACACAGACATTTTTTCTGATGTAATTTTGCTGACGTTATTGCTTATGTTTAGAAATAAAAAATGCACTACGTATAGCTCCAGCGCAATTTTAAACGTTTGGCCTTATGTTTTGTAAAGATTTCTGGTAACACTAAAATGCATACATATGCATGTGTAAATGCATGTACTTTTGAGCGTACGTATGTACTTTTAAACTTTTATTCCGGAGTAAAATTACTACTCCACCTACTACTACTACTACTGCATTAACGTTTTTGACGTAAATTTTTATTTTTGTATTTTTAAAGATTAACAAAACGGAATGAGAGGCTTAAAGTATTGTAAAAAAAAAAACAACAATATTAACACAAACCAAGATCTATTCATTTTTTTTTGTGCTCAATAATTTTTGTTTCTAAGAATTTTTTTTAATATAGTTGTTGCATTACAACTGTTCAACAAACGTTTTTGACCTTTACATTGACGATGTTGTTTGTATGACAGACTGATTGGTGCTGTTCAGAAAATTAAAAATATGAAAATGTAAAAAAAAAAAACTTAAAATTACGTTATATGAGTCAACATTATGTAATAACAAATATGTATGTGAATGTACATACATACATATGTATGTATGTACATGAAATAAGTATGCATAGATAGCAAATTATACAAAAAAAAACTTTAAAATGTAAAAAAAGGAAAAAAGTAAAAATTTCAATAAAATAAATTTTTAAATTTATAAGTATGTATGTATGTATTTGGAAAATCAACACACGGCACATTTTAAAATAAATTTGAGCATAAGTATGACCACTGCGGCTGTTCCTGACAGAGCGTAAAGTGCTCCAACTTTTTCGAGCATTGTATGTCACAAAAACACAAACAAAGTGAGCCTCCAAAGCGTCAATTGTTGTTAGTTTTGTCAAATTAAAAGCATTTTTTTATTGAATAACCGCATCTAATGTTAATCCAAAATGAATTAAATGATTTTTCAAAATGTTTCAAAATTAAATATCGATTATTGGAAAGCAAAGTTTAGTCAAATACAGACGTTTCCATTATAAGCAATGGGTTCGTACCCAATAATTCTCTCCTCTACACACACAAAGGATTTCGCGGCCCATAAAAGTGTCGTGACACAGTTGTTAAGAATCCCTGCCCTAAAGGATTGGCGAGAAATTCATGGTTTTACAGACGAATAAATGGCTGGTTGGTTGGTAAGATGGATAGATGAGTGTACTGACTCATTTGTATACAACAACTTCCAAGTTCTGCGACGACTGCTGATGCTAACGTATGTTGTACTGCTCTGTATATGTATGAATGTGTACAAACATGTTTAGGAGATTCACAAGATGTTTTATTCACCCCTATTCTGCATTTCGATTCGAATCGAAATTTTCTCCGTCGGTCTTTTTCACTGTGAAATAGTTTGGCAACAAATAACTTTTTCTTAGTATATTTTGGATTTTTAGTCTTTTTGTACTAAAATCTCGTGCTTCTAAATATTAAAACTGGAAAAATATATTTTTTATTTATATTTTGGTATATGCGTATTTGCATGCGGAATCGTAATCGAAACGCATAATAACCCCCATTATGTCCTTTTATCATAATGTTATACAATTTCACAATTGTTTTAAAACCTTCACCGACTATATGACACTCTGCGCAGGTGTTTGTGGAAATGTTATGACAATTTGATAAACATACCATACGACGTAGAATTTTTTTAAAACTATTTTTCTATGAAATAACAATGTTTTCAAAACTTATATTCGACGTTAGCCGAAGCTTTAACAAGATATATACCCATAACTCCATATTTATGTATGTGCATATGTGCTGGTAAAATTATTTTCGTCAAGAGATGTGACTCATTACAGTAAGAGCTTTACAAGAGTAAAGGTTAAAAATTTTATGTTGAGCTAGTAATTAACCTGCTACTTCGTAAGCGCAATTTTAACTACATATTTTTAAAAACAGAATACTTAATACGAAGAAGTGCTTTGGACATTAAAAAGAAAAACTCGTATGATTTTATATACAATCTTAATCCAGGATTTATAAGTTCATATTTCTTAAAAGTAAAAAAAAAATCAAAATTAATCTTTTGCCTAGTTAACTGACTTAGGACCTCCATCTGGTCCTCCGTTTACATTTCTAGACTTGTCTGAAAAATTTTTTAAAATAATTAAAAATAGGGAAAAATAAGTTTTGTTTACTTCCGACTTTAATATTGGATAATAGGTAGTCCTTAATTTTATATTTCTAGACTCATTATCATAAATAGACAAAAAAAGTACCGTGATTTGAAGAATTTTTTTTGCAGTCAACTGTAATTAACTGCCAAATATCTTAAAAATTTAAAAATATGCATTTAGAAGACTACAACTAACGACTTTTTCAGTTTTTTTCAACTATAGTGCAGTTATTCGGAAATACGCACAGTCAGCTTAAATGCATAAGGACGGTACTATAAACAACAGAATGAACTTATTTAAAACATAACATAACATACATACATACATACAAAAAAGACACATGCATAGCATATGCATACATATATGTACATACTTACATATACATAAATACATATTTGCATGAATGTATGAATAAATACATCAACATTGAGAAAATACCTCAAAACGGTATGATGAAAAACTGTATTATTAAAGTATCCCACCAAAGAACGCTGCATGGCAACCGGCTTGAAGTTATACATAAATTCAATATACAAACATACGTTTATGTATATAGTTAGGCCTTCAATCCATACACCTACTGAATGACTTTTTCTACTTTATGACAAAACAGAAAAAATGCAAACAAACGCTGTGTAAAACAACTAAAAATATAAACAAAATGCTAAAAGAGAGAAGATGAAAATAAAAAAAGAGTCTACAGTGCTAAAAATATAGCGTTCGTACAGATAAGAAAGAAAGAAGTTTTATGTTATTGTTTAATCTTACGACTAACCCACACCCCCCAACTCATTTAACAAATTATTTTTTTTTTTCTCCAAACACTTATTTGTTACCCTTAGCAGCAAAAGAGTTAATAAACTAGACGTTTTTATGTTAATTTTTAATTAAGCGATTTTTAGACTTTTTGGTAGCCGATTTAAAATTTGTTTTGATCCTTATTGGTTCTTAAGACAATTTTATTTTCTTAATCATTGGTTCTTTTTACTCTTTCGAAGAGCATTTAGGCCGCCTTTCATTTGTGTTATTTAGTTACGGTTTCGGTAATCGGTTTTTTAAGACAAATTAATTGTTAGACCAGAGCGTTTAAATCTGGTGTTTGAACTTCCAACGTGTAAGCGGAACCATAGGTACCAAGTCAGTGGATGTGGTTGACATTTAGAAATAGCTCATTTTCCTATTAAATGAAAAAAAATTTTCGGTACCTATAAAATTAAAACTAAGACACCAAGCTGAGTAACTGACATTCAAAAAACAAAAGTGGCAGCCATTAGTGCATTGCTTAAAAAACTGCTACCACTTCCAAGTAAAAAAAGAATTAATAAATTGAAGTTTTTAATTTATAAAAGCAGGAAGCAAAATTTGAATAATCCAATCTGGCATCTCTTTTCCTTATTTGTTTGTATAATTTGTCTCGTATTACAGCTAAATTAAATCCTTAACGCTTAGTAAAGATTAAATTATTTAATAGGCGCGGTGTTCTGCCACGTTGATATTTTAAAAATCAAAAAACCTTTTCCGCTCTTTTTTAGGGTTGGCTGGAGAGGGCACGCTTAAAATACCATTTGAAGGCTTTAAAGCTTTCGAAAGTGAGTTCAACTTTTATTTTCTTAAACAGTGGCTGTATAGCCGTTTGTTGTTTTTCACACACAAAAATGTTTCTTTAAAAATACATATAAATTTAAATAAAAACATCAAAACAAGTGACAGTTACCAGGAGCCAAATCGTCGCATTCGATTTGAACAATAACCATTATAAAAACGCAAAAATATTTTTTTAATATTTTGCAGTTCACAACACTTATTTAAACTCCTTTTACGCTTTCCACTTTCAGTGTTAAATGTTTCATTTTTTCATTCCGTAATTTATGTATTTTATTTCACATTCGTTTATTTTTTCATTTCTCAACACTTTTCATCTTATCAACATTATTTTTTTTTTTCTATAAAAAAAAATGATGCAAAAATATATACATTTTAGTTGTTGTCAAGAAGAAACAATCTTTGAAATATTCAAAACAATGAATGACATTCACTGCATCTGAAGGGAGCAATTGAGCAAGAGGGGATATGTTGGGCAGTGGAGAAATGCAAAAGAAAAAAAGTCAGGCATTAGGATGAGTTCAGTTGGAATGCAATCAAGTAAGTGACTGAGCTTTGAAGGGTTTAGTGTTGAGTTTGTAAAAAAAAACATTTGGGTACAGTAAAGCTTTGTTTTGGTTTTGAGTTTGATTCCATTGTTTATATTATAAATTAAATATCATAGTGTTTACATAAACTTTTACTAATTCAATTCTAAATCGTTTTATTTTTTAATTATTTATTTATTTAAATGTATTGCTTTTCCTTAAAAACAATGAATTTATTGTTTGGTGTTATGGCTGTTTACACACAAGCTTTTATTAAATAAACTAAATTCTATGAAAAATTACTAAAGCTTTTTGAGCGAATTTAAGTTTGTCATACATAATGGAGATTAGAATAATTTAAATTATTATTTTGTTTGCTGTAATAAATGCCCATTTTCTTACAAAATCATCGCTTATGCCAGGGTACACGTATAGCAGGTAGGAGCGATTCTACAAAAACAACTAAACCGTCATAAGAACGTCAAAGACAAATAACAAAAACTCACAAAATCTTTCTTCTTCTTTTTGAGCTTTTTTTACAATACTACAGTTGTTGTTTGTAGAAAAGAAAGAAAAAACATAAACAAAATTTGACATTAATATAACGAAATACCGTTACTCAGCTGTTTATCTGAGGCTAACTAATATATGTATGTACGTGTACCCTTGCTTATGCTTAGGCATTACAACACAAAATTTAATTTTAAATTTTGAATTGGTCTTAAAGCCAATACAATAACATTTGTGTCGTATTTTCAATTTTTACACCAATATTTTTTTCTCTCGTTAAAGTGCAGCAAAGCAGTGCACAGGGTACACTTATCAGGTAGCCTCAGATAAACAGCTGAGTAACGGTATTTCGTTATATTAATGTCAAATTTTGTTTATATTTATGTATTTTCTTCCTTTTATACAAACAACAACTGCAGTATCGTTAGAAAAACTCAAAACGAAGAAGAAAGATTTTGTGATTTTTGGTATTTGTCTCTGACATTCTTATGACGGTTTTAGTTGTTTTTGTAGAACCGCTCCTACCTGATAAGTGTACCCTGGCAGTGCATTTGTTTCATCTTTATAACTGCAAATTCTTTTTTTATTGGTGTATGACGTATTTCCAAGTTTTATTGTACTTTTTTGTGATTCACCTTCTTTAAATGTATGTAAATCTCAGAAAGTGAATAGTAAAGCAAAACAAGGTTAAGAAAATTTTGAAATTGTGGATTTGAATTAAAGTAGGAGTCAATTTCTAACTCAATATTTTCATTAAATGTGGCATGTGGAAAATGAGTAATTTTACGCGATGCTGCAAAATAGTAATAAAATATATTGCTTTAATGTCTTAAATTAATTTTCTGTAGACCATAGCACTTTTGAATACAATATTTTTAAACTAATAAAGAAGTTTACTTCAAATCTTATTTAAATTTTTAATTGTTTTTTAAGCAAATTTTTATTCAAAAACATATCGTTACCATAAAAGCAAATGGGCCCAACATCACATTTAAACACACATTTTTAAAAATCTTTAGACTTTTATTATTGAAAGTTACGACATTTTTAAGAAATTAAAAATGACATGGCATTTTTATAATTTAAAAAAGCCGCCCTAAGCGATATACAAGTTTTGAGTTAAAACTTTTGGCTTAATTTTAAAATTCATATATATTTATTGGAAATGCTGTTTGTGCAATATTCAAATTCTGTTAATTATTTTGACTTTTCTTAATAGTAAACAAAAATGATTTCTATCACTTGTATTTTCAGATGGCGATAACGTATGTTTTTGTATTTTAATCAAAGTAAGAGAAAGATTTTAAGCAAAGTTTAATATTATTCTAATAGAAAGGAAATTAAATTTTAAGTTTTTTTTAATAACTAAAAAATATGTAAATGAATTATTGTTCTCGTTTTAAATTTTTTCACAAATAATCTTTATTCCCCTGTATTTTTGTGAACGAAATTATTTTCATTCTATGTATATTATTTGTAATTTACAATCTATTGTTAAAATAAAATTTGGCTTAACTTTAAACATTATAAAAATGCACATTAATCAGAAACGCAACAAGTTAAACAAATATATCGTCGACCAATTCCGACCGACTGCACTATCAGTAAACATTTATTGCAATTTGACACCAGACATACTAATATTTGTATGCTGTATGTATTAAAACATAAGTAAGCCAAAATTTAAACAGCCATACAGACATACATAATTAAAATTAAATAAAAATACGGTTTCAAAGCCAGTTTACTACGCTTAGCAGTCAGACATTGTAAAACAGCGTTGTACACCGTTTCCCATTTAAAAACGCCTTTTAGCAAGTCAGTTAAAAAGGTTCAACAGAATGATAACAACATATTTTGAAAATAAAAAGGGCTTGTTGGAGAAAATAACTAAAAGACAACTTGAACAGAAGGTCAAACAAAAAAGCTCCTTCTTTTGTTTTATAACTTAAAGGTTTAAGATTATTCGTTGACTTTTATTATTTATTTTAAACAACATATGTATATTAATTAACATCTCATTGGTAATCATTGTTTTCAATATGCACATACATACACACATATGTATGTACATTATTCTATTAATTTCAGAGTATTTTTTTACGGTGATTTTTGTAACTGCAACGTGTGGCAGTTCCCTTAATGCGAAAAAATTATTTGAAAAATTATCAATTTAAGTCTAAAACAGAATGAAAATTGTCAATAAATAAAGTTGTCATATACTGAATAGTCTACTCAAGGTATATTCAACAAGGTAGAAACAACTGATCAGCTGACTTCTATTTCCGCCATATGTTATCTAGCTTAGCTTGGACACTTGCTTATGTTGTACTGTGTGTTCGCTACATTTTCGACAACAAAGCTGGATTTTGCAACAACAAAATACATGCTGAAATTTTACAGGAAGTTGTTGTTTTAGGGACGTTCCCACCTTTTTATTCCACCATGAGTCTACTGTTCCTTTTTAACTTTTTGATAAAAGGGCTACCTACCTACTCACACCCGTCAAATTTTCAAAAAAAAAAAATTTTCAACAAAAATTGTATTTTGGAGAAATGAAATACTAAATAATGTCAAAAACGCTTTAAGCAATAAAAAAAATTAAAAAATTTACACTCTTTATCTATAATATTTTTCACAATGCAATCTTAAATTCAAATCTCCTTAAAACTTAATTGTATGCTTACACAGGGGCCAAAATCCGAGGTTTGCTCTTTCAATCATCTTCCGCACCCACATTTGCCTGATAATTTGAGCCCATAGAAAAAAAAATTGACATCGTCAAAACAAGTTTTTTAAATCGTCAAAGGATCGTCAACTTAATAATGTTTTACTTAACGGGGGAACAAAGTAGGCTTATTAAGCGCTTATTTGACAGATGTCTATGGCATAGTTGTAAAATAAGCCCTGAATGAGCCTAATTTAATTTTATAAATACGAGCGTTCATTTAAACACGAAGATATTAAATCGTTGTGACCCTATTTACCAAGAAAATATCGTATCTCTATTGATAAAAAACCGCCTAAGCCAAACGTCAACAATTTAAGAAAGCAAGTCTAAAATGCACCAGGTACTATCGAGAGCTCAGCTGATCGATTTTGTTTACACTTTGAAACTGTCAAAAAGGTGAAACAAGTCGATGAAAAACTATCGGCAGTGGCTCGAAAAAAAACTAAAACGATGGTTCTGAAATTAAAGCGCTGTTTATAGAACACGAAAGGTGAAACGTCTTGGACGTTTTGTTTTTGTTACAATAACAAAATACACACAAAACGTTTAAGACGTTTTGCCTTTCGTGTTCTATAAACAGCACAAAAGTGTTTTTAAAGAAAAACAAAACAAGGTAAAACCTAACGGCACTTTTAAGTGTTAAGGTGTGGACTTACACCGATAAAAATGGCGGTTCTGCTCAGCCGATTTAAGCCTGCTTAAAACTTGTCGGCGTGCTATCGGTTTTGAGTCGGTCGACTTGTATTACTACTTATTTTAGCTGTTTTTGACATTGCTAGAGATTTTTTGCAGAAACAAAACGCATGTGTTTGTTTTTGTTGCCGCCATGGTACTAAATTTTCTTAGCTCAAAAACCATTACTGATGTGTTGTAGACTAGAGGCCAGCCCAAGACGACACTAAATAAGGCATCATCTCGAATTTTCAATTCATTTCATATACCTTACGTGTGCACACATAAAAATAAGTACTGCGTTGTATTGTTCGCCATCTCTTTTGTTTACTTAACTTAACTTAAATGAAAAATATATTCACACTTAAGCTTACTTAAGCAAACAACCACGGCACATCAATTCATCATGATCGCACACTTCCATTTCAATTCATCTCGAAACTTTACTGTTGGCGGGATGTTCCTGGTGTGATAGTTATAAAAAACGGGGGTTGATTTTGAATGTACATACATATGTATGTAATGTAATGCAATTACGCATGAGTTTTATATTGATTTGCCTGCTTGTGTATATGTTTGTTTGTGTATGTACCCACTCAACATTGTGTGTATTATTATTTGTTAACATAACAACAACATTACTCTTAAGTCTTTGTTGTTGTTGCCACACCATAAGCACAGTAATTTTTTTTTATCGACCACAGTGCCTAACACCACTCTTTATTCTTAACTACTCTACACTGCAGCACAAAAACTGTGTCAGCTACTCTTCATTTCAGAACTTAAACCGTTTAACCGCACAATAACATAAGAATTAAAAAATTATACGGTTCTTGAATTAGCTTGAATAGGACTTGATGCAGGTCTCTATTGTAGACTAATAAAAAGTAAACAAACAACATGCTGTTTTAAAAAAATTAACATTTTCCATGTTGTCTGTCACATTCAAACATTCAAACTAATTATTATTGCTCAACATTCATTTTGAAGCGTGTAAATAATATCTTAAAATCTATAAAAAAAAAATGGAAACAAAAGGAAAATATTTGTAACTATAAAATAAAACTATATGTGTAGGCAAATGTTTAATAATATGCGTAGGTTTACAACAACGTTGTTTCGTTTTTCTACTACAAATCTCCCTTTCTTTGTCCCACATTTGTTTAAAGAAAAGGTTTGAAATTTAGCGTTTTTTCCGAAATAATATTTGTTGTTTACATATTAAAGAAAAAAAATCTGCAAAACCTTTATTACAATTTAATTTTTTTTTTTAAATATATAAATATCGCACATACGTATGTATGTATTTTTTTATTACAAAAAAAATATTGATGATACTTTGTCGTGAAATTATTAGTTTGCCACACGGCACATTTAAAAAAATAAAGATAGGAATTGATGATATTCCAAGATTCTAATATATTCGGTACTCTAAAAGTAAGAAATGTCAAGCTCCAACTTTGCTTCATATCCACAATTGTAAAGTTAACAAAAGATTGTTTTATTTCATTATTTATATTCAATGTCAAAAAAATGCTCATTTATAATTAAAATGTGAATGCTACATTCAAATAACACAAGTGTACACGGTTTTGGAGCTGAGCAACTACAAGTTATTCCTAAAGCTATTTGGAGTGCTCAATTCGCATTCGGGTTCCGTTTTTTCAGATTGGTTTTAGTTTTCGAGATATTGCATAGTTACCGTTATTTGCGTTTTTTAAAAAGATGATGTTACTTATATGCAAATATCTTCAAAAATATTCGTCGGTTTATGCAATTATTATTTTTTATTGAAAGATAATAAAATTGCTAAACAACTATGGGTCGTTTGTAAGGATTAGTCAAGAAATGATTGTGTTACAATGGACACAATTTCAAAACTCATGAAAAATTTTATGATATTTGGAAATGTTGCTCTTTTCAACTAATTTTTTTACACCAGACAATTAAAAATTTTGATATTTTATTACATAGGACATTAGCTTATTTCAATACGCACATTTTGCGCTAAACAAGACCCAGATTGGTGCAAAATCACAAAGCTACAGAAGGTTTAGTAAATAAACACACTTTTTGCTTCCAAATGATTGGCGGTTATATGTCAGTGACTTTTGTTTCAGTGTGAAGACAGTTCCACTCCTGCAACCGCGATGCGAGCAATTCTGCTTTTTGTTTCAAAAAATCTAAATCACGAATAAAGTCATTTAGAATACTTTGCGATATTATGTGTGTTTCTTCCATGCTAAAATCTTCGGTCGGTGACGAACAGTTCGTCGGTTACAAACTGAAAGTTCACCTAGAATTTGCACTCACACCTGGGCAAATTGGCAAAGGGTCATTGTTCGTACGGGGAACTAGCTTGGACACTGATGACACGTCATATTTATACTTTGATAGTTTTTTTGCATTACGACCGATCACACTCATCAAGGAAAAATAACAATCTTAAACACGATTTTTCGGCTGTCTTCATAATATTGGGATTAAAAATAAAAAGTATGCTTCTTGACCAAGTAACCAGTTGTACAGTTTTGTGCTACACGCTTTACAAAATAATTTCGGTACCCACGGCTTGTGAGTGTTTTCCACACAGATATCAAAATAATAAGAATATGCATCTCTCAGCGCTTTAAATATTTTTCTTCTACTTTTTCCGATAATATAACATCCCCAAACATAACAAAAACGCTTAGAATCAACTTTGCCCTTTTTTCTTTCCATTTTAACACGTTTTGGAACAAAAACTAACTTTAAGTTTACAATTGAAATGGCGTTTCCACCGATGCCAACAGTTGATGGTCGTTATTACAGTGCAGTGCAGCCAAGATGCAAGAGCCCGAAAACTAGAACCAATCTTAAAAAACAAAAACCGGATTCAAATTCAGCGCCTCAAGTAACGTTCAGATTTGTTCTCATCGGCTCAGCTCCAAAAGTTGACCGGAATGTGTAAACTTGTGTAAGTTGAATCAAAACAGCAATACCATATCATTAGGATATAATAATGCAAAACAAACCAAGAAATTAGTTTGCGTTATTAATAGAACAACATGCACTACTTTGCTGCATTTCAATGGAAGGAAAATATATTTCTGTTGAAAATTATGATTTTTGCTGTTTTTCTGATAAAATCTTAAAAACTTTTTATATTTTGTTTAAAAAATTTATTATTTGTTTTTTAAAACAAATGCCTGTATCGACGACGTGCTTGTATATTAAAAATACTAGATTTTTTGTGTATATTTTTTAAACAATTAAATCAAACATTCTCTATCGTTTTACTTGAAAACACCTTGCTGCACCGCGAGACAAACCAGCAATTTCCCGACGACTTATTTACATTTAATAAGGGACTTTGTTAGTGGGACTGTAAGCAAAAAAAAAATAATAATACATCATGTTTCTTATATTTTTAAAATTATTCTTAACTATAAATTGTTTGCAGGTAAAGGTAAATTTTTGACTTACATAATCTCAATTTTTATTTTTACTTTTGAAATTATTTTTTTTCCGATTTGTCAATTCACTTAAACAAAGAAATTATATTTTAGGCGGTATTTTGGAAAATTTAAAAATAAAAAAAAACACTTTTTCTAATTATCTTAAAAATTAAAAAATTTAAAATAAAACTGAATTGCCAACCAAAATTACTTTTCTTTCAATCTTTAAGAATTTATAATGTTATAAAGTATATTTGTGTATGTATGTATGTACATACATATGTATACAGATATGTTTATTTACATGTATGTATATTATTGCACTTTCATAAAAATATTTATATCACTAATATTTATTTAAACATTTAAGTACTCATACTATTACTACTGTGTATGTTTAGTGATTAAAATAAATTTTTTATCTTTCCCATTCACCGATTCGCCTTTTGAAGACTGAATACTACAATTTTTTGTTTGTAAATTTAAAATTGTGCTCTTAAAATTGTTGTTTATATTATAAAAAAAAAAACACAAATAGACACAAATGCTATTCATTAATTAAAATTAACACAACGAACGAATGGCAACAAAGAAGCGTTCTAAGATCAATAATATGAATGTAGCGGAAAAAACGTACAACAACGTAGACAAAATAAATATTCAAACATACTTATATACATAAAGAAATAGCGTTACTGACTGTACAGCCCAAATGCGGTAAAGGCAAAAATAATATATGAACTGCGGATACCCATACCGATGTATGGAAGCTTTCGATATTCAAGCCATAATGCATTCAACACAGCGGGCAACCGACTATAAATCTGTCAAAATTGACGCTTATATAAAGACGATAATTTCCACACGATCATAGCTGCACGGCAACCATAACATTGCTGTAGCTTTTTAAAAACTAGTCAAACAGTTCCAAAATATTAAGTGAAAACTTGAAATGATAAATCTGAACCTTTTGGGACCAAACGAGGACTCAGACAATTAAGAACTTTGCGAAATGTATTTGCAAATATTAGGAATGAGTCAAAAGAATGTGTCTGGCCTGGTAGTTGCAACTGTGAACGTTGGCTACTATAATTTTGGGGTTCTTGAAGAGCTTCTATTCCTCCGCACCGCAAATAATAAGATAAATGTTACCAACTAGGATATACGAAGATTAGTGGCATCGCATATATCATGATGTATGCCGTCATTGTTGTACGAATGAAAAAATATGCTCCAGCAAGAAAAGTTTTTATATATGATCCCGAATACATTCGAAAAAAGGGACGACCAAAGCTCCGTTAAAATTATTTCACAGATCTAATTATCCGGAATTGAAAAAAAGCGTAAAAGCTCGAGGTTTTCGCAGGAAGAAAAGTGTGCCGTTCACAGTTCATACATTTGGCTTGATTGATTGATTTGAAAAGAACAATAAATACCCTTTTCTGTGTACTTAATGTCACTCAACAATGAACAAAACTTGTCGTTTATATTGAGACATCCTTTGAATTTTAAATGCGAGAATAACATTTAGCACCTGATCTTTGTTACCAGCGAAACACATTAGACAGGAAAATACTAACATAATCTTTAACATAATAATACTTTTAAATGTTTTTAACACCGTTGATAAAGCAAAATAGTATTGAAGACCAAAAGGGCAAATGACGACTTTGACTTTTAATTTCTTCTTAAAAAAATAATTCATTTTTGGTTTTTATCTTTTTTTTTAACGAATAATAATTATTTTTGATTTTTTTTTTTTTTTGGAGAGCTAATTGTTATTTTTTAAACAATATTAAAATTAAAAAATTGCGATTACTCTTATCATGATTTTTTTTGTAAAAATTTAAAAGTAACCATTATTTATTTCTGTTAAAAAAATCTCAAAAAATTATAACTTTTTTTACAAAAATTATAGATATCAAATGCTTATTATTTTTTGAGATTTATTTTTTTAGCATAATTATTACGGTCCCTGGTTTTTGTAAATATACATTTATTTTTGTTTAATAAAAAAAACCGTCGGCAAAAAAAACAATATATTTTGTAAAATTGTTTAAGCCAACGATTTTTTTTCAATATTTTTTTAATACGAGAGTTAAAATGAGCACGTATTCGATGTGCTTTTAAGTTATTTCTTTTTTTTCAATTTTGTTTAAGTCGTGTCTTTTTTTCCAATTTTCCAGTAAGCCCACACCATAAACGCACAGTAACCAATAATTGCTTAACATTATAATACAAAATAGGTATCAACATGAATCTCAATAACATACTTATTAATGTAATTTTTCTTATATCTACAAAGCTATATGTATGCATGTATATATAAAAACGATTTTTTTTATATTGTATTAAGGAAGGCATTTTTTTGATATACATATGTATGTATTTTTTTCTATAAAAACTTAAGACACGGTAAGACTATTTTTTTCTAACTGTATGATTTAACTTTTAGTCTGCACGAGATAGAAGTTTGGAAATTCTTATGTTCGCAATTGTCAAAATCTGTTGCTGACACAAAAAATGACAGTGTGGACCCCAAATTTTAGTATTAAAAAAAGTTTGGAAATAAGTTTTACAACACAAGGCTGAGCAATTATGTTAGGACACAAGCTGTCAAATTACGTTGTTGTTGTTTTAAAAAATTGTGTAAATAAGAAAATATTAAGAAATAAGTAAAAATTTCAACAAAAATTACATCAAAGCAAAGTTAATCAATAAAGAAATAATTTTAATTAAATAAAAAGTGTTAAGTAAACAAAAAAAAAGGTCATTTATATTAAATATCCTGAATTTTTTTTTTTTTTTTGATGTTTGTAGTAACCTCTCTCAATCAAAAATTTTTAGTTTGCGTCCCTGCTCATTTACTTTGCTCCACTCTGAACACAAGCTTAAACACAAACATTTTTTGTGACGTCATTCTGCTGACGTTATTGCTTATGTTTAGATATACAAATGCACGTCTAGACCCAGCGTAACGTCTTAAAACTGCTTGCCTGTATGGAGTTTTTAAAATGAAAAAAAACTTAAATCAAATAAGCAAAATTGGAAAAAGAAAATATAATTATTTTTGAATTATTTTTTATCAGCCCCACTGTATATTAATAAACACAGATTTGTGTCTTTAAATATAATCCCAATAAAAAGCTGTCTTTTAATATAATCCCAATAAAAAGCTGCCACTTAAAATATAAATGTTGAATGCCTTGTATGGGTTAAAAAAACCCACAGACACACTAACAAACAGTAATAACACGGCGTCAGACTCTGTTGACGACAACGTGGATCTATACAAGGTTGAAGCGTTAGTACTACAAATACAACACCAACAACCATATGACATTTTTACATTGTAAATCCGGGGAGACAAACACCTAGACGTCAAAAAAAAAAAAACAAAATCACAAGCCAATAAAAAAAAGTATGCAGCCTTTGACGTCTAAGTGTGGAAGCAAATCAAAGTAAACAATAATCAGCTGCTGCCATAAAACTACCTTTTTAATAAATACACCTTGGTTGAACATAATAAGTAGTAGTTTATTTTTCTGTATATTTATTTACATACATTTGTATTTTTTTTATTACTTTTATTGTTGTTATATCTATGGATGGGTATTTTAATAAAATTTTCTAAACATATGGCGAATTCACAAGGTGCGATACGATAGCGTATTGTATTATTGTCATATAATTTCACAATAGCATAAAAATTTTGTTGTTGCTCTTCATACGAAACTTGTTGTGAAACAATACAACTTTGTTTGATATGTTTTTTTGTAATGTCATATTATATATTATGCGCCAAGCGCCTAAAACGAAACGGCGAGTTTTTTAATTAAATTTTAAGAGCCGCTAGCACTCGCATCCGTTAAAAATGTCTATACTAAAAACTTAGGCAAACCCGCCAAAGAAAATTCCTCAAGCCGCCTCCGCCGGCAAAAATAGCCGGCACTGCTCTCTGACACATCAGCTGTTTTTTGTTTACGTAAAAAATAACAAAATTCTTGTGATTTTTTATTAAAACTTTGCTTATTTTAATGAATTTTAGAGATTCTAACCAGGTTAGATATAGACCATTTTGTGTTTTCATGGGTCTAATTTCTACAAATTATTAAGTTAAGCCAAGAGCAGCACCATATATATGTACATACATACATATGTGCTTGTTTTTTATCGTTTGGTCGTATCAGCTGATTTAGATTTTAAATACGACACCTACAAATATACGAAGAGTTGTTCACAACGGTCATATTTTTTGGTTCTATTATTTTACAATATATGATTTCACAAGACCTTGTGAATTCACCAATAGTATTTAGTGTAGTATGATAATAAGTTTAGACACGCATACATCCCTAAACAAAAATTCATTTATTTTCATTAATGTTAATTTTATTTACTTTTAAAGAAAAACAAAATAAAAAGAAATACTTAAGTTCCATTCAAAAAGAGCTTATTTTTTTCGTTTACTTTTTGTTCATGGTTTTGTTATTGATGATAAAAAGTGGTATATGATTAGGTGCGTTAGTTTGTCATTTTTATTATAAAAACTGAAATACATAATATAGCTAACTATTTGTTTTTTTTCTAATTTTACAATGTATTAATTTTCTTACATACTTACTTTAAATTTTAACGAAATAGCGCGTTGTTAAAACCAAATATAATACCTAGAGTAGTTTTCCGATTTAACGAACCTTATTGTTATCAGCCATGTTTGTTAAAATGAAATGTTCTTTATATCCAAAACTCAGAACGAAAAATATCCTTCTATATGAATACTTATATACTCAAAACTCAAAGTATATTTAGAATTTTTTAAATAAATTATTAAAGGAACACAGAATAAGTTTTTTATTTGTAGTAACAACAATAATAATAATAATATTATTAATAAAATTGTCAGGAACATACATAATTCGTAAAATATTATTAAAAAAATGCCAACTTCTATTCATTTTTCCTTACAAAAATTGTTTTGGAATAAACATACTTACACCCTACATGGTTGCCGTTCAAAGTTTAATTTTTTTTTTAATTTTTTTAATAAGTCTATTCAAGCTTTAGGTCTATTTTATATTTATTTTTCACAATTTTTTTTCTTTTTTTTCCTTTCAATATTTCGCCACTCCGTTGTGTGGCATCATCAGGAAGTTTTATTTAATGTTAATGTTCGTTAATATAGTTTCAATAAATAGTTTTCGGCTTTTTTACAATTTTCAATAATATTTTTTAAACATGAATTTTAAAATATTTTTTAATTTTTTTAAATCGCTCCCACAGCTTCCAGGGTGCTCCTACAAAGGTCAAATGTTATACCGACCCCAATTAGTTTTTCCCCCAAACATATTTGTAAAACGTACTTACCCCCTATCTACAGCCTTAAGCAGGGCTGCCATATAAAATAACAAAAATTAGGGTAAAACCCCTACATAACAGACCCCCATTAGTTTTTCCTCCCAAACATTTTTCTAGAACTTACTTACCTCTATTTAAAAAAATTAAGGTAAAAACCCTTACGACTTCCCCGTAGTCATTCTAAAAAGGTTAAAACATGACACCGACCCCAATTCAAAAATTAAAAATATTTTATGCATAAATAAAACAAATTAATAAAAATAAAGCTGTAAAAATTTTTCTAAATTTTTGTCACTTTTTCATCTTAAAAAAATTAAACAAAAAAGCTTCTATTTGTAATTGAGCTAAAACTGTCTCCTCTAAAACTTAAAATCGAAGATCATACATGTTACTTAAGATAATTTGGCTGTTAAAGCACGATATGTTAGTATGCATGTACACGCATATGTACATTTTACATACATATGTAGGCACATACATACATACATATGTATATGTTTTCGAATCTTTATGACAACTTTTCAGCACAGTGAACGACAGCAACGGCTGGTTGGCAAAGGTGAATTCTACATCAGTTAAAAATTTAGCCAAATGTTTTTCTAGGAGCACGTGCTAGAGTACATTGTTATCTTTTTTTATTTTTATATTTTCTTCGTTTTTATTTGGCTATAAATATTTTAGGTTTTTCTGTTTGTTTTCGTGTTTTTCGCAATTTTTACTTGCTTCTTAAGAAAATACATACAAACAACAAAATTAAATAAAATAACAAAGAAAAAAAATAAAACAATTATCTAATTCAAATAAAAAAACTCATTTGTATCTACGTATGTATGTAGAGCAAATGTATGCGATGTGAAACTATTCGGTAAGTTTTTTTTTTATGTACGTACATATGTATGTTTGTATGTACAGACATTAGGGTTGAGTGATCTTTTTTACTTAATTTAAGTTTTGCTGTGTGGTCAATTGATCTTCCGTAGCACGTTTACATTATTCCAGTTATTGCACAATGGGCCGCGAGTGCAGTTTTTTTAGTCAAATTTTTGTTTCCATTGTTTAAGACAGATTTGTGCGATGTTATAATTTTTCTTTCGTTGTATCAACATATGTATACTTTTTGACATATGGGCATTTCCATGTCATCGTACGTGACATTTGTACGCCTACAAAGTGGTGTAGATTTTGCAAAAAGAGTGGTAACTGAAAAATTGTTTCGTCAATATGTTACATTTAAAGGGTGCTATAATCTAAAAAAAAATCAGGACTTTGAAAACCTTGCCGGTCAAAATATCGGGCGAAAAAGGCGCATATCGTACGTGACAAAAAACGGAAGTGATGTCGAGGTGCATGCACATATATACGAAAACCTGCGAATTGTAAAAGTTTTTTTCCTTTCTTTAAGTTCTTTCACCAAGCCAAATATTTTTCCTTGATAATCCATAATTTTTAAATACAAAAAGATTTTTAGATGATTTTGTTACGAACAAATCTTAATATCGTTCGTGACATACCGTATGTGACAGATTTTTCTCTTATAGTATTTGTCTAAAAAAAATAGGTTTTTTTAATATAAGTATACATAACAAATTTAAAAAGAATTAAAAAATGTTTATTCGGTGATAATAGCAATAAAAACAATGAAAGGTTATTTTCATTTCTTACTATACACTATGTACTTGGGCGCTGGCACTTAATTATTAAATTTTAATTTTTTCTCTTACTGAATACGCAGTTTGAGACACATTTATATACTGACTATCATGATAAGTAAACGAATGAAGTTTTCTTATTTTTGGGATGGGCTGGACATTTTGCCATTTTTCATGGAGATGAGCAGAAAACCCTTCAATCTCTTCGGTAGCAACATAAAACAAATTAACTCCTTCCACATATTTATGAGCACATTCATAAAATGAGAAAGCATCTGGCAAGATTAATTTTTTTGCTTTTACAATTTGCCTGACCTTTCTTTTAACAGTACCACCTACTCCATCAACTGCACCTTTACTATGTGATGTGGTAAAGAAGTTCCATTCTAAATGTTGGCAGCTAAATTTGTTTACAAAAGAGGGAATACTTTTTAAAATGAATTTGTTTTTAAATTGAGCGCTACTCCAATCAGAAAATATGTATATAGACGATATATGTATCTTCATATTGTTCGCTTATTTCAAGCATAGTTTTTGTAATAAAATAGTAAACATCAAACTTATTTAGGGGATTCACAAGGTGTCCTATTATGTCCTATTGTCATAAAATTTCACAATGGTTTTGTTGTCTCTCATACAAAAATAGTTCTTTAAAAGTATCACATCGTTTAATATACTTATTAAATTATCACAATAACTCCACTTACACCTGCGCCGAGTGTCCACAAGTCGGTAAAGGTTGTTAAACCATTGTCAAAATTTTATGACAATATGACAATAGGACAAATAGAACACCTTGTGAATCCCCTAATTGTGTGTTAATTTGTCGTTATTTATTTTTTTGTCTTTTTTGGCTGCATCTGCGAACTTTTTTCAATAGATATGCTGTCTTTCAGCCTCCTTTTTCCGGTATTTCTTTATTTGTTCTTCGTTTTTCCTCAAGTCCTCCCTCCATTTCTTTGTAGTCTCATAGCTATTTTTACCCATCTTAATAAAATATTTATAATTATAAAGGAATTTGAAAGTATTAAATTGAATTGTGTTACTTACAATATCGTATGCTACAAACTTTAAAAGACTATAAAATTTTTATTGAATCAAATTAAAAAAAAAAATCGATCAATATTTGTTTGCGAGATTTATTTTGCTTTGAACTTTTATTTTTAAATACTTGCGACCGGTCGAATTCAAATGATGACGACAAATAACGTTTTTGCATTACGTACGTGACATTAGAATACCATTCAAAGCAATCTATAAAAAATACCGCTATTCGAACTCTAAATTTTTAATTTCATAATGGAACTTGGCCACTGATGTTGTAACATTATTTTTAAAGTATAATTGGAATATTACAATTACCTAAATTTAGCCACTAGTTAAGACAAAATAGTTAATTTCAATTTCTGGAAATTGATCAAAGAGATTACCAGTTTAATCTGCTATTTTTGCTCTTTTAAAATTATAATTAGCTATAAATACTTTTACATAATAAAATTTAAGTGTTTTATTGCTCTTTGGTATATTTAAAAAAAAGTTGCGATGACTTTTATTTTTCCAGCCGTGGTTGACATATTCATGGAAATGCCCATATGTCAGTGTCGTCGCCATTGCATTTTATTTTACATCATTGCATTATTATATATTGTACATGAACCCCTTAATTTTTTTATTATTGAATCTTCGCTTTTACAAACTAACAATAAGATTAAAATGTTAAAACTAAATAATTAATATAAGTCCAGCCAGTGCCACACCAAAATTTAAGTTTTCAAATTAAAGAATACAACAATTCTAATAGTTTCATCTATTCCTCCTCTTCAATATAAATATATTTATACCTATAACATTTATTTTAAGGTTTCTAACGTCAGTTAGAGGGTTACAATTGAAAGAGGCAAATAATTTTATATTCGAGTTCTAAATATAAAAATATATTTCAAATTAGAAATATTTAATGTTAAAAATAAAAATATATTTTAAATAAAATATTTTTAAGCCTTAATATATAAAATTTTTAAACATTTTTAATATATACAATTTCTAAATAATATATACAATTTATAAATATTTAAAAATTATTCTCTTTTAAAAAAATCACATATTCATTAAATATTTTGAGTCCTCTGCGCCACCTCAAAAATTTTAATTCGAAAAATTACTCTTATGTTTGTGATACGGAACATCGATTGACGGACGAAACAGAACAACTTGAATAAAAAATTTTCCCAACCCTAATGTTTATTGCGAATTTCATTCATGATTTTCCTTTTTTACACATTTTTTTTTTAATTAAAAAAATTTTTTATCTAATCGCGCAGTTTATGTTGGTTTTGTTTTTATTATACTATATACATACATACATTTATTAGACATACTCAATTGATTTGTTTTCATTAAAATAAGACTAAATATAAAAAAAGGAAATTAAAGAAATTAAAAAAAATGCTTCTTATAAGTTTCGTATTTATTGAATATCCATATTTACATATGTACATAAGGATATGTATGTACAAGTACGTGACAAAAATTATAGTTAGTAGGTAGTAAGTGCTAGAGATTAGCGATATTTCTATACTTGTGATTTGAAAATCACTGGTAACTACAGTGAGATAAAATAAAGAGTAACTGTTACTAGGATACTGTTGAAGCAACTTTTTCCTGCTATCTTTTTACTTTAAATTTTTAATGTTATTTAAAGTAACATTTTTTTTAATTTTCGCCCATTTTCTTCGATTTTTTGTTTAATTCAAGCTCAGGATCTTTTATATTTGTTTTTTTCTTTTTTCCGATATTTCGCCACCACAATGGGAATTTTCGTCAGAGAAAATTTATATTTTTAATAAACAGTTATTTTGGGTTGATCGGTCAGCCCTAGGACATCCTAGTGTTAAATATACTACGTTTGTTTTGGGAAGTTTTTCCTCTTTATGCACTTGGTCCATACATGCGTTATTTGTAAGGATGTGCCTACATCCCATGCAATTAAATTATAACTTGTGTACAGACAAAAAAATGCGACAAAATATAACGATTATTCTTGTAAATTCTAATACAATTAAGGAATTATAAAAATATGATGTGGTACACAAAAATAGTTAAACAAAAAATAAAAAAAGCATAAAAAACTATTTCAATATATTCAAGGTAAAAGTTAAAAAATAAAATTAATTTACACGATTTACATGGTACATGATTTTTTCGCATAAAAGTATTTCTGTTCAGTTATTTGTTAGGCACATTTTTATTTAAATAAAATATAAAGTACATATGTAGGTACTAAATCAAAATACATAGTTTGACAACAGAGTTTTTAATTGTTGTAACTTTTTGTGCAGCGACTGCGGTCGCCTGTGAAAACAACTTAAATTCATATAAAAAAATATTTATTATTTGTTCATAATTTGTTTTAGTTTAATACCTTTTGAATTTTGAATATAAATATAATCATGTAGATTGTGTGGTTATCAATGAAAAAAATTCTCTAACCGGTACGGTGACGGTGAGAACATGGAACCTTATCTTAATTAGGTTTTAAATCAGGGGTTGTCAAAATTCTCATTTAATGAAATGCGTCTGTATTGGATAAGAGAAAATTGCCCAGCAAACAAAAAACTAAGCATTGCAAATGTGATGAATTTTACTTTTTAAAGCAAAATGGAAATGAACTTAAAAAAAGTTATTAAAATTAAATAAAAAATATGCCTCAGTTATTACAGAATTAGACAATTTTTTTTCACACATATTCCATTGGGCGAGTTCAATTTACAGTTAAAACTTAAAAAATTAAGTGTATTTAGGTATTATAAATTAAGTTTTCCAAATTCAAGATTTTGTAACAATTTCTTATTAACAAAATATGTTTTAAATTTGAAGAAGTTAATTTATTTCTCTGCTTGGAACAAATAAATTTTAAGTCGGAAAAAATTTGTTCGCAGCAATATGTAGAGGGAAAAAGGGATAACAACTTCAAAGCATTTCTTTTTAACTCTGGAAATTCGAAATCATTTAGATTTTTCCAAAATTCTATTCCCATTTTTTTTGGAGCTTGGACTTCGGTTCGAAGAAATATAATGTTTTCTTTGTTTTAAATGTTTGGTAACATAAAATGCATTGCATGTTACCAAAAGCATTTTTAATGACAAAACAAAAATTTTTGTCTTCCATTATACTATTTTGTTTGCTGGTTTATTTTGAAATTAAATCAAAGCTGAAAAAACAACAAAGCTGAAAAAAAAACAGTAAGCATCCGCCCATGTGCACTCGTTAACACTCAATTAACGACTGAAATCAAACTGAAATAAAAGAGAACAAGCGTCGGTGTGAGTTTGTTTTTATTGTTTTTGTAGCACAATTGTGCACTAAAAATCAATTTTTGACAACCTATGTTTTAAATAAAATAAGTATGTGAAAAAATGGTTCTTACCTTTAACTTATTTGTTTAAAAAGATTGTGTTGCTAAAACTGTTGTTGCTAAAATGAAAAAAAAAATAAAAAGTATATATATTAAAACAAAACATGAGAAATAACAACAATAACTACAATAATTAAATAAATATGTATTTGTATGTATGTAAGTATGAATGTATGTATTTAAAAATAAATAAAATAACATTTTCGCTTCAATTTATCGCAGAGACCGAGAGAACGAGGCAGACATTTTGGCTCTATTGTATGTATTTAAAACCTAGATAGAATATTTGCTTTCTGATATACAAATGTACATATGTATGTATGAGTGTATTTACCCTACAGATAAAATAACTAGTATTTAGTAGGAAACATACTAGTTGCATTTGACTTTAGACTAGTTGCTTATCTGTCATTTTTTCATACATAGAACTATCAATTTTAGCATTAGGTTGTCATAGAAGCTCAACTAGTTTAGTTTTATATATTTAGTTATACACTACATAGTTAAAATACAAGTTTTTGTTTTTATCATTCATAGCTTTATTCTTGTATTAAATTTTTTATAGCATTTATTACTAAGCGCAGTGGATTTTTTAACCTTTTTTTAATTTTTGCTTTCTTTTGACTGGTGCAAAACATGGTGGAATAATTTGGCGAACTCGTCCCCAAAAACAACAACTTTCTGTAAAAATTTGTCATGTATTTTATTGTTCTTAAATTCTAGCTTAGTTGTCAAAAATGTTGCTACAACAATACACACAGTTTACACAAACATTATGTAACAAAAAATTTGCCAAGCTAAGCTGAAAAACATATGACAAAAATAAAAGTCAGCTGATCACTTGTTCCTACCTTGTTACAAACATATCACTTTCGCAACAGTCCTGGTTACAGCTACTACATAACCATTCCAAAATGTTAAAACTAGTTTAAACTTTAGTTGCAGGGTACTTAAGTATAGTTTATAAATATGTATTTTTTTGATCATACCTAAAACTCTATTATACGTACAAGGTGGCGCAAAAGTAATCCTCCTATCAGAAAATGCTATAAATTGTGCAATTGGCCCCTAATGTCAGTTCTGTTTTGACATTTGTGTAGTAAACACATGCGAAATACACGTTAATAAACAATGTTACGCTACACTGCTCCAGAACGCGGAATATTGGTGACTATTTATTTGACCAATAATCGGTCGGTGACTTTGGCACAACGTGAATTTCGTCGCAGATTTCCTAGCCGTCCAACGCCTACTGGTGAAACACTGTCATGTTTGGTCGCTCGCCTCGAAGAGATTGGCACAACACGAGATGCTGCCAGGCGTGGCAGACCCCGGAGTAGCCGTTCTGCAGAGAATATTGCTGCTGTAGCCGAAGATGTCATGGAAGCGCCGTCGACATCGACCAGACGACGTGCCACGCAAATGGCTATCAGTTGACGGTCTTTACAGCGAATTTTGATACAAGATTTGAAGATGTTTCCGTACAAAGTCCAGACGGTGCATCAGCTGTTAGCTGCTGACCGCCAATCGCGTCTAACATACGCTCAAGCCATTCTTAATCACCCCCAAGAGGAAGATGATTTTTCACCAAAAATAATCATGAGTGATGAGGCCCATTTCCATCTTAGCGGGTACGTAAATAAGAAAAATTTACGCTTCTGGGGCACTGAAAATCCGCGTATGACCCACGAAGAGCCATTACAACCGCTCAAAGTTACTGTATCGTGTGCTGTTTTCGCTGTAGGAGTTATCGGACCTTTTTTCTTCGAAGACGTCGCGGGCCAAACGGTTACTGTGAATGGTGAGCGCTACAGAGCAATGATCAACGAGTTCTTTTTGCCGCAACTTGATGAATTGGGATTGGAAAACATGTGGTTCCAACAGGACGGTGCAACAGCACACACTGCACGTGCCACAACCGATATGCTGAAGGATGCATTTCCCGGGCGCCTAATCTCCCGTTTTGGCGATTTGAACTGGCCAGCAAGATCGCCTGATTTGACCGCTCCAGACTTCTTTTTGTGGGGCTTTTTGAAGTCGCGTGTGTATGTCAACAAGCCTCAGACTCTTGCAGCTCTTAAAGACAATATCCTTTAAGAATGTGAGGACCTATCGCCGGAAGTTTTGGCCAAAGTGATGGAAAACGCCATAAAAAGGGCTCAAATGACAATCAACTGTGGCGGCGGTCATTTACATGACATCATATTCTCGACATGATGTAAAAAAAATTAAAAGACCAAATAAAAATAATCCACAAGAAGAATCAAAGTTTTTAATTTTTTTTTTAAATTACAGCCAAAAAACATCGGAAGGTTATTTTTGCGCCACCTTGTACATACATATCGTCATCTCAAATACAATTTGGGTAATCATTACATTTTCAAAGCTTTAATATGTAAAAAAAAGTTAATAAAATTAAAAGAACATATTATTATTAACATGATTTATAAACAGAAATAGCAACAAAAACATTTCAGTTTGAAGGCTTAGTTCAACCTTCTTGGTTATGTGCCGCCTTATGTGTTTTTAAGCCTTTTTCACTTTCAAAAAATTAACATGTTTTGTTTCGCCCTTTTAACTTTCTTTAATTAAGTCGATACTTTTAAAACATGAAAGCCTAAAAAATTATTTACCAAATTTAAACTCGATTTTAAAAATTTTGGTTGTTAGACCCTTTTTCATTATATGTGACGACATGGATATTACATAAATATATTTACCCAGAATGCAAAGTAGTTGGATATCGATCAGTAGTGCAATTTAGTAACTTTTAACGATTCCACGATCGTTATATTTATCGACAGAAGTCATCGTTTGCATTTACGGTTAAGTGATTTACTAAGAACTTTTTAACGATAGTGGACAAGTTGATTTTTGTATGTATTATATTAATTAGTTGTAAAATAAATTTTAAGGGTCTTATTCATAAACGTACAATAGTTTTTATTAAAGGCTTATTTGACAAGTATATATGGAATTATTGTCAAATAAGCCTTTAATAAACACTATTGTACGTTTATGAATAAGACCATAAAAAAGCGAAAAATATATAAATAATAATAATACTAAAAATAATATGTAATATACAAAATAACCTTTTGTCGATGAAATTAACGACACAAAAACTGTTGCCGTTAAAATAACAAGTATAACAATTGTAAACATCGTTAAAACGGTTTGCTGTTTACTTAACAACAACAGCTGAATTTAATGATAGCGAATATCGTTAAAAAAACTTTTCTGAATTGCAAAATCGCTATATTCACTGTTAACCTACCGATATTATAAAACTGCTGACAACTTTAGCATAAGAGAGTCTGGGCAGGGATCGGACCAGCGATCTTGGGGTTGCCATACTAAGACACTATCTAATACTTAGATAAATAATAAGTGCTAATATTCCGTTTTGCGTTAATAAAAAACTACTCTGCATAACTGCAATTATAGTTAAATTTTTTTAATTAAAAGTCGTCAGTAGCAGTTGTTTTGTTCGGTTATAATCACGATAGCAAATTTCTCAATGCAACTGAAATAGAAATAGACAGCACAAGTTTAATTTCTAATATCTAAATCTTTATAATTTTCATAGTTTCTCTCCCCACTTCTTATCTTCGCAAGTAAAAAAATGAAGCAATTGAACTGTCCCAAGTGATCATTTGTGTCCTTTATATCAAAGCTGTGCTTGTTTTTGTAATCATACTTGTTAAAGAAAGTTAAAAAATATTAAAAATAATTATTTCAATAAAAAAATATTTTCCAATGTGGAATTTGAACTAGGACAGCTAAATATTGGGTGACTTTAAAATGGCTACAATGTAACTAACTTTAAGTTAGCTTAAAGTAGTAAATCGGACAGCCGACTACCTTCTAGGACATACAATGTTACAACAGTTAGTCAGGCTCTAAATATTTCATAGGTTACATGGTATTGAAATCTTTAAAATATAATAATGACCTATTGTTAAAGACCTCATTAATTAAATTTGTAGGATTATGAAAGAGAATTTTTGTACAACATATTTGTTTAAAAAAAACTTTATTTTTT
This sequence comes from Melanophora roralis, assembly GCA_963583895.1. Classification (NCBI taxonomy): domain Eukaryota; kingdom Metazoa; phylum Arthropoda; class Insecta; order Diptera; family Rhinophoridae; genus Melanophora; species Melanophora roralis. The sequence goes on from OY757187.1 coordinate 125,263,193, forward strand.
ATTTCATTTTTCAGTTAAAGCTTGGTAAATAGTTATTTGATTAATTTTTGGAAACACAATTGTAAGTGAGGATCGGGAATTTTAGGACAACAACTCAAACAAAAATAACTAGTTATTTGGTAAAAAATAATCTAGTGTTTTGCATATCAAATGTAACCTGGTAACTTACTGGGCAAGCAAAGGTTTTGCTGGGTAAGATAAAAAGAAATGATTAAAACAAAAAACAATTGCAAGCGATAACGGTATATTGCGATTTGGTGGCTTTCAGGTCCAAATGAAAATGCTTTTGGATACCGGTGTAGGTTCTACTGGGCCTAGGAAACACCCTAACAGACAAAAATGGGAAAGTTAGTTAGTTGGTATTTTTTAATCAATTATTTTTAAGTAAACTGAAAAAATCTCGCTTAATACAAGAAAAGCAACTAAAATTAAAGAACTTTTGGAAACATACTGAATATTGGTTTTCGTGTGGGATCTGTGTATAAACCTTGTAAATATTAAAACACTTTCATGTGTTAGAAGAGAGACTGAGGAGTCACGAAAAAAGCCAGACAAATAACAATGATGCTGCAGACATTATACAAGTTGTAGTCATATTGATCATGAACTACTGACTGAACCGGTTTTTAAGTTTAGTTTTGAGTAGAGTTTTAATTTTGAGTTATATAAAACCTTTTTCATTAATATTATTATTATTGTTTTATATTTTTACTTCTTTCTTCTTTGTTGATTTTTTTTATCAACTCTTTATTTAGTTCTAAAAAAAAGTTTGATAAAAAACCAAACTAATCATTAATGTAGGACCCAAATACATAGAAGAAAGCCTGCAGTAGACGAAATGTAAAAACTAGAACCGCATGTGACTGTTGGTTGTATTTCTTAAATGAGTCATAGTGGCTGTATGTGATTACGCCAAAGCGAAATGTGCATGCAGCTTTTTACACTTTGTATACAGGAGGATTAAAGAATTTTATATACATATTGGTACATATCTTTAACATAATATAGAAGGGCCCTAAAGGCGGTGTCAGATAAAACTTCATCGCTTTGCGTGACATTTTTAACTTTAAGAGAAAAGCGTGACAGAAAAGGTTTATGTCACAATGAAAATTTTGACAACACGTATGCATTGTTTGTTTATAAATTATAAGAAAATTATAAAAGTTAATTGTCAAAGCGCGCAAAAAGATACAAGTTGAGCATAATACATATAGGTATGGCCATACCAACTTAAAAAGCAAAACGGATTTTTAACGCAGTGATGCCAACTAAGTGCTTTTAGCACTATTTTTGGTGTTTTTTAATGACTCAAAGCGCCAAATTTTTAGTTTTAGTGCCATACTGAGAAAAGGCACTAAGCTGGTGCTTTCTTGATTTTTCAATAGTGCCTTTAGTAATTTTTACAAGTTTTAAAATTTTAAAATTTATCAGTAATTTTTGTATGCAGTGACTGTTTATGCAAGTCTCACGAATTGTTTTTTTTTTCGCCTAGAAACTCTTTATTTATCTCACAGCATATTAGTATTTTAATTAAAAAGTGTATTTACCGCTCAATTAACAATTCACTTTAACATCTTTTAGTCAAACTTCAGAAACCGAATATGCTTGAACTTTTTTTTCAAATCGGCCGTTTAACCCACTCACTGGTCCATGTGACGAGGTGAGTCGGCACAAAGTTTTTTTTTTATTAAACCAACTAAACCAAAGTTTTTTCGTTTTTCCTTTCTTATTACCATACAAACGCCATCTATATCGTAGTTACACTAAGTTAGCGTAGCCTTATAAAGACCATGATGAAGAAAATAAAATTGTCTTAAACCTTATTCGTTATTCAACTGTTTTGATTTTTCTTTTTCCCTTATACATCTGGATAACCATTGGTTACCACTAAATGCATTATAAGGGCTACTGAAAACAAAACCTTTTCGTATTACAACATTTTTTAAATATTGAGAAAATTGAGATTAAATCCTGAATAATATTTGGAAATTGTTGTAAAACTGAAATTTTTAGTTTTTGCTTAAAAAGGACTTGTAGGGGGGCGCATAGTGTATAATGGATAGGATTCAGTTTAAAACAAGGTTATTAAGATTTGCAAAATTTTGTGGAGTGATATTTAAAGCTGTTTTAGCCCCAAGAAACACATGAACAACCAGTCGGATAGACGGACATATGGACATGCTTTAATCGACTCAGAAAGTGATTCTCAGTGCACCGGTAATAGAATAAGTGGGTCTTAGACTATTTCTTTAGGGTGATATAAACATCTGCACAAATGCATAATATCCCTTCCACGTTTGTAGTGTGTAAAGAAAAAAAGTTTTTAGTTTAAGAAAGAAAATAGTAACAAAAGTATAAAAATAAACAAGAAAAGCCATTCATTGATATACATATGCATATATGTATGTATATAAATATCAATACATACTAGGCAAAAATACCAAATAAAAATCGCCTAACAATGGTCTATAAAAAATTAAGGCAAAATCTTACACCTATATGGGCAATGTTATTGTAGTGGGTGTGGCCATATTACTAACATTTTCAATTATATATCAAAGGTTTTTAATTTATTGCTTACAAAACTAATTAATTCTAAGATTGGAATATTTTTAAGCGTTTAATCGTAGGTAGACACTGAAAGAACATGCCCCTTATTGCGAAAGTTGTTGTCAACGTTGACGACAATTTTCAGCTGCAGTCATCTTAAGTTACGTCGTCAACTCGACCCAAGGTAGGTTTTAAGTTGACGGCATGTGTAGATCAGAAAATGACATTGAGTAACTCTAAAATATGATAACTCGAATATTTACATACATATCTTTGCGGACAATATCTACTTCTAAATGCATTAAGGTCTTTTACATGATAATATATATATATTACGACTTGTCAAAATATGTTGTAGAATAATACAAATCTCATCATGTAAAAGCACAATGTATTGAGTGGGAGCAAATACGGATGGATACGCAAGCATGTGCATTGAGTTAAAATAGTGTATCATTGTTACTTCAGTACAATACGCATATAAGAAAGTCTGAAAATGTAAAAATTTTATTTCTTAAATGTGACGGGGGCGACACGTTATTAAATCGTAAAAAGCGTGGCCTGGTAGTAAATGCAGATGGTATCAAGGCACAAGACATCCAATAGAGTTGTGCAGGCAGTGGAATTTGAAAACTACAACTTTGAAATAGTCAAAAATTGTACCTTCCTCGGCACCACCATTAACATAACACTAGTGTTTTGAGATAAAACAAAAAACAAAATTGGTCAAAACTCCGATGGAAGGATTAAGTGGAGAAAGACACAGAAATTGGAAAAGCGCAGAAGGTCGAAACGCTTGGAAATCGATTCTACCTTCGGCTAATGGAACAAAGTTCTGTAAAGACCACCTTAGTAAGTAAGAAAATGTACCTGATATCAAATTTATGAGTTTTGTATAAAATTTAGAATTTTCTCAAACACGAAAAATATGCGAAGGACAAATTTTACAAATTCGCCTTGATACCACCTGTTTAGTATACCCTGATTATTACCCGTAATACTGTAGGTAAAAAAGTCAAGCCTTTTTCATTCAAATCTTAAAGGAAGGGGGGCTTAAATGTTTTCCTCCCAATGGGAAATATCCATATACCTATCAAAGGATAGGTACGAACAAGTATATTTTTGGGTAATAGGAATTTATCAAAGGTTTCATTCTAGGAATGTATGTGCCTCTATCTACGTATTTTTACATGTAGTGTGCATGTGCCTACAAATAATGCGATATGTACTATGTACATATGTAAAGCTTTTTTTGTTTAGTATGATTTAAAACGAGAATGTCTTTCATCCATTCATTCAAGAAAATAAAAATGAGCAAATATTTACCAAAAATAATATAAAAAAAACAGATACAACACGAAAACATACATAACTTCACCTACCCACCTACAAACAATATCCCAGTACGATAATAAAACCGACTACCATATCGTTTCCAATTGCTTCTTGACTTGTCCCCCAATCTAACGTATTTCGAATTGTACCAGAAATATATTTTATTACTTCGTTGCTATCACATTCTTACTCGTCAACAGTGTGGCCATATTAGCTTTTTTAGAGCTAAATTTAGCTTTATTTTTCTTCATTTAGTCCGAAATATTTACATTTAGCCTTTAGCATTTTTTTTGGCTTTTTTCAAAATTGAATTTAGCTTTTTTTACTAATTTTTGGAGCTAGAAAAAGGTTAAAAATTTGTCGTATTATATTTTTTGGTATATATCTCAATTATACTGAAAGGTATCAAGCTCCAAATTTTCTTCGAATCTACAACATTACAGTTTCCAAACCATTGTTTTGTTTAATAATTTACTTCTTAGCGACATTTAAAAAACGTGAAACAGCACAAAACTTCAATAAAACAAAGATATAAAGAAGGTATGGTATTACAAAAAAAAACGTAAGAATTTGTTTTTCCAAAACAAATACTTTTAAATGCGGCAATTTAAAAAAAATCCAAATGCGACACAAAAATTTTTTCCGTTGTTTGGTTATATTTTAATATATTGCTCAAAAATGTAAAAACACTTATGTCTTTCGTTGAAACAAATTATTATATTAATATTTTTATTTAATACGAATTTTGAAGTATATTTTTGTCAAAAAATCAAATCAAACAGGAGCGAAATAATTTTTAAAGAAAAAAGCAGGCACCATTTTGATAGTATTAAACTATATTTGCTGAAAATCATGTTCTTTGTAAATTTTGTTTATTTAGCAGGACGGTCATTTTTTTAATTTGAATAAAAACGGATAATAACGATAATTATTATATTTTTTATTTTTTGATTTTAATTTCTTCATTTTTACAGTCACTGGTTTTAAATACTTATTGAGGCACACATGTACAAAAAAATACTTTTAAAAATGCTTTCTTACAATGTAACTTTTTACATAAAACATTACCTTTTTTTCTTTTCTTAAACGAAATTTACATCAAAGCATTTTTCATGATATATGTATGTACTTATGTAACTTGAATGAAAATTTTCGATTTTTAACGAACTGTGTAGAAAAGTTGTCTCTTTATACTCTGAACGAATTGTGTGTGAGTAATTTATATTTAAAACAAATTTTCGTTTCTTGTTTTTTTTTTAATATACATATGTATGTATATCTTACAAATTAGTTTTTTTTTACCAAAACAGGCAGCAAATTAACCTGCTTCTAAAAATTTTTTAAAAACCTCTTGTATATGCATGTGTATATGAACACATATTGTTTTTCTTCTTACTTAAGGAATGGATCTACCAAGTTTTTGTAAATAAAATCAAAATTTTTAAAACAAATTTTCTTTTTAAATATTTTTAGCACACAAACGTTTCGTTCATATTATGAGAAATATCTAAATAACGAAGAAATTTTTTAAAAAAGAATTAAAAAATTTAGCTTTACTTTTTGGCTTTAAGTTTTTGTTTTTAGCTCTTTTTAGCTGTTTTTTAAACGTGATTTAGCTTAAACTTTGCATGAAAATCTGGTCACACTGCTCGTCAACCGTTTGTCGTCTTTTTTTCTACTTCATTCTTACTTCTTGTTTTTTTTTTTTGCAGTCAACCAACAACAACAAATGCAACAACAAAAATGTATTGTGGCATACGCTTTTTAACTATTTTATTTAAATTTTTCTCTTTACTATTTCTTTTTAATACATTCACGTTATGGTTAAGGTAGTCAGGGTTGTCATGTGCATTGATTTTGTTTAATTTTAAAATTTTACTTGTGTCTTACCCCATAATTCTTTTTTTAAAAAAGGCAGTTTGAGCTCGAAAGGATTTTTATATAAAAGTCGGCAATTTAAAGTTTTTAAGGAAAAGAGACATCAAATTTTATATGTGTCGAGCTAAGGAAGACAACCAGCACATGTAAGCCTTATTCCTCAACCTTTTTATTTGGTTTGGTTTTTAGTTTTTTAAGAAAAACAATTTGATTAAACTAAAGGTAATAATTCTGGAATGCATCATTATCAAATGTTCGAAATGGCATATTCATTTCAGTTACAGTTAATATAATAAATTTTTCGTACTTATCTTTTTGCATTTTCAATGTAACGGTTTTATGTTTTCCTAACCAGATTCAAAACAATTTTTGATTGTTAAATAATTTAAAAATATTTGTGATTGATTTTGGCGACTGACAAAGTATTTAAAAAAAAGAGGTTGACAGCTCTGATTGTAGCTGTTTGTGGTCCCCAACACACCACTTGCTTAACAAGACTACGTTGTTGTACTTACATATATTAGAATACGTATCTTATATACGCACGAACATTTTTTCACTTAATTTGTATACATTTTTTGTTTTTATTTTTATTATTGAGCTACACACCCGACGGACATCGAAGTATTAAGGTAAAATCCGTTAAATATTTTCTTTGACCTCACGCATTCACAAAACAAAATTGAACTTAGGCTCATTTAAAAATATATTTCTTAGATTTCATTTGATTTTGTATAAGCTTTTCTGCCCTTTAGAAAAATTTTATGCATACTTATGTACATACATATGTATATGCATTTATATTATACACAGCACATTTTTGTAACTGTTGTTTAATGTATAAAGGGTTATTTATTTGTAAGTTCACTGTAAAACTTTTAATAATTTTATTATATTCACTTTAAATTTTCACTTTTCTTTATGTACATATATATGTATTTTTTTACACCCTTACAGACATTTTGAACCGATTAAAATCATAGACGAACTCCGAAATACGTTCCTCTCAGCAAACCAGCGAAACACAAAGTGAAAAAAATCATCAACCATGGCAAAGTGTATCTATAAAAGGTGGTAGCCAGGGCACACTCAACCAGGTAATATTAAGAGCCCAGCTGATTAAAATAATTTGACATTCACGTTGCAATAATTCAATTTCGTATGAAATTTTCTGACACTTCACCGTTCAAACACAAAAAGAAAGTGTAGAGGGCGAATTTTTCGAATTTGCGCTGCTGTTACCAAGGCACATTCAACAAGGTAAACTCAAAGCGAATTCAAAAAATTCGCCCTCTGCATTTCCTTTTTGTGTTTGAACGGTAGAATGTCAGAAAAATTAAAAATTCCATATAAAATAAATTTTTATTTCGTATTAATGTCAAATTGATTTTAATCAGCTTGGTTGTTAATATTACCTGGTTGAATGTGCCTTGGCTGTTACCTTGTTTAGTATACCCTGCGGTAACCTTTTCAATAGGGCCATGGTACAACGAATAAGGTATAGTCAAAATCACAGCTGATAATTTCTTGATCCTGATTTTAATGATGGCTAGCTGCCAAACTACACATATAAAACAGTAAACAATATATTTTTAATATAGAGTCTACATGACAATTGAAAATCACGAAACTTTGCTGTTGCAGAATTGTGGTTACTTTATTAAATATACTTTGGTTACCTGCATGTAAGGTGCATCTGTACAAGGTGGTAGCGTAAGTACTTCAAATACAAACAAATCGTATAAATCCGGGAACCAAAAATTAAATATCAAAAAATACAAACACACAAGCAAACAAAAGGAAAGTATTCTGCTTTTGACATATAGGTGTTACTGCAAAGCACACTTTTAATAATCATCTGATACTTTAGCATCACCTTGTATAATACACCTTAATATGTAAACAGTGCTGCCGTCTCCATAGATTTTATATGTTAACGGGATTATGGTAAAATAATAACGGTGAGTTAAATTTTTCTTATTTACATATATGATAAGAATAACAACATTTCTTGTTTAAAAATACAAGAAGAATAACCCTCTTGAAGTGTTTTATATATTTTTAGCTTTTGCCCTATATAGTTTTTGTACCTGATCTTATCAGGGTACACTAATAGAGTAAAAATCAAGAGCCTAGGGGATTATATTTATTTGAGAAAATGAATGTAAGATTTATTAATAAGTTATAAAATTTTAAATTTTGTGATCTTATTAAAATAAACTTTCAGTGTTTTTTGAAACCGAAGAGGAATTTTCATGAAAAGGGTTTTTCTTTAAAATTTTTATTTGTTGTACGTATTAATTTTTTTTTCGGAAAAGTGCTTTCAATTGTAAATGTAGGGTTAAGTAAAAAGTTGATTAAAAATTTTCGTAATGCACACATACATATGTTGTAATAAATTTACCAAGAGTGTAGCAAAGTACATACCATGGTGAAATTATGTGTACCAGGTGGTATTACGAGCACAGCTATTCTACGTTTTTCATGCATTAATCGGGGCTGGGTTGCCAAAGTTCTTTACTTGTACATATTTTTTTTTTGACAACTGAGCCAACAAAAACGAAAATTTTATTAACCAAATTTTGTTGTTGTATAATTACCACCACCTGATACATTTTCAAAAAAAAACATGAAAATTTTGACAACATAGTACTAGCTTGCAGGTCGCGTATGTTTTAAAGTTGTTAGTTGAAGCACGAGTTCACCGTAGAATTTAGTGATGTTTTACATTGATGTTAAAACAGTTGAAAAAACAAACTAAAATAATTAGGTATTAAAATATTTAAAACAAAAAAATATTTTACTAAAAAAAACTTCTTGTAAAATCGTGTTCGTTAAAAACTGGACTGAATTCAAAAAATATTTCAAATTAATATATACATATATATTAAAATTGTATAGTAGATACACATCGGTACATGGCCTAAATAAAAATATTAGGCAGAGTTTTTTTAAATTGGACTTTTATATATAATATATTTATGAAGATGCACAAAAGAATATAAAACTTCCGACCTTGAAATGCGTGGGCGGGCTTTTTTAAGACTTTAAATATTTTACACAAACAGATCGCCTTTTGTTTTTGCATATATGTTATTGTTGAAATGAGTATACCATGATACATAGAACCAGGTAGTCTCGACGGCCCAGCTGTATAGTGCCAAAATGTCAAAATTATGTTCTCCCTGTGGAAATAAAACAACAAAAATTATTACTCATCGTTTTTTCTATGAGCTGTTGTTTGACGCTTCTGTACTAATTTGTAGTTGTTGCAGGACGAGATTAGCTGATTAGGTCTATCATGGAGTATACCTTGTTTCAAGGCGCATGTATAGGTGGTCTTACGCTGGGGCAAGACGTGCATTTCTTATTTCTGAACATAAGCAATAACGTCGGCAACACGGTACAATTACCTTACAAGGCACTATCGCTACGGAAACAACTACAACAAACTCGATACCAAATTTATGAAGTTGTTGTAAAAGCATCTCCATTTATGTCAAAAAACGTACTGTTTGACAGATTTAGAGAGTGGAAAAACTCGAGCAAAAAAGAGTCAGCTGTTGAATCGATACTACCTTGTAAGTTAATTGTACCATGGCCGGCAGAATGACATTACAAAAATTTTTTGTGTTTAAGCTTGTGTTCAGAGTGGGGTTAACGTAAATGAGCAAAAACACAACCTTAAAATTTTTGTTGAGAGAGGTTGCTGTAAACATTAATAAAAATGCATGATATATATTTATTTACCTTTTTTTTCATTTATTTTTCACTAATTGTATAATTAAAAAGTTTTCTATATTAATTTATTCTGTTTTTTTTTTAATTATTCTTATGTCTTGTGTAGACTATAAGTTCGTTAATCAGCAGAGTATAACTTTTCTACTTTACAAGAAAGTCAAAAAGAAAAAGGAATAATTTGTAACTTTTTGTTATCTGTTTTTGACATTCGTATGGCGAATAAGTTGTTTTTGAAGAACTGGTCCCACCTAATATAAGTCCGCCATGCCTTGTTTCTCGTACCATGATAACACATGATCATGGTACAATTACTTAAAAAGGTATTATCGCTACGGCAACAACTACAACAAACTCGATACCTAATTTATGAAGTTGTTGTAAGAACATCCTCGTTTATGTCAAAAAACGTATTGCTTGACAGATTTAACGAGTAGAAAAACTCGAGCAAAAAATAGTCAGCTGTTGAATCGATACTACCTTGCACGTGATATTCATATTTGCAACATGGTACAAAAAACAAGGTATACTTGTTCACGCAGCTGATTATCAGCTGTTTTGTTTGCCATTGTCAAAATGGTTTTTTTTTAATTAACAAATAAAGCGTACTGCAAAAACGGTATATTTTTAAAGATATTAAGTTTAATACTATTTTAGCGGCTTGCAAACCATATTTTATAGTTTTTTGCATAATTTAGTGTGATAAAAGCAACGAACGCCATAAACAAGGTAGGAGCAACTAATCAGCTGATTTTATTTCCGCCATATGTTTTCCAACTTGGCAAAATGCTGACGGCAATATTTTTGACAAACAAATTGGATTTAAGCAACAACGATATACGTGGTAAATCTTACAGGATGTTTTTGTTGTAGGGACGATCCCACCGTCTTATTCCACCGTGGCCATAAAAATATTAAGAAAAATATTTGAGTGGCGGCTATCTCTCAGCCGACAAAATTTAAGCATCGGCGGCTGGTAAAAAAACTTGGTTCGACTGGCCTTTAGCCGATCGGCGCTGGTGTCTGCTCGTCAGTGACAAGGTCATTGTATCAGGTGGCCTTAGTTAATGAGGTGAGTAACGAAGTTTTGTTATATAAATGTCAAACTTTGTTTTTGCTTATGTATTTTTTTTTTTTGATTTTTTACAAACAACAACTGTAGTATTCTTAGAAAAGCTCAAAAAGAAGAAGAACAAATTTGTTAGCTTATGTTATCTGTCTGACATTCTTATGACGGTTTAGTAGTTGTTGTAGAACCGATCCCACCTGGTGCATGAACCTTGGTCAGTCATTTATAAGTTCATAAGAATATACTTGCAAGAAAATTGTTTACGAATTGTAGGTAAAAATCACATTAATAGTTTTTTTTATTCATTATCATGTATGTACATATAGCAAATATATAAGTTTGTTTAATTTGAAAGTAGTTTTATAAACAAGTAATTTAATTAAACCATAAGTAAAAGAAATTTTTAACTAAACATATAGGTTTATTAAACAAAATCAGTATTTGAAGTCTACTTAAAGTTAATTTTTTTTTTGCATAATACCCTTAAAATATTGCTGTGCCCTATTAAAGAGGATTTTTTTTTTAAATTTCTTTGCCGCTTTTGTAATAATTTGCGTAATATTTTTGCAGACGCAGCGGAATAGAGAAAACAATTTTTCTGCATTCAAAAAATGTTTGGTTACCTAACGACTAAAAAATACATACATACATAAACAGGTAGTTACACACTTAAGGTGCTTTCGCACGATATGTATTTTACACATGACTTTTCACTTTTGCAATCCACATGTAATTGCGTATGTCTGTCAAAATTGTCATTTTGATGGTCTATAATTTTTGCTTTCACACGTACATGTGTAATTACATCTGACATAACCTCCAAACCAAAATAAACAACTTACTTTTCCTTGTTGTTGTTTTAAAAACAACTGATGACACATGCTTTGTCAGATGAAAATAGAGCACGCTCTAATTACAAATTTGTCATCTGACATTTACATATGTTTTTCACACATGCAATGTTTAAACGCGTTCAGACGGCAGATATCAATTTCGCACTGCAAAATTTGACAAGCCATGTGTAAAATACATATCGTGCGAAAGCACCTTTAGATATCAAAAATGGTCAAAGGTATTTAAGACACGCTATATACGAAACCAACATTTGTTAATCTTTGTAGGTTGTATCGCTAGATACAATTTTAATTGTAGGCATTCCAAGAGTGAAGTCCATATTTCGGAGCGTGATCTTTAACAATAAAATACTTTATTTTTTGCATTTAGTTAGGCATGTGCTTAAAACACATTCATACATACATATGTAAATTTTTTTAACTATCTTCCGTTATTTGTTTGTACTATGTAAAAGATGCAAGTTTTACTTTAATAAGGAAGATTATTTTCTGATGGCCCTTCGTTATGAAAATTGGACCTTATATACTTATCGCACAGGTAATATACGATAAGAAAAAAATTAAATAAAAGAAAATAATTTTGACAGTTACACATGGTAACTGTAATGTATTTGCCGGCTTTTAAACTATACTCTGTATAGGGTACAACTACGGCAAGTGCATATTATACTTCTATGCAAGGTGTAAGTGTACCCTGCTTCTATGGATGTGTTAATTATCTAAATATTGCAAATTTTTTCCATTTAACAGCAGGCTAGTAATTTGATTCATATGGGCAATTCCACTGTAACGGGTGTGACCATTTAAGTCACATTTTTGCTTACAACTCAAACAACTAAAGATTTAAGTTTGAAAAAAGGCTATGATATTCTAGGATGATATGTTTTTAACCATTTATTAGTAAGTAAACACCGAAAAACATTTTTGCCCACAATGGCCAGCTGAAGATTGTGACGGGTGCGTCAATACAAGTTTGAGTTTTGGAGAATTTGATTTTAAGATCATGCTGTGTAAAATATTTCTACAAAAAACAATTTTACTTAAAAAAAATATTTTGGATAATGGGACGGGTGTGACATTGTCATTAAAACTTAAAAAAAGAGCCGCTTATTCAGCTTGTAAGCAATTTAAATCCTGCGAAACAAATAATAATAAAATGTAAATCAATCAATTTTATTCCATTCAAGACGCCAATGCATCGGTTACACAAGGTAACAATGTTTTTGTTGATTAAGAATTGAAAGTTTTTTTAAGTTGTTTGGGAAGCTGAATCCAAATCTATACTTGTTTAATTATCAGCTCGACTTTTTGCGATATAGCTAGCTTCAAAATTAAGGCACTTCCACTACACATATTGGAATAACTTGAAAACGGTTCACCATAGTCAGTTAAAAAAATCCGGAACTCGTGAATAAATAAATATAAGAAAATGAATAAAAGAGAATTTTAAAGAAAAAAAAAATTAAATACCTACATAAAACAAGTTCAGTTTTGTTCCCTTGTGTTATTTATAAAAAAAGTTTTCCTTATTTTGGGTCGTTTTTGTGGAATTTACCATATGTACAAAAGCAGGCACATATGTACATACATACATACTTTATATTTTAACTTTCATATCATTAATTGCACTTAATAAAATACCTACACAAAATATTTAGTTGTTTTTTGTTGAATTATTTTTAACTACTCGTTAACGTTATAAAATAACAATAGGTACCTAAAAAAGGATTTTTGTCGATTGTTGAATTAAATATTCCCAAATATTCATACATATGCATGACCATATGTACAAACATATACACCTAACTGCCTATATACCGTACGTACATAGCTTATAATAAATGAACTGGCTGAAGATCTCGTGCTTTTTGAGTGTTTTCGGATTTGTACGTGAAATACGCCCTTCAGAACCATTTATTACTGAATTTTTAGCTGGACCATGGCGCAATATTACAGAAGAGCAGGTAAGTTTTGGACAATTTTGCATCATATACATACATACATACATACATACATACATACATACATACATACATACATACATACATACATACATACATACATACATACATACATACATAAGTATGTTGTGTAGTATAATTTCAAAGTTTGCCGGTTTGTGACGCTGGTCTTAAAGTTCAGCTTTAAAAATTTCGATTAAATCAGAGAACGTTTTCTGCGCGCCTATCGAAGTCAAAGTTCTAAATTAGTCATTTACATCACAATACTTTTACTGAGATTCTAATTTTAAACAATAACCATATTTTTTTAATTTAGTGATTTGCGATGTTAAAATTAAATGTTGAATTTTAAGATACAAACATACATACCCAGATAGCATTTGGAAGATTGTTTTTTGAAAAATCACCTTGCTGAGTCTTTTAAGAGTAGTTTTGGTGATCAAAAACTGATTAATCACTTACACGATCAAAAAAGGACTAGAAAATGATTCGCGCTACTGAGTGAAATGAGTTTAATTTTAAATACAATAACAAATTGTATAGCAATCGCGAATGAACCATCCAGACGTTTAAAATGTGACTACTTTTTTCGTCATTTATTATCATTTTCTACTCACCTAGAAGAGTGAAAAATGCTTAATCAAAAACAGATCATGCAGGTGCTTAAGAAGTGATTAAAATTATGTATTTTATGATCATATTTTGCGCAGATAGATGATTGAACACTGCTTGTTAATTAAATGTCAAACACTTAAATTTTTGTTCATTTAAAAATTACATCGTGGTATAAAAGTCGTTTTGCTGTGAAAGTGAAATTAAAAAAAATAATTAAAACGTGTAATTAAATTTAGCAACTATTCAAAAATCTTTAAAGTAAGATATTAAAATCAAACAGTGAAATGCAAAGTAAGAGGAAAAACGTTGCAGCTCAAAGTTGCAGAAGACAGGTAGAAAACTTGGAAGAGGAAGAAGAACTTAAGCAGCCATATGGGGCAAAACAAGAACACGGAACAATAATTACCTTCCTTTTGTTTTTTTATAGTATTTTTATGTATTTATGTATTTATAGTATTTTTAATGTATTTTGAAAATGACAATAATAAAAAATAATAAAATAAATAATAAAATAGAAATATGTGTGATAAATGACAATAAAGGGACTTACAAAAGACTCGAAAGCGACTATAATTATGACTGAAAGACGACTCAAAAGAGAGTCACAAACGAACTAAAATTAGACTTATATATGATCAGAAAACATCTCAAATACTACTTAAAAAGGAGTCGAAAATGACTTTGAACTGATATCAAAAAAGACTCATAAAAGACTTATCCAGAAGAGTCACGGAAAGTTACGTTTTTCTCCCGACAAAAGAGTCTTTTATGCTCAGAAAATGCGCGCATATTTTGCCTTTTTAATCGCGCAGTGGAGTCTAAAAAGACCCAAATTTGATTAAAAAATGAAAAAATTGCTGGATGGGTACTTACATATATACATACATAAACACATACATACATGCATACATACATACATACACACATAAATAAATACATTATTACATACATACATACACACGTAAAAATGTATGGAAAACTGATCGATATTAAATAAATAAAAAAATAATTTTTATAACTTTATTGTTTAATTAAGATTTTATTATTAATATATTAATATAATAGGCATTATCTAATTTGTTTATTTGTTATATTTTTATTTTATAAGCTGAATCGGCAAGTATATCCTATGGGTACTTATTCATATTTAGCACAGTTGGTGGTAGTGTTCCTGATAACAGATTTTTTATTGCAAGTTTTTAACGCTGATCTAAAAAGAAAAATTTTAATTAAATATGAAAAATTGTAGGTATAAACCATTAATAATAACAATTGGTGTTACGGGTATTATAGTATGGAGCATGTTATTGTGGACTACCTCCCTAGAGGCTTTAATGGCTCTGGAGTTTTTTTATGGTACTTATATGGCTGCTGAAGTAGCCTATTATACATATATTTACGCAAAAGTCGATAAGAAACATTATCCAAAAGTAACCTCACACACAAGGGCAGCGATGTTTGCTGGCAAGCTAGTGGCTAGTATATTGTCACAACTATTATTAAACTTTAAAATTATGGATTATCGTGATCTAAACTACATAACTTTAGCAAGTATGAAAACAAAACAAAAAAAAAAAAATAATTATAACATTTTTTCTTAAGCTCAAATTATAGCAACACTATGGGCATTTGCTTTGCCTAGGGTGAATAAAAGCTTATACTTTCATCGCAAAGCTTATGTTAACGAAAACTCTAATCAAATCGTATATTCCACCCAATCAATAAAGAATAATATTACAGAGGCGGATGAGAAATCAGATAAACTGTTATTAGATGGACCCACAAAACTGCTATGGGCTCATTTTAGTAATGCCTACACAAATATTAAGGTTTTACAATGGTCTCTCTGGTATGCTTTGGGGCTGTGTGGCTATTTGCAAGTAGGATCATACATACAATTGCTATGGAAAGATATCGCAAATTTTAAAGAGAGTAATGATGCTT
Source organism: Melanophora roralis (assembly GCA_963583895.1). NCBI lineage: Eukaryota > Metazoa > Arthropoda > Insecta > Diptera > Rhinophoridae > Melanophora > Melanophora roralis. Next base: position 125,279,137 of record OY757187.1, read on the forward strand.
TAGGTCAACCCAAAGACTATGTAATTTAAATTAAAAAAAAAAAATTGGATTAAAAATACCTTTAAGGTACATATTTTAAATATTTGTTTATAGATTGTCTGGAATGGTGCTGTTGATGCTATTTTTACAGCACTGGCTGCGTTGTTCGCTTTAGGAGCTGGTTATATACATAGTGGCCGTCTTAAGACTCGTTTTAGTCTGTTAGTCTTAGCGTCTTTATCTGCCCTCGAAGGTGGTGCCATATTATTAAGTTGCTGGACATCAAATATCTATATTTCCTACACAGGATACATAGTTTTTGGAGCCTTATATTCATTTACAATAACAATTGCAGGGTAAGCACATAAACTAACAGCTTTATGCTTTAAACATTTAGACGACTGAGGCTGCAATAGCCGTTGGTTATAATCGTCGTTATTTTGTGCATAAAGCTGCAATGTAATAAATATTCTTATTTGTTTCTTTCTTATTTTGTCTAGTTCGGAAGTGGCCCGTTATTTAGAAGAAGATAGTTTTGGCTTAGTATTTGGTATTAATACAACAATTGCACTAATTTTTCAGACCATCCTAACATTAGTGGTAATATCAGAATACGGTTTTGCTTTATCCCCTAAAGGCCAATTTACAGTTTATGCTTTTTATTTTATTGCCGTCGCTATTATGTATTTAATATTTATTGTAATTGATTATTTTCGTTTTAAAACCTACAAAGAAAGCGGAAATGATATTATTGGCGCACAATAATAGAAAAAAGGTGTTACAATTACAAACGTGTGTACCTAAGGATAACGTCTTTAATGTGTTTAAGGCAAAGTAAAACACAATAAAGTAAGCCTTGATTTGTTGCGCTGAAAAACAAAGATGCTTTACAAAGATTAGTTTATTTGTGTAAAATAATTTGCTTATAAATAAATAAAATGACGATTAAAAATGTATTATATACATATATAAAAGGTCTATATATTACGTCTTTCACTCTAGTTTTAGCCACTTACATATCGTAAGCTTAAATGCAAAACTATGTAACTACATTTCTTAAAATTTTACAGAAGAAAGAAAAACATTTTCTAAATTACAAATGCAGTGCTTGTAAATTGTTTATTTTTTCCTGCATTATGTTTTAAGTTTTATGTGTAACATAAATTTATTGCCATCTACTTTCTAATAAGAAATACTTAAATATGTTTAAACATCGATTTGGGGTTTTTTCGTTGTGTGATTTTGGATTGCAGTTGACAATGTGTAACTCGGATTTCACATACAGACAGGTATGTTCTGAAAATCACGTGGTTTCAAATCGCAATTGTGATTTTATTTTTTTTTTATTATAATTTATTGCAAAATTCAATATATGATTATTGAAAATACAACCAATTATTTTTTATCGGCAGGCATCTAGCTGACTAGCTTCAAATCACAAAAATTTAAAAAGTTTTGTGCATTTCTTGTGATTTCAAATTACTTTCACAAAAAGTAGTTTTCAGAACATGCCTGATAATTTTTGATTTCGCATTTTACATTATACAGGCATGTTCTGAAAATAACGTTCTTAATATAAATTATTTATTTTATTGCAAAATAAGGCTATTGAAAATATAACAAAAAAATTTTTTTAATTGCCAGGTATTTAGCTGACTGCTTTAAAATCACAAAAATTTAAAAAGTTTTGTTTTTTGTGATTTCAAATCACATCCACAAGAAGTGATTTTCAGAACATGCCTGACAACAATAAATAAATATAAATAATAACAATGAAATGATTATCATAACGATAATAATAAAGACTATTATTATTATCAATATTATTTTTAAATATATGCAAAAAATAAGACATTTTGTCAATAATCACTTTGCTTAAATTTTTGATATCTACATATTTTGTCCCACACATGCCTGTTTTTTTCCAGCTACTTGCGCGTGAAAATAAGGGTTTATTTTCTGTACAAAAATTGGTAGCTCTCAGACAGCTGATATCTGTGCCTTAACTGTCAAGTTTGTCTGTTCAAAAGTACGAGTGTATCAAATAAGTATGTAATTATGAAGTGTGTGTAAAAATAAATAAGCTTTCACCTTTGTGGCATAATTTTCAACACTTTCAATGCAAAAAGGAAATGCCAATTGCAGAACTTTTATAAACAATTTAATATTAGTAAATAAACATAAATAGGTAAAAAGTTTGCCTGTGGTGAAGAGTGAAATAAATTTGCTTATTTAGCAAGCTAAAAAACATTTTAATATAATTTTCCTTGAAATCCTTCATATCCTTACAAAACAAGAAAAAGCATGTAACAAAAACCAGATAACTTATGCTGTTCAAAACATGAAGATGATGGTTATATTAGTTTATTTTTTGTAAAAAAGACAAAGAGCATAATGAGAAAGCTTCGCAGACATCATATAAAATTTATAGTTATTTTTTTATTTTGTGGGGTGGGTGTCCTATATTTTACAAGAAACACAGAAGATGTGGATAGGCAAACTCAAATGTAAGTATGTATATGTATAGTACACGGTAAAATAACAAACAAGTGTACATGTATATTAGCATAAATACGTATATTAGTACATAAACATATGTACATATGTATGTATGTATTTACATTGTAAACATTTAAAACTTTTGTTTTTTTCTAGTCTTAACTGTCATATTTTATAACGTTTATTAAATTTAAGGAATTTGAACTATTAAAAACAACACCAGGTTTCAATAACGGCACAATTTAATGTGCTGTTTTTATAAGACAAGTAGTGATCGTCTGGGTACGAATTATACATATGTATGTATTCTATTGTTGTAAACAAAAACAAAATACATATAGTTTTTACCCAGACATAAGACCCAGGATTTCTGAGTTCGTCTTAGGAAGGAACGGAAAAATGAAAACAATAAAAAAAAGTGTATGCAGGGGGCAAATTATGGCATTCGATTCGAATCAAAATTTAAAAACTCTTATTTGAATTTCTATATTAAAAGCATTGACAACTCGATCGATTAGAATTTCGATTTGCTTCGAATGCCGTACTTTGCCCCCAGGGCTTTAACTTTTGTATCAAAAAATGTATCGTATTTTTATACTTTTAATATACTAAATTGTTAACATATTAGAAACTTTTTCAACTTTAAAATGAGGAAGTTAAAATATTGAAAATAAAGCTATATTTACACTACCTAAGTTCTCATCTAAATTGAGTGTCAAAAAAATTATTTTTAATTTTTATGAGTGTCAAAAAACAATTTGATTTTTAAATTTCTAGTATTACATTACGTCTAAACAATGAGTTTTAGTCCGCTAATTATAAAAGTTGTTAAGCTGGTATAGAGATTATGGCAATACAACAACAAACGTTTAATCCAGAAACTTTTAAAAGCTTACATTTAAAACTCAGACATTAAATAATTTGAAAATAGAAAAGGTTCTATTTTCACCTGACATTAGACGAAAATATTAACAAATTAAAATAGACATAATACAAATGAGACTTAGTTGTGAAACTCAAATGAAAACTCAGGTAGTGTAAATATAGCTTAATGTAAATTGTTTTTGTAAAATGTGTACTATCAACCAGTAGAGTAAAAGTAGTGACTTATAAGATTCTTTTATCCAAAAATGAACTTCCAATTGTTGTGAGGGTGAATATCTGAAACAGCACATATGGGTAATTCCAGGAAAAAGTAACGTAACGTCAGAACGAACTATTCTTGTTTGTTAGGGAAATACTTAAATTTTAATATTTATATGTAGGTATACAAGTTATTAAAGAAAAGTTTCCCTGAAAAAAGATATGCAATCTGGCGTTACGTTAATTTTTTCCTACAATTACCCATATATAAAGAAAAATTTTATTGTATTAGTTATCTATCCCTGGTTTAGACCAACGTCAGCCAAATTTGTTTCTGGGGGCCAAATATCAATTGCATTTTACATGTACACAGCTCGAGAAACAAGGCACTTTTATTTCCGCTATATGATTTGACTCACGCATTTTAAAAGAAAAAATCGCTTGCGCATTTAAACAAAATAAATAAATTAGGCTACATACCTACATTCATACTTTTAGTAATTGAAACTACATTTTCATAAAACTACGGACATAGATATATAATATTTATTTATAAAATATTTTTTGTTTAAATTTTTTACGTTCATTTATAAATAATTGGCAATACAAATAATTTGTTATGTTTGTTCTTTAATATTAACTGTCTTTAATAAAATAAAATAGCTTTATAGTTTTAATATTACTGTACATACATAAAAATAAAATTTTAAACAAAAATTAGAATACATTTCGTTAAAAATAATACAACATATACAAACATATATATTGGGATATAAGTAAACAAAAATAAAATATTCAACTTAATATACAAAAAAGAACTGAAGCGGTAGATATTAAGCTACTTTGTTATACCAAGTTAAATAGATCCTCAGTAAAGTAACATTTATTTTGTACATGATTCTGGGGCTAGCAATTGCTTCGAAACGTGCTGCCCATATTTCGATCTGTAGAGACCATTGATGCATCAGAAGCTGTACTTGTAGTCGGATTTGAGTTTATGTATATATTATTTGCTGTACTGTTGTTTTGAGAGTGGTGCTGCGTTTGCTGATTTTGAGGTGCCTGCTGCTGAGTTTGATGAGGTTGGTGATGTATGATATGTGCTGTTGCAGCAGTATTTGCCTGTAGATGGTTTTGAGCCTGAGCTTGCAGCTGTAAAAATTGTTGAGCTGTCAGCAATTGTGTTGGTACTATAACTTGATGTTGTTGTTGCTGTTGTTGTTGCTGTTGCATCTGCAAGCGCAGCAAACTTAGTTGATTTGCATTTATAGCAATCTATAAAAAGTTTAACATTTAAAAAATTCAATAAATGCATATTTTTTTAACTTACCGGCATATTGGTTAACTCTCCGTTTGGTGTCAGCAAAACTTGCTGTACTAATTGTACTTGTTGCTGCGGATGTTGCAGCTGCTGATGTGAATGCTGTTGTTGAGTTATATTTTGCAGCAAAGCAGCATGTTGATTATTTGCTGGCTGTGTTGATGTGGGATTTGAGGCAGTGAGAATTAATTGCTGTGGTTGTTGAGCCACTAAATTTAAACTAGCAGCTGCTAGTGGCGTACCACTGTTTATATGTTGTTGCTGTAGCTGTTGTACAATATGAGCCGACCCATTGTGCTGTCCTGGAAGGGTAATGAAATATTGCAAATGTTGTTGTGGATGAGATGTTTGTTGTATTATTTGAAAATGGGGTGTTGTATGATTTGCTGTTGCTGCTCCCAATATTTGTGCTGGCTGCTGAGCTTGGTTAAGATTTCCTGTAATGGTGGCCGTTGTTGGATGTGCAGCAACATTAGTTGGCGCACCGGAAACATTTAAAATTTCACCAGTTACCGTATTAGAAACGGTATTCGTCATTGGTGGGTTACTGGTTGCTGGAGAGTTTGTGGCTGATACAGTGTTACTGTTATTAACCGAAGAAGCACTTTCATTGTGATGTCTCCTATGACTTGGTGGTTTAATGTCTTCCCTTGGCACAATATCAATAAGAAAATCAAACTGATCATAGTTGGCTATGGCCTGCGCAATATCTGATCTTTGTAGTGTTCGACGCTTGCTTTCATCAGTGTGAATCCATGCTCTCATTGTCAGTTCTTGTATAAAAAGTTCACATGCTTTGGCAAAAAGCGTTGGAGCTTCAGCTGCTATCATTTTCGCGTTTTCATCTAACTTCATAATTTTTTTAATACGGGCTAATGGTAAAGACTGATGTTTGGAGTCGACAACAGAGGTCTGCACTTCCTGGAGTATGTTAGGCCAAAAGGTTTCTATAGTTGGTGGTGGTTTGCGTGGTTGTTGCTGTTTAAAATTTTTTCCCGACTTTTCTTTTGGTAATGCTCCTGTATTTGTATTCTGGTTTAGTACGTGAGGAGATTCATCCAATGATGGACTATTGCCAATGGAATACGTATTGCCACCAGTTTCAGCCATGACGGTTATATTATTGTTGCTACTACTGTTATAGGACAAAATTTCCATATTTTGTACTTGACCTGTGATATGTTGCTGCTGTTGTTTTGAACCTCGTTCTAAAGCAGTATGAACATTTTCACAAGAGTTCTGGGACATACCGCAATGTTTTTCCAACTTTTATAAAGCACTTTAACTTGTTTCACATATATTTCTTATAAACATTGTATTATTAAAAATATTTTACAAAAATTATGAATTATTGTTTTCTTTCAACATGTATGTATGTACCTACGAGTGTTATGCTCAAAAAATGCTTTTCACAATTGATTTGGAGCACAACTGTTTGTTTTGTCAATTTATTTTAATAACCATAATGTTTAAAGCTGCTTTATTTCTAAATATGTATAAGCTTTTTTCTTTTGTAAGAATTTTTTGTAAATGTAATTAACAAAATAAATCACTTTACAATAACAAACACGTACAGCTTCTTGTGATTATAAAAAAATCAGGGTTACTAAATAAGGTACACATTTTGAACCCCGTTTTGCAACTTTGCAAAACAATTAACGTTGCCAGAGTGATAGTTGCAAGATAGCATTTAAAATTAAGTTATTGGTGTAAAACGGTTTTTCTTTACAAGTCCATTTAAAAAAATAACTTTATTAAAGAAGTTTAAAAGAGCGTTACAACAATTAATATATCTCGCAAGTCAAATAGGCCAAGCAACATATTGGGCTGCATCAAACAAAATATATAAAGTTCACATATTTTGTGTTGTGCAGAAATCAATGAAATCGAATTATAGCGGTTATGTTTTTCGATAGTATTTTTATCTCTCCTGTAACATCATTATAAAAAACAATGATTGACATTTTTGTGTTTTAGATGTTAATTATATTAGAACTAAAATGTTCATGCTTTCCCATGTACTTATGCAGACATTTTTTCTTGATTTTTTTTATAATAGGCAAATAATAGAGCGTTCTATACGGTCTGTTACAAACCAAGGTGAATGTCGTTTACCCGAGCTACCTATAGATAATCCAGAAATAATGAAGTTTATACATCCCGCAGACAAAGTTGACTGTGGTAATCCGAATGACGATTGGGTAGTGTGCGAAGTAAGTAATTAACCAATTTAAAATAAAATTAGCATCTTATTTAATTATTTTTATATAGAAATCTATATGTTTCGTTAAACCTGAGGCGCTGGCTGCAAATGGAGATATAACTTGTACATTTACCGATATAATACGTAAGAATGATTTTAAAGGGAGGTATGGAAAATCGATTAGAACAAAGGAACCATACATATTACAAGAGTCAGACTTTGTAAAAGTATTGTGTACTGCAGGGAATGGTTTAAGGTATGCATACGTATTTTCATATATTAATGCATAAACATATAAATACCAGGCGCGGATTTAAAACGTCATCTTGATTGATTTAATAAATAAAAATGTTGGTAGCCATAAAACAAACGTTTCATATATTTTATTAAGCATATTAAAATTTTACAATATACAGTAAAAATAAGTCACATAATAGAGGCATTGGAAGAGATAAACGAGTGAAAAGATAGGGATACGTCTTTTAAATCATTATTGAATTCTCTGAGCACATTCGAATATATTTGCGGATAACATTTTATTAATGATATACTTTCTGTCACACAGCCGTCAAGTGTACTTCTATATATTTATAAAAAGAAATATCTCTTATAAAAACCCTGTTAATAATGTGTCTAGACTCTAGAAACTAAAAGAAATGAAGCCCAAACACAATTAAAAACTAATTTTGAAGAGGCAAAAAATATTTGCGTCAGTATGTGAACATTATTTGAAAAGCATAGATTTCAAAGAAAAAGTAATGTTGAAGTATACTTCGGCGCCAACATCACTTTATAAAATCTGTTTTACAGGACTTAAAAACACGTTTCTTAAAGGACGTCCTTTATTTGTTTACCATCAACTTCTGCCTCAGAATATTACTACATTTACTGATTTAGAAATATTAATTAAATGCTTAGATTTTGCAATTGAAACAAAAATGCAAAGTTTAAAAACACCGCCCGGAAATTTAAGATGTTTTAGCAAGGTTGTGACTCAGATATTTAACAAAACCTGCGAAAAATATTCATCATTTTTGTTTTAATGCCGGTCAATAATGCTATGGCTGAAAAGTAATTTTTCACCCTTCGCCGTATTAAAACATTGCTGAGATCAACCATGACAGAGGATAGGCTTAGCAATGTTGCAAATCGTCACAGAAAACGCAAAACGCCATATCTAACATTTAAACAATTTTAAGAAGAGGCAAGAATATTTGTTTAAATATACATATTTACAATTAACAACAAATATATTTCTGCTGAAAAAAAAGAACTTTGCGAGATGACGTACATACATATTTTTTAGGCTGGAATTAATAAAAAGTCAATTTTAATTTCTTTGTTAGATAGAGCGTTTTGAATTTTCTGTGGCTATAATAAAATTGTAATTGACGCAAATGTCGTGCTTGCTTGCTTCGACGACAGGAAACCATACATTATTAATTTAATAAATATGTTTTTTTGTCTTTTAGATAAATATTATTTTAAATGAATTAAGCTTTTGTGTTGAGTTTTTGTTTAAATAAACCGCTAAAAGCTAGTTTTTAAATTGTGTGCTTATTTAGAATCCATCCTCCCCAAAAGCTTGAGCTAGATCCGCGCCTGTAAGTACATACAAATGTTCATATTTACGCGTGCAGTCGTAAAATAGCTCTGGTGAGGTAAAGAGCTCGCGCGTCGTTGGTCATTATTTTTTAAAGACAACCAGGCCGTCCCTTTTTATCGCACTTCGAGAATTTTGCGTCTCACTCTCGCATGTGGTGAAGTGTGTGGCGTCGCATAACTGTACCGCGATACAGTTATCAGAGGCTGCATTATTTGACTGCATGCAAAAAACATTTTGCATATGGAGGAGAACCATTAAACTCAAAGAAAACTAAGTATCCAGGCCGTAACAGCTTCCTATTCGAAGGCATAGGTCGACTGGTTTCGTCTGTCTGGATCAACGTGGAATACCCTGGCACTTTGGTTATGTACCTCTGCCATTAAATTTTATTAGAGTTAAAAAAAAAAAAAAAAAATATTTACGCGTGCAAACATACAAACATAAATGCATATAAACAAACATTTATACATACACACATAGGATCCCTGCAGAAAACAGGACTAGTCCATACATGCGTGTATGGACTAGTCCATAAAGGAGTAGGATTACTCCAAAACTAACCCAAATGCATGTAAAAAACATGGTCTTTTTAACATTATGATGTCCTAGGGCCGGACCACTTAACCCAGATTTGCATTACGTCGGAGTAGTTTCAAAACTACTCTATCCTACCTACAAACAACGACAACTCGGTACGCAATCGTTAAAACACGAACGCATATCACTTAAGTAACTACAAGTTCTTGTTTGACAATGACATAGCCCATGACTGCATTACACAAGGACCATGTTGTAACTAGTCCATTTCAGCTAAAACGGACCATGTGGTCCAAGATTTTTTGCAGGGATATATTAAACATATACATACACCTATTTATGTACAAGAGTAAAAATGTGTTTTGAAATTACCTCATAACAGATGGTTTGGTATGGCTTATGGCATACGTGATGGCATTGAAAATAACTTAGTTCACAAGATATTGCCACCTCCTCTTCATAATGGTAACCTATTAAATGCATTAGATGCACAATCCGAACAACCAGCCTACTTTAATGTGCTCATGTTTGGCTTTGATTCCTTAAGCCGTAACGCTTTTATGCGTAAATTACCCCAGACCTTCAATTACCTCACAACAGAACTAAATGCTCTGGTTCTTAAGGGCTACAATATAGTCGGTGATGGAACGCCGCAAGCATTGATACCAATTTTAACGGGGTACACAGAGCTTGAGATGCCAGAGACGCGTAAACGTATGAGTAATTCGCTGTCAATTGATCAGGCATATCCTATGATATGGAAAGAATATGAAAAACATGGCTATGTAACTTCGTTTAATGAGGATACACCCTCAATTGGCACTTTTACCTATCGTTTAACCGGATTCGATAAGCAGCCAGTACATCATTATTTGCGCACTTATTATCTGGAGGCAGAAAATATATTGAGTTCCAGTCAGGAGCACTGTATAAATCATGAGGGCACTCACATCACAATGATGGAATATACCAAAAACGTAATAATTTTGACGTTGTTTTTTATTTTTTTTAAATTTTTTTTTTTTGTTTTAGTTCATGGCAAAATACAGTAATACTCCAAGATTTGTTTTTAGTTTTCATGGTGGTCTTTCTCATGATTCTATCAATCAAATTGAAACTGCTGACGAAGATGTAGTGTTATGGCTGACATTTTTAAAAGATAAAAAACTACTTCATAATACTATATTGATCTTTATGTCAGATCATGGTATCAGGTATATCCTTACATACATACATACATAAATATACATATCGTCACAGAAAATGCAAAACGCCCTATCTAACATTTAAATAAGTTTAAGGAGAGGGAAGTATTTTTGTTTTAATAAAATAAATATTTGCAGTTAACACAAATTTTTGTCATATGGGCATTTCCATGTCATCGTACGTGACATTTGTACGCCTACAAAGTGGTGTAGATTTTGCAAAAAGAGTGGTAACTGAAAAATTATTTCGTCAATATGTTACATTTAGAGGGAACTATAATCTAAAAAAAAATCATGACTTTGAAAACCTTGCCGGCCAAAATATCGGGCGAAAAAGGCGCATATCGTACGTGACAAAAAACGGAAGTGATGTCGAGGTGCATGCACATATATACGAAAATCTGCGAATTGTAAAAGTTTTTTTCCTTTCTTTAAGTTCTTACACCAAGCCAAATATTTTTCCTTGATAATCCATAATTTTTAAATACAAAAAGATTTTTAGATGATTTTGTTACGAACAAATCTTAATATCGTTCGTGACATACCGTATGTGACAGATTTTTCTCTTATAGTATTTGTCTGAAAAAAATAGGTTTTTTTAATATATGTATACATAACAAATTTAAAAAGAATTAAAAAAATGTTTATTCGGTGATAATAGCAATAAAAACAATAAAAGGTTAATTTCATTTCTTACTATACACTATGTACTTGGGCGCTGGCACTTAATTATTAAATTTTTATTTTTTCTCTTACTGAATACGCAGTTCGAGACACATTTATAAGCTGACTATCATGATAAGTAAACGAATGAAGTTTTCTTATTTTTGGGATGGGCTGGACATTTTGCCATTTTTCATGGAAGTGAGCAGAAAACCCTTCAATCTCTTCGGTAGCAACATAAAACAAATTAACTCCTTCCACATATTTATGAGCACATTCATAAAATGAGAAAGCATCTGGCAAGATTAATTTATTTGCTTTTACAATTTGCCAGACCTTTCTTTTAACAGTACCACCTACTCCATCAACTGCACCTTTACCATGTGATGTGGCAAAGAAGTTCCATTCTAAATGTTGGCAGCTAAATTTGTTTACAAAAGAGGGAATACTTTTTAAAATGAATTTGTTTTTAAATTGAGCGCTACTCCAATTAGAATATATGTATATAGACGATATATCTTCATATTGTTCGCTTATTTCAAGCATAGTTTTTGTAATAAAATAGTAATCATCAAACTTATTGTGTGTTAATTCGTCGTTAATTATTTTTTTGTCTGTTTTGGCTGCATCTGCGAACTTTTTTCGATAGATATGCTGTCTTTCAGCCTCCTTTTTCCGGTATTTCTTTATTTGTTCTTCGTTTTTCTTCAAGTCCTCCCTCCATTTCTTTGTAGTCTTATAGCTATTTTTACCCATCTTAATAAAATATTTATAATTATAAAGGAATTTGAAAGTATTAAATTGAATTGTGTTACTTAAATATCGTATGCTACAAACTTTGAAAGACTATAAAATTTTTATGGCATCAAATTTAAAAAAAAAATCGATCAATATTTGTTTGCGAGATTTATCTTGCTTTGAGCTTTTATTTTTAAATACTTGCGACCGGTCGAATTCAAATGATGACGACAAATAACGTTTTTGCATTACGTACGTGACATTAGAATATCATTCAAAGCAATCTATAAAAAATACCGCTATTCGAACTCTAAATTTTTAATTTCATAATGGAATTTGGCCATTGATGTTGTAACATTATTTTTAAAGTATAATTGGAATATTACAATTACCTAAATTTAGCCACTAGTTAAGAGAAAATAGCTAATTTCAATTTCTGGAAATTGATAAAAGAGATCACCAGTTTAATTTGCTATTTTTGCTCTTTTAAAATTATAATTAGCTATAAATACTTTTACATAATAAAATTTAAGTGTTTTATTGCTCTTTGGTATATTTAAAAAAAAGTTGCGATGACTTTTATTTTTCCAGCCGTGGTTGACATATTCATGGAAATGCCCATATACATATATGAGTTAAAAAGGATCAACAAATATATTTCTGCTGGAAAAAAAAAGAATTTTAAGAGATGACGTAAATACCTTAAGGCTAGAATTAATAAAAAGCCAATTTTAAATTGTTTGTTAGATAGGGCGTTTTGCATTTTCTGTGACGATATATTTGTATAATAATAGGTAATTTCTTATATATTTGCATTCACAATTTTTAAAACTGTTGATTGGCGCATTTGATTCAAATCGAAATTTACTCGATCGATCGAACTGTCAATGCCTTTAATATATGAATTCTAAAAAGAATTTCTTTAATTTCAGCGTGCGCAGCTGTGTATATTGTACGTTTGCGCCATATTTTGAAAATTTTTACTCGAGCTGACACTGTAAAGAAAGTATTTGAGAAGTCGTAACTATTCGACCAAAAAAATTATTTTTTTTTTTTAATTTTAAAGGGTTTTTCGATTGAAATCCTAATCAAATTAAAACTTTTAAATAGTTTTTTAAAGAATTCACAAAGGGTGTAGTAAAATTAAAATATGTACGACCATTGCGACATTTTAATTTTTCATTATCAGCTTTTAAGGCTCTTAATTCTGCCATCTGGTTATTAGCTTATTAAAAAAAAAGACCTTGAAATATAAAGACACATTTCAATAGGATATTGTGAACAACTTAATTGATTTTTACTTAATCTCACCATCATCGCTCATCTAAAATTGTATACATAAATATACATAAAAAATATTTCTGATTGTTTTAGAATCGAGTTTATAGAACAAAGCTGCAACCACAAAATTTTAAAATTGTTAAATTTTTGTTTAATTTTTGATCTTATACTATTCAGTTTAAAAAACTTTTCTTAAAAAATCTGTGACATGCCTGTTTATATTAAATTGGCTTCTTAGAAAATATTTTAAAAATAATTTTAATTCTGTTTATTTAGATTTACAGAAATACGAGAAACGTTACAGGGTAAACAGGAAGAACGTTTGCCATTTTTTAGTTTTGCCTTTCCAGATTCTTTTAAGAAGCGGTTTCCTCAAGAATACACCAATTTCGTAAAAAACAGTGAACGATTAACTACTCCTTTCGATATTCATGCGACTCTTAAACATATTTTGGGTAAAGTATTAATTGAAAATTATTTAAAAATGAACAGTTTTTTTATTTAACTCAATTTAGTATCTGTTAACAAACCCCTTGATATATTATAAAACTTATTTTTGAAAAAGCAAGCATATTTCAGTAAACCTCAAGACTAAGGGCCTGTTCGTAAAGGTATCACTGCGCATCATGACTTTTATGGCAAAAAAAGGAAATTTAAATGCACTGATTTTAAATAAAAAAATTGATGAAACTACAGCATTATTTACGAACAGGCCCAAAAACTTATCTTCAGTTATTTTTTCTTGGTTTTTGATTTGGGGTTTTGTAGTGATTAGATTTTTTTTAAATACATATTAATATTTTTAAGGAATAATAATTTTTTTTAAACTACAGAACTTCAAAAAATCACAAATTCGCCCTCGTCTGATGAATTAACCTCTTACGACACTCATTCTGAAAATGGAACTCCTTCAGAAGCTACAAGAGCTAAGATTAAAGTTTCTGATTTGGCTAAACATCGTGCAATATCATTATTGAATGCAGTGCCGAAAAACCGTTCATGTGCTGATGCGTACATCGAACCACACTGGTGTGCCTGTCTTAACTGGCAACAACTAAATGTAAGCTCTGACATGGGAATCCTGCTTAAAGCGGCAGGCAGCATATTAAATGTTATTAACAATGCTACTCAATCATTTCGAAACTATTGCGAACATTTACATCTAAAACGCATCAACTGGGCACTGCTTTTAAAGCCTCACCATGATCTACTCTCATTCAAACACAATCTCGACACGGACGGCTTTTTATCCGATTTATCTGGAAACTTTCGTTCAATCCAATTACATTACCAATTGCAGATTGTAGTATTACCCGGAAATTCGCTGTTTGAAGCTACTGTCATGTATAATTTGGAAGACTTAACAATGCAAACTAAACTTTCGCAAATATCACGCATTAATAAATACGGCTCACAGGCAGATTGCATTTATGAACGCAATCCGGAACTGCGTAAATATTGCTATTGTAAAAAATAGCTAAAGATATAATATTATGGGTTATGACTTCTAAGTACATACGCATGAACAAGGCACATTCAATGTGCCTTGCGCATGAACATAAATATTTTTTTTTACCTACAAAATGATTGACAAGTTTAAACTTTGAGCATACTTAAATATGTCATTCCTTTTGTAATATATACAATACTTGGTTACCACATTATAATGTTGAACGATGAGCGCCTTTCGATGTGTTGGTTGAAATCAACTTTTTTGAGCTTAAGAGGATTTTGAAATTCAAGTCTGGTATTAGTACACCAGAAAGGACTTTGCTAATGAAATCCAGCCGCCCTAATTATTTTTAATCTTTTTGTATTCAATAAAAAACATTTGGTCAATTTACAACCTCTCTTGTATTGTTATATGTTGGAAAAGCAAAATATTTTTTGAACATAAACAAACGTATATGATGTTTTTAAAATATACATTTCTAAAACGTTACAACACAGGTGAATTGGCCATACATACATATATCAATATTTTGATCTAATTTAAAATAAAATAATAAAAAGTATGTATAATGTACTGTTTTCTACGTACTTATGTACACATGAATGTATATCTAAGAAATATTTTTTTGAATTTCTTGGTTATGGATAAGTTTTCTTAAGAAAAAGAAACTGAAAAAACCCCATTAAATGCTGACGTCCGTAAACTGATAAGCAAAGCCTCGCGCGGGAGCTACCGTGGCATTTTTAACTTGCTCTTGTAACAATAAATTTGATTTTAAAACTGAACGTCAAAGCAAATGATAATCATTTTACCTTCGAAATTACAAAATGCTTAATATGAAAATCAAAAATATAAATTGTTTTGTGTATAAGATTTTTGAATACGCAGTGCAGTGATGTATTTACGAACAAGCGCACTTTGTTACTATTTAAAACATTTTATATTAACTTAAGGGTGGGGGTTATTATGTAATTCAATTCGAAAATCTTTCGAAATCGTACGAATTGAATACCTTAATACGATTTTCGAAAATTTATTTACTAACGTTGGAAAAAAAAACTTTTCGCAAATTACTTAATTTGAGCAAATTAAATGATTTGGCGCAAATCACGTAGATGGAAACGCACTATAAATCTCACTATATTTTCAACATGCTTAAATTCTTAAGTTTTTGCGATATAAAAGTTGCATTTAGAGAATTTAGGAGAAGAAGACATGCAAAGCCAGAATTCTAAAACTGTTAGTACCGCGCGTGACTATGTAAAAATAGAGTACTTTAACCAGCTAGGCTAGCGCCAAAGAAACGATTTCGCAACAAAATTCATCAAAAAATTCGTCATTGCTTAGAATTTGGCTTCGGGGGATTTGATTATCAAATTTCTTTTCCTTATTCCAGTTCAGACTTCACATTTTATCATGCAATTTATGAGAACATAAAAACATCTGAAAAACATCGATGCATCGTTTCCATTAACGATGTTTTTTCAACAGCAATGTTTTTTTTTTATAGAAAAATCGATGTTTTTAAGAACGATGTTGCATCCCTACTTTCGAATCAAGATTTTTCCCGAATAGCATAATAACCCCCATTCAGTGTTCTAGCATGATACAAGTTAACCTTTTTTTTAATTTGCTTACATTATTTTGGTTTTCGTTTGTACTCGTGTTGTATACATGTAAGACCCCCTAAGCCCCAGGGAAAAACTTGGTAATCGTTGATCTGAAGACCGGCCGTTGCACCGCAACTCTTATGTATATATACTGCCTTGACCTTAATTTGTTTTTAGAAGCAAAATTGGTATGTTCAAGGCAAGAGCTAACGTAAGTACTTGCCGAAATCTAAGCCAATAATTTTCGTTTAACTCTATCGAAAATTAAGTATGTGTGTTAATGAAATTTACAGAATGATTTTTATACCAAAAATTATTAATGATTTCTGTTGCTCCACTTATCTAATGCTTACTTTTAAAAGAAAATCGATTTTAAAGATTTTCGAATTCTTACAAATTGAATTGCGTTGCACGATTTTCAAAAATTTATTTGCAAATAATTGAAAATTTACTTTTATTTTTCAACGAAAACTTTTTTTAAAGTACATACCATTATGTTTTTTACATGTTAAAATTTGGATCTTTAAAAGCCATTAGATAATACGATTTTTCTCCGAATCGTTAGTTCTTTTCGAAAGCCGTTTTCATTCGAATAGAACTTTAATTTTTTTACGTTTTATTTTGAAACTACTTCATCAAAATTAAATAAGAAACGCTACTTTTCAGAACATGAAAAGTCTACTTTTAAACAAAAGTGATTTCGAAATCAAAGTGGAATGCAGAATATTTCGGATTATGTTTTAGATTTTTTGTCTTTTTCTACATAAATCTGTTTTTTTTTTTTTGTTAAAGTTTAAAAAAAATATAATTTTATAACCAAACTATTCAACAGGGTAAAAGCGGGACAACTTAAATCGATGCAGAATGACCATGAATAACTCCTTAACTAACGAGTCGAAAACTTAAAATATATTTTTTTGTTTTTAATGTTCCTTTTCGTTCAAAACTGTAGAAAAGCTAGCAAATCAAAAGAAACACTTGGAAAACAATTAATAAAGTTCGTTTCATTCTCAAAATAAAAAAAACGCACACATACGAACTGCGAAATATTTTATATATTAATTTATTTACTTCCCAGTCGATTAAATTTTTCACTTGTTACTCGTTTTTTATGGTGTAAAAAAATGCGTTTATTTTTTTTGTCTTAACAAATAAAGTTAGTTACTTTCCCACATTAAAAAAAACTAACAAAGAAACTGATTTCTTTTGGTTAATATTTGAAAGCCACAAGATTGTTTTTTTTATAAAATGAAATAGACTGCTAATAAATGAACTTGGCATGTATTAAAACTTTTCATATACATATGTATGTATATTGTATAAACTTAGTTTCGCAGTTTGTTTTAAATAAAGAAATTGTATACATAAATAATAAAATAAGATGAAACTACATATTAAAGATTATTATTATTTAGCAACAACATTAGCTTGTCTATCAACAACAGGCTGTATAGTTTTACCACCAAAGATTTGACCCCAACCAATTAAGCTGAAAAAAAATTAAATTTAAAATTCAAGTTATTGAAAAATTTTTTTTAACATTAAAAGTTATATGTATATTTTTGGGTACATACCGCCAATGTTTTTCCACACGACGACTAAGAGCAATTTTTTCACCCTTTTCCGTACATACGGGAGTCGTCAAAACAATTTTTGCTAAATCTCCTCGTGTAGCTATAATACGTCCACCCGTACTTAAAGAACCAATGTTAACTAAAAGAATTTCGGCCTTTTGAAGTTTTTCAACACGTGCCCCCTTTTTATCGCCATCTGTGCGAACACCCAATAAACGACGTAACAAATAGTAGGAAATTTCCAATTCAATATAAATTTCGGGTAATTGACCAACAGCACCTAAAACTTGGCCAACCAAACGATCAGCACGACATAGGGTAGGATCTATTTTAGTTCCAACGCCAATCAGACCACCAGGCACTGCATACTGTAATTCATTCGTTTCAGCATATAATGATACGATACGCGAAAAGATTGGACGACATGTAATGTTTCCCTCACTATCCTTGGTTACTACACCGGGACGTACTTCGATTTCCTGGCCAACTTTTAAAACACCACACAAAATTGAACCACCAGCAACGCCACCTTTTAAATCATTGACCTCACAACCGGGCTTGTTAACATCAAAGGACCGAATAACAATAAGCCTTGGTGGCGCCTTAAAATCACGTTGTGGAACGGGAATTTTTTTAACAATATATTCGCACAAAACCTTAAATAAAAAAAAAACAATTATTTTGATGTAAGTTATTATTTTTGCTAGTTAATAGGTACTTACATCAATATTATATTTTAATTGGGCCGATATGGGAATGATTGGTGCACCTTCAGCCACTGTGCCCTGCACAAATTTTGTTATGTCTTCGTATTGTTCTTTGGCTTGTGACTCTTTCACCAAATCAATTTTGTTTTGCAAAATTAAAATTTGTTTTAGTTTCATAATTTCAATGGCAGCCAAATGTTCAGATGTTTGAGGCTGGGGACATGATTCGTTGCCCGCAATCAAAAGTAAAGCAGCGTCCATAACAGCGGCGCCGTTCAACATTGTAGCCATAAGAATGTCGTGACCGGGACAATCGACAAAACTCACATGACGAACCAGTCTAAAGCGACCAGAGCACGAAGGACGTGCACAGGGAAAACTGTCATCTTTGCTTGAACTGTCGGAAACAAAACATGCAGGTCGTGGGCATTTGGGATTGTCACATTTATAGATTTTAGCATTGGCGTAACCTATATAAAATCCAGAAAAAATCAAACTACGGACACATGTGTTTATATAATGTATTTTCTTTATCTCGAGTCAAGTTTATTTCCATTAAAAAAAAAAATATGAATAAAACTACAATTAATTATCTGGCTGGTAAAAAAAAGCCTGCAGATGCAAATAAACTCAATTTGTAAAAATATTTTTTTAAAATATAATTGGTCTTAAAACGGTGTAAATTAAATGCATATTTTTTTAGATGATAGAACTATATAAAATAAAATAAAAATAAATCAAGTTTTGCAATATGTGTGTGCAAAGTACACCTTCTGCTTTTGTAAATTATTTCTTAAAAAAGAAAAAAAAATATAAAATACTTAAGTAGTTTTTAAAAATTTTAAACTAGAAATTAAAATAAGACTTGGCGGCAATTAGTGGCACCACAACGACAGGTTACTTTTTCGGCGTCTGATAGATTTTCATATACGTCCACTTCTATATCGCCCCGAATATAGTCAAACGTTAATTCTTCACCAGCCTTAATTGGTCTGAGTGTAAAAAATGCCAGCCGAGGCATATTAATGTCCAAATTGTCGATCCAAAAGGGAAACACCGAAAGATTAGGATCACAAGAATGGTTAAAGAAGTGAGATATGTTGCCGTACAGTGCTGCATCTATTGTGTACATGCTATCTGTGTTATTATAATCCAAATCAAATAAATATGTCCGTCCTACAGCATCATATTTCTTGCCCCGCACATTGGCTTCTTCGCATGTTATTATCTCGCCCATATATTCACTGACATATTCGCCCTTACGCATAGGTTTTTCTGTTTTAACACCCCAACCACGACCATTTGCAGTTTTAAAAAGACAAAGCGAGTTATTACGGCCCCTTTGGATTACACGATTTGGGCATTCGGCCGAACACAAACATTTAGAGTTGCATTCATAGATCGCCTCACCTGGGTAAATGCGCAAACGACCATTCTTCTCATATGCAAAATATGTATTGGCCATACGAGCACAACACTTCTTGGATGGGGCACACTCCTCTTCGCACTTGCAACCTATGGGTGGTACATTTGTAATTTCGACACCGGTAGAGGGAAAATTCTCTGATATATATTTAAAATTGAAGTCTAAAGTATCAAAGTCAACATTATTTTCAACTGTTATTGGAACTTTGCATTCCACTGAATTCATTAGTTGTTGCCATTCTTGTAACGAACTTAATTGTTCTTTCCTTTTTTGATACCAGGGTTCCAAAAGCATGGCACGCACTATGCGGCATCGAATTTTTTCAGGTTCTCTTTGACTTCGTGATTTAGCCCTAATAAATTGTGATAGCAGTATTAAATCAATTTTCAATTTTAAAGGATCATAATTTTCTAAGTCGACCACATTGACTTCTGTGGGTTTTAAACTTAGAGATTGTTTTTCTATTTGTTGGGTAAAGTCTTGAGTAAGTTTTTTTATATTTTCATCATATAGAATCATCATATTTTCGACAAAATCCTCCAGTACTGCGCATTCATATAAATTATTCAAACTTTCCCAGGTATTATCTTCCTTTGGATAGTTTAACCATTTAACATAGAATAGTGGTTCTCCATTGACTGACTCAAGACTTTGAATTTCTTCAATAACATATTCTTGTTTTAACTTCTTTGCCGACTGTGAAGAAACACTGCTAATGGAACTTCTACGCCGTTTTTGAGCTTTTTTACTTTCGTTTTCAACATTGAATCTAACTAAACTAACGGCCAATGATTTAAGCGGTAAACAAGTTCGTCTATCGTAACTGTCTCCACTACAAACTGAAGAGTTGTCATTCAGACTGTCGTAACCACTGCTGGGACTTGTTGACGATACTCGTGAGCGCGTTATATCCGGAGTAAGACAAGAAACGACCAAAAGTGGGTGCAGGCTTTGTTCACGTTTCCGTAGTTCTCCTAGCTTTTGTTGTTGTCTTTGCCTTTGCCACTTCTTAGCTTCCTGAATAGCTTCAAATTCTCGCAGTAACTTGGGGGATGCTAGCAGAGCTTTCATACGTTGTTGACTTATGCGTTCTGCAAAATTTCCCAACACGCGCGTAAGGAAACGAAAAATGCAAAATAAAAACGAAAAAAATAAATTAAATTGCTGGTAAAATTAAAAAAAAAAACAAAACTAATTAACAACAATACAAAGAAACAAACTAAATAAACAATTTTGTTTAGGAAATATCAATTTATATCCATTTAGGTATTTAGAACAAAAGAATTTAAAATATTAAAAGAAAAACGTAAAATCTTATTACAAAAAAAAAACTTCCAGCAATTATAAAAAAAAAAAAATTATTTAAAGAAAAAGGGAAAAACTTTACAGAACGCATTTCCCACCCCAAATGAAACTTTTATATACATATTATAAAAAGTTTATTAAGTATGAATATACCTTGGAATTATAGAAAGCATGCATATGCTCATACTGGTTTTCTCAAAAATTCTCACCCAATGTTGTTTTAATATATTTTTAGAACGAAACGAAGCCAGCTCGTTTTTATTTGGACTTTTCAATGTTTTCCCACAATTTTTTTTTTTTTATTTAATGAACACCGCCATTGCTGAAGTCGCAGGAGTATTATTATATTCAAGTTAACCTGTGGCGTGAGTAGATGTAATTCCCCTTAATAGATGAAATAAATAAAATAAAAATAGCACTTATCGCTCACATTACGGCAAAACATCAATTCGTTTGTTGTCAAAAGAGCCACAGTAAGACGTTTTTCAAGGTGGATTAATATAGTTAACAACAGCAAGGCAAATTTAACTTGGCTTTGGTTTTTTTTATAAGACAAACAATACTTAAAAAACTGATTTTCATTTGGATAACAATTTTTTTGTACATACATATATTTTTGTTAAAATTAAAGGAAATCAGATTTTAACCAATAACTATTTATTACTGTTTATTAGAGCGAATTTTAAGTTTCGTGTGTGTTTCTTATCATTAGAAATGTAAATCATTTAATAATATTAAGGTGTTAATCTGTAAAAAATTGTGTGCCCCTTTTTTTTTTTTTTTGTTTAAATACCCACCCAATAAAGAAATTCAAAATTAAAAATAAAATAAGTTTTTTCACACAAGTATTGGAAAATTTAAACAAAGTTAGGCGAAAGTTTTTTTAATAGATCTCTAGTTAACTAGATTAAAATAACTTAAAGCACAAAATTTTGGTTAAGAAAGTTTAAGGTTCTATTTAGTTGTTACTCATACATTTTCAAAAAAGATTCAGTTTAGTATCCTCAACTTTTAAGTTTATATCTTCGAATTTTGAATTTTTATTTTTCTTGAATCGCAGTGTGTGGTGGCGCCACTAACTGCATTTATATAGCAATTTAAAATTTTTTAGGTAAAATCGATTTTTTGGGATCAATAGTCGATTTTAGTATAAAATGGCCACCAAAAACCGATTCCAAAAAATCGATTTTTTTAGGTTGAAATCGACTTTCGACTATAATCGAAATTGATTTACCAGTCCCTGGTTTTTAACTGTTTGTTTTTACAAAGGCAATCTATTTAAAAAAAAAATAAAAAATATGTAAGGGGCTCTTCTCAAAACGTGCCGAATTGTTGAGATTTACCAAAAAGGTGGGACGTGGCGATATGTCGAAAAAGGCCTACTATAGCACAATTATAATTAATATTTTAAATGAGTATATTTTAAAATGCCAAAAAATATGGTAAATGTGCAGGAATACAAAGCTGAATCGAAACTATTAAACCAAAAATTTTTTAATGCATGCAGTTGTTGAAGGTATTAATAATACATTAGTATGTATACATATATAAAAAGGCTTTATGAATCTCATTTTTTTACCACCCTAAGGAGTTATTGCCTTTTTTAAGAATTAAAATTTTTTGTTTTTTAACCAAAAACGTGAATAAAATGGTCACACCCGTTTTAATGAAGCTCCCCATTTTCTTAACGCTCTTTTTCTTCTTTTAAAGTAGCTCTGAATATACACATTTATTTATTATTCATGTAGGTATGTAATGTAATTTTTAATCTTAGGATGTAAGCCATTTAATTTTTATTTTTTTAATTTTAAATACCTATCTGCTATTTTGATAAAAACTGTTAATATTTACGTCATCTTTTACCTAGACAACCAACCATTCGCACCATAAGATGGAAACGTTTATGGGTATATGTTGTCGAACTCAGGTAGTAGATTAAACATTTATTTTCATTTTATGGTGATAAAAACTTACCGAGCTTTATGGTA
Organism: Melanophora roralis; assembly: GCA_963583895.1. Lineage (NCBI taxonomy): Eukaryota > Metazoa > Arthropoda > Insecta > Diptera > Rhinophoridae > Melanophora > Melanophora roralis. The sequence goes on from OY757187.1 coordinate 125,302,315, forward strand.
ATATTTCTTTCCAATTCATTTTTAAAGCGTACAGTTTGTACACCTGAAATAGCCTTAACCACTGTTGATTTGCCGTGTGCAACATGGCCAATTGTGCCAATATTTATAGTAGCTTGGCGAGATATTACCTCAGGAGAAAGGGGAGTTAAGTTGCTAATGTCCTAGGAAAAAATTAAAAAAATATATATTTTAGTTTATTTAACTCATAATTTTTGTATTCAAGAATAAAAAATTGAACAAAATGAAGGATGCGTTCAGAAAACATTACATTGTCGTGGCATAATTTGAGGTTAGAATCGTGATATAAAAAATTGCATCAGAAAACAAATCTTCTAATATTAGAAGCATTTTTAAAGATTTGGAATAATATACAAGTTTGTGACCAAAAGTAATCAGGATTTCCCGCTGAAAACAAGATGTCATAATAGATGTAATAACGCCACGTGCAGAAAACAAACGGGTTTAGATTTGTGCAACACTTACAACAGTGATTTCAGTAACCCAAAATATGCGGCTGTAATATTTTAGTTACTTTACTGCGAATTTATTATCTGTTTTTTTACTTATAAGAATTTTCAAGATTTTGTTAAATTTTTAATTCCGCTTACAAATATTAGCATTTGAATTCTAATTTCTTCACTTACCAAATTGCTTAGGTCCTGCTGTTGCAATTTTGAACAGACAGCAATTTCATTTTCCGTTGAGGCCATTTTGTAAATCTCTATTTTAATACTTATCAAAAATATTATTTTAAATAAACCACAAATTCGTTTGTCTTTACATTAAAATCACCGCTAAAAATTTACCGATCCTAAAATTTAATGAAATTTTTAGGAGAAACGATTTCTGACCTTTTTAATAGAATGAAAGAGACAAATACATCCACATAAACAATTTTCAATTGCCAGACTCTCAAAATATCAATATGCCCCACAAATAAAATACTGTGATGCCACTCTTCTCTCCAGCTGGTAGCCTCTAGCCTCTAGTCAATACTATATGCATTTAACCCTGGAGCATTTGCATATATCACAAAAATTTTAAGCTGCGAATATTAGAGCTTGTTCATGAAAATCCGGTTGAATGTTTCTATTTATCTATTTTAAAGCAGCAAATAAATATTCAAGTGGGTTATTACATGGCCAAGAAATAGTTGTATGTATTGTAAAAGGAGCAAGTTAAACAAATGTACACACAAAAAAATACTCGAGATTAACTAACTAAGCTTTGTTAGTAACTTTCTTTTTGTATGCGCACAAAAAGTTCTATAGGTTACATTCCCTTAAAATAAATTATAAATTCAACTAAGAAAAATGGTAGAATGGTAGTTAGTATGTCGTTTGATAATATACCAAAAATATCAGTTGATTTATATGTTCGAACAATTAACTAAGGATTTTGTTAAATTTATTTTTAAACTCTTTCAAACAACAACGTTACCAAAGTACAATATCCATATAATTGTAGTAAAATTTACTAATTTTTTATATAAATTATTAAAAATGCAAACCATATAAAAGATAATTTTTTATTTACCAATATTTTATATAAAATTCATGAACAATTTTTACACATATAAAACAATTACTGATTAATACACAGTTATGCCTCAGAAGTAATTTCGGTTTGATAGTTGAAATCAATATAAAAAAGTGGAATGCAATATTGAAATAATGTTTAAATGGGTCATATATGTTCATACGTTGCTGTTTACCGTCAAAACAAATTTAACCTCTATGGTATGGCTGAAAGAAAAGGCGATTTATTTTTCAGTGATAGGGTAAGCAGCTACACTAATTGTTGTAAGACAGGGACCAAAAAATTTGTCAGCTTATTTATTACCACATCTTAATAATGAAATTTTCAATTCTCTATTTACGGCAGTAGAGGAGCTAGGGCTCAATTCCAAGGAGCCTTAGTTTTTGACGCGATGCTTATCACCCGCAAGTATTTTTTGAAGTCGACGCAGGGAACAGTTTTGGCAAAGAAGGACGGTAAATACAACAAAATTTTTTTCATATCCTCAAGGAACCTCAAATTCACTTAATCATTTTTAATTTAAATCACCCTTAAAAACTAAATTAAAAAAAAATTATTATTCCGTTTTATTTCTATAAATATTCTTACGTGCCTTCAGTTTCTTAAACCTTCTTAAATTGACAACTAAATAAGTAAAAAAAACTATATAAAAAATTAAGAAGACGATACCCAATTTCCTTAGTTTTTTGTGCTCATACGAAAGGAAATTAAGTAACGGAACTTCGTAAATAAAACCTAGATAAGTTTTTTGAGTGTTTACTTGAAAATCTTGGTGTTAGCATATCAATCTTAAGGTGGGCATACACTTCGTTCTATTTTTTTGCAGTTTTAACCTTATGTGGAAAACTTTTAGAATGTTAAAAGTGTAATCTCAAAAGTATATTTCGCCATTAAGGCTCTTATTTCTTGTGACCACAGTTATAATAGGAGTTTTTATTCTTGATAATAAAGTGGCAAGCAAGCTGCGTAGTTATGATAAATGTTAACAAAACAGCAACATTAGCAAAAAGGGTAAGCTTATATCATTTTTCATATACATATACGAAGCTGAGGCACTTTACCACTAAGAGTGAAAACCGCTAAAGGTGGTTTTATATGAGATGAATTTTACATATGATCTGTCAAATTTTTCACTGCAAAATTGATACATGTCGTGTAAGCGCGTGAAAACATTGCTTGTGTGAAACACATATGTAAAAGTCATATGACAAATTTTCAATTAAAGCGTGTTCTATTATCTTCTGACAAAGCATGTGTCATCAGCTGTTTTTAGAACAACAAGTAAAAGAAAATTGTTTATTTTGGTTTGAAGTTTATGTCAGATGTAATTACATGAAACAAAAATAAAAAACCATCAGTAAAATGACAATTTTGGCAGACATACGCAATTGCAAGTGTTATGCAAAAATGTGAGTCGTATGTAAAACACGTCTCGTATAAAACCACCTCAATGTTTGTCGAGAATTTTTACTTCCTATAGGGTATGGCATCACTTTTTTGTGTTCAAGTTCCACAGCAAGGGTTTCTGCAGCATCTAGTCTTTGTATGTATAATAGTACCAAACCGGCATTTTTTTCTAAAAAATTCGCCATTCTTGATAATACACACACAAAATCATCATCATTTCTGTCGTCTTGTACTCGCGAAAGTTATCGACGCCGTATATTAGGTAAAAGAAAGTCTTTGTTTAGAAAAAGCTGAAAAATCCAGATAAATCTTCAAGAATGTCTAGTGTACCGAGTAAGCGCGCAAAATTGGATGAAGGCAATTCAAATGCACCCAACGAAGCTGTAACTGAGGCATTAGAATTAATCGATGCATGCCAAAATGAAATTGATGCCCTCAACGAAAAAGCTAGCGAGGAAATTCTAAAAGTTGAGCAGAAATATAATAAACTGAGAAAACCTTGCTATGAGAAACGTAGCGAACTTGTAAAACGCATTCCTAACTTCTGGGTGACAGCGGTAAGTACAGCATGAAATGTGGACTACGAAAAATGTGTAGTCCCATGTTTTTGTTAATGTGAAAAATATTTTATTCTGTATCATAAAAAAGGGTTTTGTGCTATGTTTTGCCATTGGTGCAACATTTATGGGCGCATGTTTGTGTATAAATCGTCCAGTCATTTTAATTCGCTGACGGTTTGACATTGCCCAGGGGCGGAAAAGCTCAAAAAAAACTTGGTTTACATAAAAATGTAAGAACACGTTGCGATACAACCGCAAAATTATCGATAGTGGACTGATTCGTTTCGTATAAAATATCGATGGTATCGATTTCTTAGATGGCTGTTAAAATTCCACTAGTTTATAAAAAGTTCTTCGTACTACCTATGCCATGGTACAATTACCTTACAAAGTGTTGATTCAATAGCGGACTTTTTTTTGCTCAAGTTTGCTTACGCGTTATTGTACGTCTTGAGAAAAATTTATGCCTGGGCAAACGTCCATACGAAAATGCATTGAAAAGCGGTAAACAGTATTGTCTTCTGGTGCTTTTTCTTGTAAATACAATACCCGAAAAATTGTCAAATACTCCTTTTTTGAAAGCGGCTATTAATAGTGCTTCCAACGATTTTCCACAGTGCTTTTGAGTGCCTTTTCAGTAATCAAAAAAAATTGTTTTCTGGACTTTTTTGTTGTTATATATAGAAAAAATTGTTCTTTACTTGTTTTTGGAATAAAAATTTTACAAAAATTAATTTATTGTAAAAAAAAGAAAATAAAATTTTTTACAGAATATGTAAAAATTTTTATTTAATGAAAAACTAGGTACAATTTTGCGTATGGGCCAAAACATAAAAAGGAGTACTACCTCAAAACTAACCTAGTTGTATGTAATAACCATGGTCCATTTAACATTATGATGTACTAGTTTCAAAACTATTCTTTGAGACACCATAAATTATTAGTTTTACAACTACGACAACTTAATATACCATCATTTAAAAACGAACACCTGTTGACTAACTGAAAGTTCTTGTTTCACAATGACACGGTCCATGATTGCAAAGGGATGTCCTAGTTAAAATAGTAAATTTTAACAAAAATGGGCCACGCGGTATGATATTTTTTGCAGAAAAGAAATATTTAGGATGCTTTTTTTAACAGCAATTTATTTATTTTTTTTATTTATCTTTTTTTACCCTATTTGTATGTGATTACAATGCATTAATTTATGCGAGAGTTAGCATCACTGGCGGTAAACCAATAGTCACACGATTTAAAAACCGCCTTACATACTGCTGACATGCCTCTATATGCATAGCCACCGGATTGTGACCTTTGTTTTTAGAAGGAACCACAACAGGGAATAATGTTTTGTTAAACACCTTGTTTCGGCAAAAAATTTGTAATTGAATGAGTTACAGAATAGGTGCCGTTTATTATTTTCTACTTTAATATTCACATTTGGGAAAATAATCACATCTAGCCGAGAGAAACACCACAAACAGCTCCGGGCCAATAAGAGGGTGGTTTGCCCCGCAGTTGGCGAGATGGTCGGCACGTTCCTTGCCCACATGACCCTAATAATTCGGGACTCTATTAGCGTCACATCATTGCGCGCACCGAGCCTATGTAGAGTGTCCATGCACTCCTTTACGAGTGCGGATCTAACATCATAAGCCGCAACTGCTCTTAAGGTCGCTTGGCTGTCCGAAAGAATGTACATTCGATTTCCCCCTACATTACTTCTAACACTTTTATAGGTACATACGCATATGGGTGATTCCAGGAAGAAACTAATGTAACGCCAAATTGCATATATCTTTTTTTAGGTGAAAGCTTATGCTTCTCTGCAATTATAGTTTAAATGACTTTTTTTGAATTACTTGTATACAAATAAATATAAAAATTGAAGTATTTCCCTAACAAACAAGAATAGTCCGTTCTGGCGTTTCGTTACTTTTTCCTGGAATTGTCCTATATTGTAGATCTCAGGCTGAAATATCGATGGATATCTACCAATAGCTAGTGCCGGTACCAAATACTTCAGCGCCAGTTTCCTCGTTCAGATGCTTCGACCCATCGGCATACCAAACCTGAGACCCCTTCTATAGGACCCCGGAACCCATCTGTACAAGTGGTACGCACATAAACAAACTTAAACTACAACAAAGGGTATAAATAAAATAATTTTGTATTTTATTTTATGTATTTCAAAACAATTTTTTTTATAAACCCTGATGTGAATATGCCTGGCATGTTAATAATTTTTTGCTATTTATTTGATTTTGCAACTGTAAATATTAATGACACCCTTCACAATACAATTACACTCTCTGTAACATACATATATAAATGACTTTTTTATCGCCACTTTCAGTTTATTAATCATCCAAATGTTTCGGGCATATTAGCTGAAGAAGAAGAGGAATGTTTGCATGCCTTATCAAAATTGGAGGTTGAAGAATTTGAAGACATCAAGTCTGGCTATCGCATAAACTTTTATTTTGAAGAAAATCCCTATTTTGAAAATAAAGTCCTGACAAAAGAATTTAATTTGGGATCCGGTAGTAAGATTAATTTGCAAAGTTAAATAAGAAATTAATCTTATAAAAATTTGTTTTACAGCTACTGAAAATAATGATTGTCCCTCATCTGCCAGCACGAACATCCAATGGAAGGAGGGTAAAAATCTCTTAAAGCAATTACTTTCTAAACCATTTACCAACAAAAAGAAGAGACATCCTGAATATAAAACATTCTTTGATTGGTTCACTGATAACAGTGATCCCGTTAACGATGAAATCGCTGAACTTATTAAGGATGATTTATGGCTTAATCCTTTACAGTATTATCTGGTACCTGATATTGAGGTTGAGCCAGAGGATGATGATGAAGACAATGATGATAACGAAGAGGAAGTATTTGATGATGAAGATGGTGAGGGAGAAGAGGAAGAAGATGATGGTATGTACTGTCAAAAATTGTCAATGACAAAAATTGTTCAAATAAAATTTTAACTTATTTTTCAGATGACAAGTAAAGAACTAATATGTATCGAAGATCTAACATATATTATTATATATATATATATATATATATATATTAAGAAACATGTACGGAGCAGAAAAAAAATCATATTAGAATTACTAATAAAGAAGTTTCATTTTCAATAAATACTTAAAAACCAAAAAAAAAACTGTTTTCATTGAGAATTTTTGTATTTTATAAGCAAAATTGTTTTAAATTTCGTTGAATAACTCAGATACCATAAAATACAAATCAAAAATACAAAATATTGTTTTCATCAAAAAATAAAATATGTACATTTGGGTACAAAATAAAAAAACTTTATTTGTTCGAAATTCAAAAACTTAAAATGGAAAATGATATTTATTATTAAAATACAAAACAATTGTGTGCATAAAAAAAATTTAAAACCTTTTCATTGGTTTGGCTTATAGTTTTATTTTTTGATACTTTTTAAAGAACAACTAAAGTAGGTACGAACATGCATTTTGTTTTCGGGTAATGATGAAGAAAATAATTTGATTGAACTATAATTAATAATTATGGAATGCATCATTTTCAAAAGTTCAAGATGGCATGTTAATTGCGAAGATATGACAAAGTCACTAACATTAACAAAAATGTTAGATGTAGACCGCTCGTGTTGATGACTTTTTTATGGTATAACACCAAGGCGAATTGATGAATAAGGTGGTGGTGATTTAGCAACAACTAAATTACGGCAAAAAATTTCGTTTTGGGTGTGGCTTTCGTTAGCTGATGTATCAAAAAAAAAAGCAAACATAAACAACTTTGACAGCCCAGTCCTAACTTATGCAAAAAAAAAAGTAAATCAGCTGTGCTGAAATATTTTGTGGTTCAAGGTATGGTTCACGAAAAAAGTATTAAAAGTTTGGTATAATATCGCAAAGATTATTTTGGGATATTTTTAAAAAAATTTTCATAAATAATTATACATATATATATAGCAAATTAAATAACAACCTATTAATAAGAAAAAGATTTTTTTTTGTAAATTTTGTAGCTAAGAGTGTAATATTTTTTGTGGCTTTCATTTAAAAAAGGGCCTTGCATTTTCCAAAAAAGAAAATACAAGCGATTCATCAATATTTTTAAACGAACTGCAATCACATTATACAATGTTCAACGTCTAGTAGCGCCATTATACATATGTATATTGCAGGGATATTGAAGTTAAATAAACTAGGCAGCCCTGCTTTCTGACAGCCGTAGTTTTTTTGACAGTTGTTTTCTTTCTGCAAAACAAGAGGAAAAAAATTGAGAAAAACGATGGCTGCGGTTAATAAATTATCTGTTTTGGTAAGATTTTATATATTTAAAATATATATTTGGCCAGATATCGCATTGTGTATCAAAACAATTTGCTTTAAATTTTAAAGAGAAAAACAATATTGAATTAAAGAAAATTATTTAATCTAAAATTTTGGTTATGTAATGTTAACTATACATTAATATGTACATATGTATGTACGTAAGTGTGTACATTCATATGTAACTAGGATCGGATGAAAATCTGACAAAATGTTTACAAGTTGCTGATGAGTTTTTCCCATGTTGCAGAGCCGTGCCATGAGCTCATCAACTCAAATGGTAAAGCCACCTGTTCAAGTTTTCGGTTTGGAAGGCCGTTACGCTACAGCATTGTATTCAGCTGCTTCGAAAACCAAGCAATTGGATCAAGTAGAAAAGGATTTATCTGCTTTCCAAGTCACCCTTAAACAGGACAAAAAATTGCGCGAATACGTTACAAGTCCCATTATCAACAAGAAAGTTATGGCCATCGCTTTAAAAGAAAGTGCTGACAAGTTGCACTGGGCTTCCTCCACTGGAAATTTGTTGGGTCTTTTAGCTGACAATGGTCGTTTAAATGTTCTGGATGGTGTAATTAGCGCATTTCAAATTATCATGGCTGCTCATCGTGGTGAAGTTGTTTGTGAAGTTGTCACTGCCAAGCCCTTGGACGCTTCTCAAAACAAGCAATTGGAAAGCGCTTTAAAGGTAAACATGTGGACAAATTTTGAGCATTTTGCCTTAAAAATAACTTAACTATTACTTTTCTATCTTAGGCCTTTTTAAAGAACAACCAAAGTTTGAAAATCACCTCACGGGTCGATCCCAGCATCATTGGTGGCATGATTGTGTCCATTGGTGACAAATACGTTGATATGAGTATTGCCAGTAAAGTAAAAATGTACACTGATGTCATTTCGTCAGCCGCTTAAGTTAAATAGATTTTGCAAGTTGAACTAAACAAAAAAAATAATTTCAACTCTTAAGTTTATTTCTAGTTTTAACACGACATATTAAAATGAAAACGTGTTGTTTTTAAAGAATAAAATATTTATATTGTATCATCTTAAACCTTAATCAACCAACTCTTGGACGACAAGTTACTAAAATTAAAATAAAAACAATAAAAATAATGGATGCTATAAAATTTACTATCTCTAAACTTATTAAATAAAATAAATAGAGTTTGAAACCTTTCAGGAAGTTTAATAAAAATTTCGAATTACATAATTACCAACCTGAATTAATTATTAAGATATGTATGTAAAGGTTAAATTTTGAGAAAAATACGATACTATGGAATTTTGAAGAATGATACATACCGCTTAAACATTACCTAATTATTTCTGGTTCAAAATCAGTATGGTCTGGATATCATGTGATTGCCGAATTTATATATATATATATATATATATATATATATATATATATATATATATATATTGGATTTTCTTTAACTATTATTTAAAAATCAATTTGAAATGGTTAAATATTGCTAAATTTTGTTATATAATTGGAACAAATTTGCTTAAAGAAACTACTGAAATATTGCAAGCCTCCTAGCCTTTTTTAATTCAGACATTCAGCGTTTAGCATTATATATAAATAAATATAATATATAATAAATTAAGCGATAAATGAATTAAAAAAAATAAATTTTGCTGCCTTGAAATTGTTTAATAGTTTTAAACTAAAAATATTGTTTTTAATAAATTTGATAATGCAAAATGTCAAATATATTTGAGGAAATAACCTCTGTAAAATATTAAACCATCTAGTTTTTCCATAACTTAAAAATTATCTTTAAAAATCGGTACAATCAGTACTTTTTTAAGAAATGAGTATAGTTTATTAGACAAGTTTTTAATTATTACACTAAATTAAAACCAGTGCGAATGGTCACCCTACCATGATCTGTAATCCAATCGACATAATATAAAAAGTTTTAATGCAATTTTTAATGAAAAGAGGTAACAAATTTTATTTCCAATTAAAAAAACAAGAACAGAAATGTATGATAAACTTGACATTATTTTAACAGAATAATTAAAAAGCCCTATTTTGAAAAAAAATCGAGTTCCGCCCTTTATATATTAAGCCATCGATATGTATTTTTAATTTTTTGGGTATGCTTTATTATCATAATATGAACACGAAAATTTCATATGCAAAAACTTTTTTCAAGAACTAGTTTTTTACCGTTAAATTTATTTAACTTTTACAGTTAGAACCACATTTTTTAAGGCGGGAAAGAAATTTTTTACTAAAAATAGTAATTTTGAGCTGTGACTGTTTTTTTATTAAAAACGAGATTTGCATATGTTTTTTTCAGTAATCCACTTTAAGTAAGGCATGACCTAATTTTTAATTAACAAAAAATATTCATATTTTTTCATAACAAACAACAAAAAAAAATTATTAATATTTGTTGCCAAAATTAGTTAATTATACAAAAAATCCGCACAGTGCATCATACCCCTTGAAAAATATGTAGAAAATTACTTTGTCCCGAATGACTTTAAAAAGACAATAAGTCTTAAAAATGACAATGACTTTGAAAAGAAACAATGATCTAAGTATTTTAAATAAAATTTAGCCACGCCTATGCCATCTACGTTTTTCGAAATGGTGACATTGACCGTTTTCGATATTTTCCCAACAAAAGGTAGCGAAGATACCCGAGCAAGTTATATTGGAGATAAAGAAACACTAAATCCTTTTTTTCATTATTGTTTAAGTTGTCATGAATTCACGACACGCGCTCACAAATTTAATCAATGAAATAACTAGTTACCACAAATTTACTGAAAACTAAAAAAATAGGAGTTTAAAAAAAAAATGTTGAATAAAGGATATTTATAATCACATTTTTGCATATATGCCTACAATTTGTAATTACTAAGGCCGTTACCAAAAGATACTTTTTTTCTTGCAGCCCCTCCTAATTACTTTGTAACCTACGAATAATGAGAGAGATTTCACTGGGTTATAATGAATGCCATTAAACTTTATATTTTGACAAAATTTTACATTTCTGCGATTAAAAATAACGCTTTTAGCTTTTGGTGTAAATTATATTTGTGGTTTAAAGAGTTTTAATCGTAGTTAGTAAATACTTTACTTCGACAAATACCATTTCATGTGTATTTCGATCATTTTATTCTCTTTATTCATGAACGTCTGAATTTCGAAATTTCTTTAAAAAAGAAGCAAATGGTTTTTCCCCTTTTAGGCTTTTATAAGTGGGATTGCCTATACATATGTAAGTGTTTTGTTGATTTATTTTAAATTGTTTTTGTAATAAAACACAAAGGCTAAATCGCGGAATTCGTCTCGAAATTTTATTCAACCAATCCACCTGTCAATCCTTTTAATATAGAAATTCTAATAAGAAATTTTTTAATTTCGATTTAAAACGAATTCGGCGATTCGCTCCATAAAGTTAAACATTTTTCCAATCATGTACGAATTTTTTTAGGACACATTACACTGTAATGTGGTGTGCAGCTGGAAAACTAAAAACATGACTTATGTATAAAAATTTGGCTATAAACGCAGAAATTTGGCAAAATACGCTCTTGAAAGCAGCAACAACAACAACTTTTTGATACAGGTCACTGCACATCGAAAGCATTTCATTCTACAAAAAACAAAATTTAGTTTTTATTTTTACTTTTAAACATTTCAATGAATTCGTATATTTAACTACGCAGGCGTGTGGGTGTGAGACAAACTAAAAAATTCAAATAAATTTTATTTCAATGTTGTTGGCTGATGGTGGTGATGATGATGATGATGATGGTGGTATTAAATTAATGCAAAAACACAGTTATGCAATATGATGTTTTAACCATTTTTGGGAAAAACTAACAATAAAAATTTTTGCAAAAAAAATTTATTTGTTTTCTTTAGATATCAAAAAAAAAAATATATGTTATTAAAATATTATTTGATATCAAAAGTAAATAAGTTAAGGTGCTAATGTTTAAAACATTTTAGTATAGCGCCACAAATTAAACCCTAAACATACACAACAAATATCACTTAAGAACTTTATACGAAACACCGAAACTAAAGTACATAATGTCCTTTTTTAGGGCTGGTAATGATTTATTAAATAAAAAAACAAACGTGTAAAAATAATTAGGAGGTTATCATAATGCATTTAATAGTGATTCTAAGCTGTTTATTTACTCTCTGCCAAACACAGACATATAGGTATTCGACACAAGGAAAAGCCGGCTATAGTTATAGTCAACCATCATTGTCATCATTGTATTACAATCAACCTAAAATTTACCAGTCCGCAACAAACAAAACACCGTCGTTAACATCCAATACAAATTTTTATTATAAGCAAAATGGTCATAGGAACTCATACCCCCATAAGGCATCAATCGGCTCATCAGCTTCAAATAAGGTTTCTGCCTTTAATTTAATCAATCCGTACTACCAAACCACAGCTCTAAAAGGATACCGTAATTCAGTTTCTGGCCACTCTACATCAGATCCTTACGCAAAACGGTACTATAGTTCATCGGCCTCGGACTCACTCAGTACTAAACAATATTTAAGCAATTTATTCAATGCTGAGTATTATAAAAAGGACAATAATGGTAGATATCGTGTAAGTAAAGCCGATGCTGAAAACGCCAAGTTTTTGGGAGCTAAAAATCAAGAGGTTGGGGAAGAAGCTCGTACTGCTTTTCTGAAACGCAGAAAATTTCATAGACGCTTCGGAGGGATCAAGCGTAATCCCTGTTTCCCCTTTGGTCGAGATGCGGCTAACGGTGTTACAACGTCAACCAAAGAGCAAGGTCGTTTCTTGTGGGACATTAATGTTTACAATGTCTATCCACAAACATCGCCTGGTTTAGGCTGTGGAGGCGGCTATGGACATTTTGGTGGTGGCCTTGGTGGTGGCCTTGGTGGTGGTTTCTTATCGGATCCAATTGATTCCGCCAATAGTCCGCCAGGAGCAGGATTAGCAAGCTTTTTAAGCTTATTTGTGCCTGGTATATTGCAAAACTCATTGGCTGTAACTGCACGTCCACCACAGTTTTCCGACTACGGACAATCGTCTAACGTTAACATAAATGATCTTCAAAGCGATGAGCAGGTTGATCCAAATTTTAGACCTGGGCCAGCAGCAGTGCCTGTAAGAAGACCAAATCAAGTATTTTACGATTCAGCTGGGGCGGTAAGTACAGTAAGCAGAATGTTTTACAAAACACATGCGTTGCCTAAAGTTAAAAAAAGTTAGTTTAGGTGACGAATTTGGTATAAAAATTTCGTTGTTTGATCCAGTTATGTTTCTTTCATAATTCACAGAAGACAAAATTTATCTTTAATAAAATTGTTTGGAATAACCTAAAACAAGACCTTTTTCACTTTCTTTCAAGTCTTATTAAAATAAATTTATATAACATTCACAAGATTAAATAAAAAAAAAACACAAATATAAATTATGGATATAAATACATGCATATGTACATATGTAATTGCTAGGTTTCAATATTATCCAACATTAAAAAAAATAAAAAAAAATTCTAACATTTTTCTGTTGCTAAAAATAAGTTTTATATTTTTTATATTATAGGGAGCCTTAACTCCTGGACAATTAGTTGGTGGTATTTCCACTACTGTTAATGGTATCATACAACAATTAACTGGTAATGTACAACCAGTCTATGGTTGATTTCTTTTAAAACCTGGAAAACCATTTTGCTGTTCAATTATTTTACTTATAAGCATTTTTAATTGTTATTAAATTATTGAATATTAAGATATTTTAAAAGTTCTTTTATTTAATTTAATTTTTTTTATTTTAGAAATATTTAAAATAAAATAAAATATTTAAAACTATAAATTAAGGGTTTTATTTAATCAAAAAACACGTAGCTTAAAATATAGAGTTTTATCGCAGGCTAAATCATAAAGAGTCACAAATCAGGACTATACCCATATTTATAATATTTGCTGTAGGTTTATTTAGGGTCAGATGGTTATTATATAAAGTAATTGTCAAATTAAGCCCTTAATAAATTAGCTATAACTATTATAAATATGGGTTTAAGCTTTTATTAAACCTATTTTAATTATGTATTTTTTTTGTTCGTCAAAAAAAAAAACCTTTTTTTATTTACTGTTTTTCTTTATTGTGAAACTCGATTTAAATATTATTTAATAACTAGTTTAAGCATTTTTTCAGCTTTTAATTTATATTTTTTATTGTGTATACCAACACGGAAAAACGCAAAACATCCTGAATTAGGAAAATTGCTTAAGGATAATGAAAGTTATGAAATAGTAATCCATAATTCATTTAAAAAAATTTTTTTTTTAAATTTATTAACCATTTAAAATCATTAAATACTGACTAAGCTCAATGGAAATGTCACACCAGTCACATTTTTAAAAACTGAAGAAAAAAAATGTTTATTGCAGGAATGAAATATTCAATACAACATTTTAAACAGTTTATTAAATTAAATATGTAAATAATTGTGTGCGTTTTAATTATTCTTTATAAAATTAAAAATTTATATAAATGTTTCTAAATTCATTAAAATTAATTGCAAAATGTGCTAATATAAGAAAATTAGTTTTTGGAATGCACTATATTTTTCTTAACTGCATCATTGTCGTAGAAAGACCATTCTGGGGAATACATTGACCTCCCCCCTCCCCAAGAAGTTTAAACAATTTTCTATAAAAAAATTTTTGGTTCATGCACTTAATACACTTTAAGTTACTGTCCCCTTTAAAAAAATTTGAAGCTACGCTACTATACTGCATTTAATTACACAAGTAATTTTCCATAGCACCTCTTGTCATCTTAACCAAGTAATAACGATTGTTTAGTGTTTTTGGGGAATTCCAAACTTGGAAAATGACCATCAAAATAAAAAGAAAAAAAAACAATAATAAAAATTACCAAAATTATTAATATTTATTAAAAAAATTAATTATAAACATACATACATACACACATTTGTATTCATGTATGCAGAGTTGGGCAAAATACATGCTTTGCTGTATTTGAAATACAAAATACAAAATACTTGTTCCGCTTGTATTTCAAATACAAAATACCAAATACTTTCAAGTCGAGTATTTGAAATACAAAATACAAAATACAGTATTTTAGTATCTTTTATTTGAAATACAAAATACAAAATACAAAATACATTTATAACCATTAATCAATCGATAAAATATGAGTTTTCTTTCATGAACACCAGATTTTAAAAGTTTAAAAGTTATCTGTATATGAACAAGGCACATTCAACCAGGTAATATTAAGAGCCCAGCTGATTAAAATAAATTTGACATTTTCACGCTTTAAAAATTTAATTTATATGAAATTTTTAATTTTTCTGACATTCTACCATTCAAACACAAAAAGGAAATGCAGAGGGCGAGTTTTTTAAATTCGCCTTGGGTTAACCTTGTTGAATGTGCCTTGTATGTGAAAAACAAATTAAGTTAAAAGTAAAGTAATATCAAGGCGAATTCAAAAATTTCTTTTGTACACCCTTCACATAGAGGTAAGGGTATTTATCAGTTTGTCATTCCTTTTGTAATTCCTTTGTTATCCATTTGCGACCCCATAAAGTATATATATTCTGGATCCTTTTAGATACGGAAGTTGATATAGCCATGTCCGTCTGTCAGTCTGTTGAAATCAAGTTTCCGGAGTCAAATAAAGTGATACGAAGCAGTTATTCGTGTCAAACTATTGAAAATATCCTGGAGACAATCGCTATTTAAAATTACCAAAATCGGTTGATTACTGACCGAGATATAAACAAAAACCCAAAATAACCCATTTTTTTAGGAAAAAATCCGTTCATATATCCCTTCATATCTTAGTAAATATAGTCATTCTTGCCACAAAACTTGGCACTGGTACTCTGAAAATAGGGACCTTAATAAGGGAAATTTTTTTTTCAAATAGTATCAGGGGAAGTGGTTTTTCTCTACAATTGCACAAATTTTGTGAAATATTTTATGCGCTGAATCCTAGAAACTATAACAGCTATCGATTTCAAATGTTTCAAAAAAAATAATTGTGCAACAAGACCTACACTTTGGTGAAGCAGATTTTTTTTGGGGGGGGGGGGGGGGGGGGGATGGGTAGAAAAAGGTAAGCGCCCATAAAAATTAACATTTTTAATGAAATTTTCGATACGCTATATCTCGGAAACTATAACAGCTATAGACTTCTAGTGTTCAACGAAAAGTAATTCAATGATAAGGCCAACACTTTGAAAAAAAACATTTTTTGGGTAGGGGCAGGGAAAGGGTTAACTCCCATACAAATAAACACTTTTTATGACATTTTCGAAACGCTATGTCTCTGAAATTATAACAGCTATCTGCTTCTAGTGTTTTATAAAACGTAATTCGATGATTATACCTACACTTTGGAAAAAAAGTTGAAGAGGAGCAGGGGGACTAGAAGATCCCAGAAAAATTAACAACATTTATTAACCTTTTAATACGAATAATGTCGAAAACTTTTATAACTCTCGACCTCAAACCTTCTTCATCTATTTCTATTATTTATATGAACATTAAAATTTTGCTAAGTTTTTTATTTCGAAAACTAGGATTTTAATGGACTTTAAAGGTGGCACATAGTATTTTTATTATATTATTTGCAGTACAAAATAACTCGGCTGGGTATATTAAAATACCAATGTGAAGGATATATAAGATTCGGCACAGCCAAATATAGGAATCTTACTTGTTGTGTTTCAAAGTGTGAATGTCAAAAAAATTTTAATTTTTATACAAAATTTAACTTTTTTGACATTCACATTTATAAATTTCCGCTGAGCTTTTAATATTACCTGAATGAGTGAGCCCTGAAAAAAAACGTGCCTTGCTAAGGCGAAGACATGAACCAATACGAAGACAAAGTTTCCATTCTGTTTTTTTTTTGGAAATTGTAACATTTTTCAATTTTGGCAATGACAACTTTTTGTACAACGAAAAAATGTATTTTGCAAAAATGTATTTTGGCATCATAAGTATTTGAAATACAAAATACAAAATACTTCAGTGTTAGGTATTTCAAATACAAAATACAAAATACATTAGAAGGTGGTATTTCAAATACAAATACAAAATACGTATTTGTATTTCAAATACGTATTTCAAATACAAGTATTTGAAATACTGCCCAACCCTGCATGTATGTATATTTAATTGTTTTATTTTTGATGACAATCTGCCAACTGATTATAATTTAAGATAAAATAAACGCTTCTAATATAACTGGTGAAAGAATAGCAATTAGCGTAAAATAATTGTAAGGAATAAACTTTTATATCAACCAATATTCAAATTACAAAGCTTTAATTTAATTACCAAATTAATTTTGTTATAGATCTGAGGTCTAGTTCCAAGAAATTGCAATCAACACAAATATTTGATAGAAATAAAATTTCCCCCGCTAGTAATACTACATTAAAATTTTTTGCATAATTTGCTTAAGAAAGTATGTACATGTATGTATAAATTTTAAATTTGTATGTTTATTGGTAGAAGAAACCCATTTAATTTATATATTTTATAATACATATAATATAAAATATTTGTCCATTTAACTTAAAACCCCTAAGTTATATTTATGCTTCTAAATATTTGATTAACAATGTACCAAAATAAAATCATAATCAAACAGTGTGAACAGATATTTTTGGTACAAAATGGTAATACATAATTTTTTAAAATGAGAAACTAACGGGCAGTATGGGTTAAAACACTTGCTTTTTCAAATAAGGTTTCTTTCAACATTAATGTCAATATTAAAATATTAAAATAATAAATATTAAAATGTTAAATAATAAATAAATAAAAAAAGCAAAAATTTGACTTATAAACAATAAGTTTACAAAAAAATGGTTTTTAAAAAAATGTTAAAAAAATCAATATAAAATTCATTATTTCTCTAAAAAATACAAAAAACATAATTTAAATAAGAATAATAATAATAATAATAATAATAATAATAATAATAATAATAATAATAATAATAATAATAATAATAATAATAATAATAATAATAATAATAATAATAATAATAATAATAATAATAATAATAATAATAATAATAATAATAAAAAAAAAAATAATAATAATAATAATAATAATAATAATAATAATAATAATAATAATAATAATAATAATAATAATAATAATAATAATAATAATAATAATAATAATAATAATAATAATAATAATAATAATAATAATACAAATAAATAAAAAAATAAATAAAATTAAAACAATTTAAAAAATAAATAAACTAAATAAATACTTTTAAAAAAGAATAAATTTTTAATTTTCTTACAAAACCCCTTCTTCTTATCAAAAGCCGTTTGTATACTTAAATTTTAGTTACCCTGTGGTTTTAAACAATCTACGTTGTTTGGGCTAAAGACTTACCCTACCATAACATATTTAATGAAGGCATTTAAAAAGATCTTAACGATTTGTCTTTCCTTTTATTTTTAACGTTTTGGGAAGAAAAAAAAAGAATAAGATACAACAAGTACGTTTTCAATGTTAAGTTCAAGTTTAAATGCGGGCCATTTAGAAAATATGTTTTTCTTTGGTTAGTTGTTTTGTTAAAGTTAATTTATTTAAAACATGCAATCCATATTTAAGAAATAAAATTATTTAAAAAAAAGTGTGTAATGAGTAAGTAAACAAAAAATGTAGTTGAATATTTTTTTAACTCTCTGCTTTGAAAACGGGAAATGTTTTATTTAGGTTTTTTGTGTTTCGATTTTTGTCTTTTAGATTTATCAAGAACTTTTTAAGATTTTTAATTATAAATAGCAAGTTAGACAAACTTACGGATGTTAGTTGCTTGTTTACTTTTTCAGTCTTAGCATGGTGTTTAAGGTAACTTTGCAATAAATTTAAATATATTCGAAAAAAACTTTAATTTATTTTTTATTGGTTTAAGGTTTTAAGTTGGTTTTTCTTATTGGCCAATGTTGCCATTTGTTTTGGACAAGTGCCTCAGCGGGCGCAACATCAACAGGCCAAGCCTCAGGGTAGAACTTTTGGCCTGGGTTTTGGCCCTCCTCTGTTTGGTGGATACGGTTCTACATATGGTAATTCTTATTCAACATCAGCAACAACTTCAATTAATCATGGTTTTGGCGGCTTTGGAGGTTTTGGTGGTTACCCCTTTTACCCTGGATTTGGTGTTTTTCCTGGTTATGGCTATGGTGGTTTTGGTGGACTAAGTGGCTATGGCGGGTATGGTGGTTTTGGTGGCTATGCCGGTTTCGGTGGTTATCCTGGTTTTGGTGGCTTTTATGGATAATATGCTTTTGTCTAGCTTTGTGATATACATATAAATAAAAACGGTTACTTTTTAAACGAATATTTGATCGTGACTAAATATTTAAGAAATTTACTAAATTAAGATTGACAAGCATTATACCTATTTAAAAAAATCGGGTAATTCACATGGCATGATATCTGTCGTTTTGTCTTATTATTAAACTTAAAAAAAATAGTTTTGGTGTAACATTTTTGTTTGAACAAAAATATCTTTCTAAACCAAGCTAATATAACAATACGATGTGGTGTTACTGCTTGTAAACTACCCAAATATGTTTTGTTTATAATTTTGAGTTTTAAAAGTCAAAAATATTAAGCAAAACCTAATTTTTAATTATGTCATCTTATTGATTTGCGTTATTATTAAATTTTGGTATTATACAAACTATTTTTGCAAATTGTTTACACACAAAACTAAGTTTACTAAGTTAAAGAGAAGTGTTTGTTTACTTTTTGTGTCTCTTAACCTATTGTGAAAAATAATATTGAATATTTATTTTTATTTTGAAGCACAAAGTGGCGCTTGCTCAGATGAAATATTTTCATGAAATTTTAAGTTTCTAAACAAGAAGTGTATTCATTTCTCATTTTGTGTAAAAAAAATTTATGTTGGTAATTTTCTAAAAGTTTTATCATGTAATATAATTTTAATCTAAGTTTTCCAATTTAGAGATATGTTGTATTTTTTTTAAATAATTTAAAAGTAAAATTTACTTGTTAATAATTTAATATTGATCGATTTCGATAAAACTTTAATTGATTAAAACAAATAAATTGCTGTGAGAAAATTAATCAGTTGTTAAAGAATGCTCTTAAAAGGTAAGTCGTGTGTAGTGTAGAGGAAAATCTCTTTACATATGTAGGTTTTTTGATGCTTAAGAGGATCGCTGGGCATTTACGCAGATTTTTTATTTGCCAAAACGTAGGCTTTTTGTCCTTTTATTGCATTTTTTATGGAAAATTGATAAAAATGTTTTTTATTATAATTTAAATTGCAGTTAAAAATTGGTTAACTATAATCGCATCATATTTAATTCATACAAATTTACGAGATTACTTACACATCTCAAGCAAACAGCATAAAACCGGAATATTTTCAATGGCAAATTTAAAACAAAAACAACAACGTTTAAATAATAAAAACGTTTTAATATGTACTTTATTACTGTTTAACTAAATAAAATAAACCTTAACCTCAAACACTTTACAATGTGGAATGAATTTCTTAAAAGTAAGAGTAAGGCCCAAATAAAAGTAAGAAACCAAAAAAAATTGGTTTTAGTTTTGGCAAGACCAGCATCCAAATATGCAAAGATAAAAAGCAAACCGTATATTAGTGATTACAATCAATCATAAATTAATTATTACTGGAAATAATAAATATCTTAAAATAATATTTTTATTTTTTTTTTTCATTAAATAATGCTAAATGTAAGTTAAAAAATAAATTAAAGAGAATAATTTTAACAAAATATTGCTTTTAGAGCAAAATTCTATTCGTTTTATTTGTTATCATTGGCTCTGCATTATGTGGCGGCAAATTAAAATTTGTAGCCTTTAAGGGACCGCATCTTGGGTTTGCTGGTGTTAAAGTTCGTTCCCCAAAGTTACTGGGACTAAAACATCATGGTCATGGTTTTGGCGGTGGTGGCTTTCATAGTAGCGGGTATGAACATCATGAATATCATCATGTGTCCCATCACAGTGGTGGCAGTTTTGGCGGAGGTGGCGGTTGGTTAGGAAAATAGTTTATAATAGTTTATAATTTTGGAAAACATTTAAATCACTTTTAGCTTTAAATGCATATAAACCTTTGTGTATATACTTAAATATATATGTATGTATGTATGTATGTATGAACATAACGAATTTTTAATTAAATTAATGTGACTTAAACAACCAATTAATAAATAAGCTTAAGCAAAAACAAACTTTATTTAATGAATGATATTTGGGAGCAAATTTCTTGCTAAAAGTAATAAAAATTAATATTACTGATAAGTGTTGTTAATAGGGCAAATTTACTTTATATAAATTACGATTTGATGTTGTACATATAAATAAAGAAAGTAAAAAATAACGGGCTCAACCGGGATTTGAACCCGGGACCTCTCGCACCCAAAGCGAGAATCATACCCCTAGACCATTGAGCCTCTTAATCATCTTTTGCGCGTTGTTGTATATTAAAAGTATTTCACAATATTTGTACATTACAATGAAATAGTGGTGAGAAAATTTTGCTATTCACAATTGTAAAATTTTACACCACCAAGCAATGTTTTTTATAAATAATTCACAATTAAATCTTACCACTAAATTAGTGTGAATATATAAAAAAGAACTATGTACATCAGGGATGAATAAGTTGAAAACTAATTTCGTTCCAACAAGCTTTTTATGTTGAAACTTTTTCTAAAATTATTTGACTTTTTTTAAAATACATATGAGGTATTCAAACGGTATGCTATCAAGTCATATTGTTTTAAAGTTTTAATATTTTACAATAGTTTAAAAAAATTGTTGTTGTGCTTAAAATAAAAAAGTTCTATAATAATAAGACTTTTTGAACTGTGTTTATTGTTTTGTCATAAACAGTAGAAACCTGAGCCGGGCGGCCGAAACTCTTCAGTGAAGCCGTTGATATAATTAACAAGTAGCAGTCATTAATATTAAAATATTTTTGAATTACTTATTTTTCTGTTTTCTCCAGCAGCTGATTGAATTTTATATAGGATTGTTTTTTAACCATCAAATCTAAAGCTCTGTATAAATAAATAAATTGTGTCTGTTCGCCTGTGGTTCCTTTAGATAAATTACTAAAACTGTAAAGTGCTTTAACTTTTTTGGATCATACTTTTACAAATAAACTTGTTGTTTTTATATTTATTTATATTTTATACCAAGAAATACAGAAACCTAAAAGAATTTAAAGACAACTAACAAAAATGGGAGCGAAAATTTTTTCGAGGTTCATGTCATTTAGTTTTTCAACTTATTAAGTTTTAAATAAATGAAAATAGTTCTTAGATATTACAATTTTTAAATATTTTTTTAAAACAGTT
This sequence comes from Melanophora roralis, assembly GCA_963583895.1. Classification (NCBI taxonomy): domain Eukaryota; kingdom Metazoa; phylum Arthropoda; class Insecta; order Diptera; family Rhinophoridae; genus Melanophora; species Melanophora roralis. The sequence continues at coordinate 125,324,573 of OY757187.1, forward strand.
TTCTATAAACTTACTAAAGTTAATTCATTTTTTTTGGTTGTTTATATTGGTTTTTGTAATTTTTTTAAAATAAATAGCAAATAATGTTTGCATCCTTGTGTTTTTGCATTTTTGTTTATACATATAAAAACGAATATTTTTGCAAAATGTTAATGTTTTTTTAGTTTAATTTAAATAAACTTAAATAAACCTTAATAAAATCTTGAATTAAATTTGTCTATGATTCATTTAAGGATCTGTTCACTTATCTCTGTTTTTAAGCAGCATATACGCCTGAAAGTATGCTGCATGTTTGTTTTGTAAGTTTTGTCCATCCATTATCCTTTAGGATATATTTGTGTTGTATATCAGCCATAGACAGAGAAAGATTTTTTTCTGAAGGTTTTCTTGTTAATATTTTCATTGATATTTCTTACTTGTGTGCATTTTCCATTAATACGTTCGCATGCATGTACATATCGTTACTTTACTATAGAAAGGCCCGAGCTCCTATTTTGGTATAAACCCAAATTTTCGTTCATTTCGGTAAATGGTCTGCTTATACATACATCACAATTAGCCAATAAAAAAATCTTGACTTAAAAAATTCGAGTTAGGGCCTTTCTTTATAAAGATAACGATATGTATATGTTTATTTGTAAATATTTAAGGGCTGCAAAATATAACAAAACCTACTTTTAAAACATTTCAACAACAAAATGATTATATACATTACACTTACAAATATATAAGCAATACTGGCGAATTTATAACAAATATTTATATAACAGTGACGTCACTTTGCACAAATATTTTTACACCTTATGGACAGAAACATAATTATTATTGTTATCGGTACCAATGGGACCATATCCATATAAGATTTGATTTAATTAACGACTAAATGCAATTACACAAATTTTAAAGTAAAGCTCATTGTCTTTATATATTCAGTTCTCAGTATTCTTGCATTGCTGAATATACAGACATATATAAATATTTTCTTTAATGATATTAAAAATATGCCTGAGCATTGCTTTCAACAAATCAATTATCATGTGTGGAAACAAGCATGAACCGTATGTCTTTATGTCCATTTCATTGTTTGTTTACCATAATATTGAGCTGTTGTTGTTGCTGTTGTTATTATTTCTATTACTCAGTTATGATGAAATCAAAACATTTACATATTACTTGAAGTATAATTCATCATCATTCCATCCAACTCCACGTACTACAACAATAACTTAAACATATCATATCAGAGTATACTAGAGAAGGAATATTACAAACTTATCATTAAGTTTAGTAGCATGTTTGTGTGTTTGTGTAAAAGGCAACAGAAGGTGGGTGAGATTTCTCTCACTTATACTTGAGCATGTGTGAGAAACACGGAAAGAAAAACTTGTCTTCTTTGGTCATCTGTTAGCTGGATAGTCACAATTGCTGGATGTTTGTCTGTTTATTTTATTTTTTTATTATTATTTTAGCAATGTTGTTTTTCGTTTATTATTTTTTTCTCTGCATTTTCAATTAAAAATAAGTTGTTTTCTTATTGTCTTTATTGGGTGTATGTGTGTGTATGTGTGATGGAAAAGGGAGTGAGTGCTGATGATAAAATGTTTATTTAGGTCCAGTGCGAAAATGGATGCCAAGCATGACGAACTTTTTATACAAGTTTTTAGTGTTTTTTTTAATTTTTTTTTGTTTTCGATAATATACTATTAACAAAAGGAAGTTTATTTTATGCTTCAATGTGAAATTCCCATATGTATCGGTGATCAAGATAATTGCTTTTAAAAAGTGAATTTTAAACATTTTCAATTGTTTTTCAAAACCAAAATATTTTATTTACTTACATTTGTAGATATTTATATAACTATAAACTTTAGTCTAAGATATTTCTTTTCTTTTAAAATAACTTTTTGTTGTTTTACATGATAATGTCTGTTACAATTTATGATGTTTGGGGAAATATCTTAAGAAACTAACTGTTATGAAATGTAAATTATAAGGCCCAACACAAAGTTTTAACTTTATAAAATAAATTTTTTTTAAATGAGTTAAAAAAATGTATTTTTAAATAAGTATGTTGTATTTCAATATTTTAAAGAAGAAGTCTTTATCCACTTGTGTTTTTTACTCATGTAGCTTAAACGACAGGGCGCTCGCTTAGCATGGGAGAGTTAAGGGGATCGCCGCACTGCATCTTTAAGCGATATACATATGTATGTATATTCACAACTGTTGCAACTTTTACATATGCAAACGAAGCTCAAAGGAATAACTTATGTTTGCCCTGATTTAGTCCCAACGGACGTGGAAATCTATAGTTATAGAAAATGAGTCGGCGAAACCTAAAACCACACCTTAATTGGATGGGGGTTGCAGAGAATAGCAATTGCAGGGCATGCATCTTTAGCAGTTTGAACTATAAAGCAGTTTGCAGAATTGCGAGAATTCTTCGAGGCGACGCGAATGAGGATAAGACTAGAGAAATCCTGAATCCTGGTGAGTCACTTAAACCTATAAACAGCTTTCTAACAAATAAGGGTTGCCAAAAACAGCAATTTCAGAATGTGGATGTTAGACGCTAAAAATATAAAGCATTCCCTGAGTCACTACTCAGTTTTTGCACAGGCCACAGCCCGGTGTTTTATGTCTGACATTAGTCCAGATATGGCTCACTTAGGAGGTGCGAAATGGGAAACGTTGAGAAAATCCGTTCGCGACGCTAAATTTCTGTAGGCTACTCTCCCTCTTTAAATCTGCCTACTTGGAGGCCATTTATTAAAGTCTCTTCCTCTTAAACTTTCCTTATCTACTGCAAACTTCCTTTAGAGATTCTCAGCTTAGCGTCCTTTTGTTAATTTATGTGTATTTTGCGGGTCTATTATCAAAGGTGAAAAATAACAGATAAAAAACAACAAACAGGATGATTTAATTTTTATTGTGCTATTTTTGTCCTTAGTGTTAGGGAACGTGCCAATAATTTTTTGCACGTTTATTTTTTTGCAGCCTTTTTGTTCTCCAAAGCGCGCACAGTTATTAAAAAAAGAAAACGTACGACAAATGTCAAGATGATAATAATATACAGTAAGGTATTGAAGTAGGCACATTTATGTGTGTGTGTGTGCCTATGTGTGCTAAAAAGTTTTCAAAAAATTCTGATATATTACACAAACGTATGTAAATGAAAAAGAAAAATAGGGGGAAAATCAACATAAATTTGGCAACATTCATTCATAAAAATGTGAACGTGTTTTGCATACGATTTAAATTTTAAAAGCAGATATTTCAGATTTTTTTTATCAAATTAAAACTTAACTTAAGGATTTAAATCATTGTCTTGTTATATACATATGTACATATATGAACATTTAAAATTTAAGCTCAAACAGAGTATTCAACCTTTAAAATTAAAAAAAAAACTTTTTTTGTATTAGATTTCACCATTTCCAATTGTATTTTAGAAATTTCTAATTTAATTCCAGAAATTTCTAATTGTATTTCAGAAAGTAGAAATTTTTGGATTTAAATTAGGAATTTCCGAAATTGAATTAGAAATTTCTAAGATTGATTAAGAAATATCTGAAATTGAACTAGTAATTTCCGAAATTGAATTAAGAATTTCAAAAATTGAATTAAAAATTTTCTAAAATTAAATTACAAATTTCTGAAATTAAATTAAAAAAATTCTGAAATTGAATTAGAAATTTCAGAAATTGATTGAGAAATTTCAGAAATTGAACTAGAAATTTATCAGAAATTGAACTAGAAATTTCCAAAATTAAATTAAAAATTTCTAAAATTGAATTGGATATTTCTAAAATACAATTATAAAGTTCTAAAATACAGTTGGATATGATGTAGTTCTCAAACAACGCCCACATGCTGTTTGCTATATTTCTTCTTTTATTTATTTTAAATACAATCCATAAATATTGGTGCTAAACTTTGTTGAAAACTTTAGTAAGTTTAACAGCGGTTAAATATAAATTGTAAGCGGATATTGTTGACAATTGTTTAAATTTTAGTTTTTTAACATCCTTTAAAAAAAGGGACACGCAAAACCCAACTAACAATAGAAACCATTTGTAATAAGTTGTTGATGTTTTAGTTGTTGTTGCTTTAGTCGTCTACAATATATTACAAAGAATTTAATGTAGTTAATCTGTCGATGCTTGTTTTAATCTAACTTATTCTATTTTATTATAACAAACCAATAAAATTACCACAAAATATAAGCTGACTAGCAAACTATTGTTGTTGCTGGTCAAGACGCACAAATCCCGCATAAATACATACATATGTATGTACACTCACACAGCCATATTCAATCTTGTAAAGGACCTTTAATGGTTTACGCCTTATTGTTTGTTCAGATTGTATTGTTAGCAACGTCAGCCAATTTTATCTTTACTATCGGAAAACAACATTAAGTCTATTGTTGGTGTAACTTTTCCTCCATTCGTTTCTGCAATTTTATAGTTAATGTTTACCATCCCTTTAAATGCGAGGAAACATGTAAACCAGCTTCCTGATGGTCAGTTTAAAAAACAAAAATCCATAAAATTGTTTTGTCCGTCTGTCGGTCTTTCCTTATGTATGTAGATGGTTTTAATTTAATATATATTTTAACAACTCAATTGCTTCGAATAAACATTAAAAATTACAACTGAATTTATTTGTTTGAATTAAATGGCTGCGAAGCGTTTAAGTAGAAAGTATTAAGATAAACAAAATTAAAATAAATACATAATAAAGTTAAAGTCCGTAGAGACCGACAATACCTTACACCCTACAAAACAATTTATTTTTTATAATATTTTAAAATTCTAAAGCCCTTGTTCTTCGTGACGGCTAATTCTAATGGGGTGTGATACGATATTCCACGTATTTAGAATAATTTTATGTAGAGATAGGCTTTATATGTAATCCAAACAAATACAGGTCAAATATCTTAAAATGTTGTGAAACCACATTCTTTTATTTGAAAGCTATTCGCGCCGACAACCCTAAGGGCCTTTAAGACACACTGCATCAAGTTAAGGTTGGTAAGCGATTGGTGAAGGGACCTTGATGGAACTACAGACTTTTTCAGATCAAACTTTGTTGGCTAAAAAAAATACCAATAAGCTTTGTTGTACTTGCTTGGCCCTTGGATTGGGATATAAGGAGGAAACTGTAAGATCAACAATGGTTTACTATAATAAAAAGATTATGACATGAATGCCGAACATTACGAGGTTTTAGTAGAGAAACAGGGTTGAATTGTAGGGCAGCTAAGCTTGTGCTGAATTTCGCAAATACTAGGTTATTCATAAAGCTGGGAACTGTGGACTTGAGTGCAACGATTAATCTCATTACTGGGCACTGTCTAGTTAGGGTTAGGATGAGCAAACGTGGACGTTGCACTCGAGATCTATTTAGAGTGAATGTGGATGATGGATAAATAGAAACTATAGATAGAGCACACTAACAATTTCTGGTATCAGAAGCAAAAAAAGATAAGTAAAGACAAAGTAAAACACATTATTCATTACAAAGATGCTTGGGTAGACTGATACGGTTTAATACCGCACAGTCAAGTTGTATAACATCAGTCATATGTATATACATATGTATGTGGCATAAGAAAAAATGGGATACTTGTGAGATTCGACATTATTAAAAAACGTGTTTCGTTGCACTGGATTATTACGAAATAAAACCTTGATTAGTCAAAACCAAGGTGTTTTAATGCATCAGGTGGTGGTGATTCTACAACAACAAAATTATGGTGAATATAATTTTCGTTTTTGTTGTAGTTTTCGTTGAATCAGGTGTCAAAGAAGATATGTAAAAGTAAAAAACTTTGACAACCCATCCTCGATTTATGCATGAAAAAGTAGATCAGCTGTGCTCGTAACACCACTTGATCAACATAATTTCACCATGGTTAAAACATCTGAGTTTGTATAAGGAGCTAGTCTCTGTTAAGAGTCAGTTTGTTGATAAAAGGGAGTTGTAGTGTAAACATCGCGCCGAGAAGCTAAATAAATAACTGGAGGTTATACTTGTATTGTCAATAAAGTGTTTTATAATAAAATTCGAATTTATGTTTTATTGTTTGCGTTGAAATTTTAAAAAAGCGTCTGTCGATTTTAAAAGGTAAACACATTAAAAGAAGGTAGAAACAGAAAACAAAAGGAGTTATCGTTTCCGAAGTGCAATATCTAACAGTAATTTTGATTCGAACCCGTGACTTGTTTATTATATATGCATTTGTATTCACTGACTTCAACATTTTTTTTCTTTTTTTAAACATATTGGCACAATTAGTACAAAAAAAAAACAATTTAATAAATCCTACAAGGACAGGAAGTACATACATTGTACAAACAATTAATAAAACTCAACAAATTATATGCATACAAACTTATTGATGTAAGTAAATTTTAATATTAAAGCTGCAGCTACGTTTTAAACATCATAATTTTATTTGTTGTTTCTGCTTTTGTTTACCCATCCGATATTTGTAGGCATTGTAAATTCATTTGTTAATTTGCTGGATAAATGTCTCCATAAGTTTACATAACCGCTTGTCCTCCTCAATAACATTTTCAATACTCCCATACATCATTTTTTTTTTGGCTAGTCGTTACCATCAACACTCTCAAAAGCTTCCTTCCATTACATTGTTTACTTGGAGTATCATATTGCTATTTGCATCATGGTTGTCATATCTTCATTAGCCATTACCATCATGAATTTTCACACAAACAACAGGTGGACGTGCATGTTTTTGAGGCAGCATTTTGTTGTACTTGTTATCATTGTTCATGTCAAAATTCGAAATTGGTTTCCTTGTACCAGTGTTGCCAAGTCAAACTCAGAAAGTCACCCTAAATCTAAAAATATTTTCCCTAAATTTGTACTAGGCCAAAAAGAAGAAACCCTACAAAGTTATCGTTCGGTTTTTAAGTTATATTTACAACTTTAGATTCATTTTAATTTTACTATTCCTTTTAAAATTTCTGAAGGTACAAAATTTCCTTATTTTTTACCATATTTTAAGCTGTAGTGTATTTTCATTAGAAATTATATATATAACTCCTACTAAAAAATTCAAAAGAGAGTTGAAAATGTCAACAGTAAATAGAAAGTGACTAAATAATCCAACTATAAACATTGTCAAATTCAAAATTTTAGATTTTTTTTACCCTAAATTACCCCCTAAAAAATTTTTAAACGTTAAAATAACCCTTAATTTAGGGTGAAACCCCTAACTTGGCAACAGTGCCTCGTACATATGAAACTCATTCATAAAAAAACACTGCTAAACCAATATGATGACATCCAAATGTGTTTTTTTTATTTGATATAAAAAAAAATATTTTGTGTAAAAAGTATTTATTCGTTGTTTTTTTAAGAAATAAACATTTTTGACAGTTTAAGGAAGGATATTGCTAAAATAGCAAACTAAAAATTAAATTTTGTGTAAAAAGACAATAAGATACAGATTTTGGGACTAGTGATGTTTGCATATTAGATTTATAATATTTTTTTATTTAATTTATAGGGTTTGTTGTTGGTTAAGTTTGTCTATATGCATTTCGTTGGTTCTTACACCAACTCATCAGTAGACTTCAACCCCAAATTCTTAAAAAACTCATGAATATTTTCTGTCTTTATATAATAATCTCATCAAACAAAATGAGAATTACTATAAAAAAACCAAAACGTTCAAGTTTTTTTAAGAATCCAACAAACCATTAAGGCTGGATTAGCCGAGCGCAACCGTACTGTAATGTATCAGCTGTTGGCTTTTGGCTTATGAGAAGCAATGCAAAAGCTTAGCGAAAAAAAACGTACTGTAACCGCAACGTACCATTCTGTATAAAGGCTGGATTAGCCGAGCGCAACCGTACTGTAATGTATCAGCTGTTGGCTTTTGGCTTATGAGAAGCAATGCAAAAGCTTAGCGAAAAAAAACGTACTGTAACCGCAACGTACCATTCTGTATAAAATAGAATTTCCTTACGTTGTTGCGTGACATTTGTATGCCAGTGATGGGCTACTTGTTTGTTTTATAAATTGAGGGTATTTTTGCTCTTTTTCATGGTACTTTTTTTATATACTTTTATATGCGAAAGAAAGATAAAATAACCATTAGTACTTTGCGTGTTTCTTTTTTTTATTTTATTTCACGCATTTTTGAAATGTTGTTTTGTGAACTATGAAGATTTAGGTATTTTCTTTGTACACTTGATAATATTGTCTATTATTTAACTTTATATAATGCTTTTTTCAGTATTGTTTTTGTCTTTTTTCGCTATACTTGCTTTACAGATAATTACCACTATAATAATTATTTTCGCTTGAAAAAATGCACAACTGGAGACTTTTAAGCGTCTTGCGCATATGTTTAGTACATATATTGTGTATAATTAATGTAAAATATATAAGGATTTAAGTTGTATAGAAATCTATTATTAGGTATACACATATACTAAATAAACTATAATTTGGTTATTATATTTAAATTGTAGATGCTAAATAATAAATAAAACATATTTATGGCCATACATAAAAATAGACACAAAATATTCTCTAATGTCATTAGGTACTTTCTCTTCATAACGAAAGCCCATTTGAAAAATTTTAATTCCCATCACTGTCTTTTAAACAGCTGTTTATTTTTCATACCAAAATCAAAAATAAACTAGTCAAATAAAATTAGTTTTTAATTAACTTATAAATTTAAAGTTTTCGTGCAAATTAAAATGAAAATGGACGACGAAAATCTAATTTTACTTGTTCAGGCAAACGAGTGCCTGTATAACAATTCCTTTACTAATGCTATTTTGTTTATGAATGCAAAAACATATGTCACGTTTTTAAATATTCTATAACTGCACCAACGTGCTTACATTACGTAACATTACAGTACGGTTGCAGCAACGCTCGGCTAACTGAGGCTTCATTCGCTATTCGCTTGTTTTGATTTTCTTTTCCCCTTACATTTGAATAACCATTGGTTATTACTAAATGTATTGAGGGGCAACCGAAAAACAAAACCTTGTTGTTAAACAACACAATTTTTAAATTATTTAGGATTTAATCCCAATTTTCTTGTTAATTTATAGGGTTTGTTGTTGATTAAGTTTGTCTATATGCATTTCGTTGGTTCTTACACCAACTCATCAGTAGACTTCAACCCCAAATTCTTAAAAAACTCATGAATATTCTCTGTCTTTATATAATAATCTCATCAAACAAAATGAGAATTACTATAAAAAAACCAAAACGTTCAAGTTTTTTTAAGAATCCAACAAACCATTATTCGCTATTCGCTTGTTTTGATTTTCTTTTCCCCTTACATTTTTTTATTTACTTATTAAACGTTTATTAGAAGTTTGTGCCATTCAATATTGTTTCATTAAGGGGGCTTTATTATTAAAGCATTGTTTTTTACGATTATAATAAAAATAACTAGAAATATTTGTAAATTAGAGCACTTTTAGAGACCTAGCTCCGATTTAAAGGACCTGCCTTGGCTCTCGAAACTTGATTTTAACAAATGAACGCCATATCATAATCTACTTCCCTATCTGTAAGGATGTAAAATGTTTTAATTTGTATATACATATGTATGTACTTATGCCCATGTTCAAAATAGTAGGTTTACTAAAAGCTTATTTGACCGATGCCCATCGCATAGTTGTCAAAAAAGAACTAATAATAAATTAGTTCAAAGGTTGATTTTTTTAGTAAAAAAACATTAATCTCATCAGACATTTTTATAATTTAACATGCTGATGTCAAGGCCCCGGCGAGATTCGAACTCACGATCTCCTGTTTACTAGACAGGCGCTTTAACCAACTAAGCCACGGCGCCCTTGGAATTTGTCGAGAATTCGAAATTTTTTGTCTTAGCCAGGGTTGTTAAAATATACCCATATGTATGTGTATGTACAATCCTATAAAACATTTTTGTGCAAAAATGTATTGATTTAAAACTAGTAATATTAAAATCCAAAACATTCAGTGTACAATTGAGTCAATATCATTGTTTTTTACTTAATAAACACAATAAAAATATTTGTAACCAATATAAATAAATACACATTTGCTCAATTCACATGCTCCGCCTAAAGTACTATTGTACGATTTTAATATCCTAATAAGTACAAAATTTTGTTGGTAATTTTCGTATTAAATTTTGCTATAAATATACAAATTAATTCTATATGTTTTTAAAAATTTTTATTTAAACCATTTCTGGAATAACTCTATTTCTTGAGTTTTTTTTGTAAAGCTTATACCTAGATAGGTATTCAAAATTTATTTTTGTCTAATTTTTTTTATTTTTTAACAATACTTCGTTAAAATAACATTTGTAATTCACAAGTAAATTAACCAGGCGACTATATTAATAGTCCATAGAAATTTACAGAGACCTTGTGAATTGAGCAATTGTTTTTATATAACAATAATTCTATTATTGAAAAAAAAAAACAATTAACCAAAACCTATTTGTTCTGTAAGGCAAACCAATAACCACCAAACAATTAGGGGATTCACAAGGTGTCCTATTATGTCCTATTGTCATATTGTTATAAAATTTCACACTGGTTTTGTTCTCTTTTATACAAAAATAGTTCTAAAAAAATACTACGTCGATTAATATGCTTATTAAACTGTCACAACAGTTGTGTTCAATAACTTTCCAGTAATAATTACTAGCAACGAGAGAGTAAAAAGAAATATTTTCAAAATTGCTCTCAAAAAAATTTAAAAGTAAATGAACGCTTTTACAGTCAAAACTTGCAAGCAAATGTATTTTGTTATTGTAAACTTATACAAATTTAAAACTTAAATTTTTTTTCAAAGCATAATGACAGAAAGACTGTTTGAATAATTTCTGATAGTAAAATTTTTACTAGCAGAAATTATCAGAAACATTTTTGTTTCTAAACATATTACGCTCTTTTGTGGCTCTCTAGCTGCTAATTTTTTGTGTACGTGAACACTTACTAGTAATAATTATCGAAAATAAGTGATAATTTTCTGTAAATGAACACACCTAACAACTTCAAATACACCTGCGCCGAGTGTTCAATAGTTGGTAAAGGTTTTAAAACCATTGTGGAAATTTTATGATAATATAACAATAGCACAAATAGAACACCTTGTGAATCCCCTTAATATGAAGAGTGAAGCCAAGTATTCAAATTTTAAATTTATCAATATCAGACTTTAAATCTTTAAATGTATTTCCGTAATAACGATTTTGTAGCCAATCTAACATTTCATCTGTAAAAAAACATTTGATTGGCCATCAGAATTTTATTACATTTTTGACATTATCCTACGACATGATAATATTTTAGCAAATTAACATTCCAAAATCATTTACAAGGTAATAAAATGTTTATAAAATCAACTTAGTTTTATGGTTAGAAACAAAATGTTAAAAAAAAAACATTTTATGTAATATTAAATGTAATATAATGCTGTTGCTTCTTGTTGCTTGTGATATTGTGTTTATTACCAAATGATTATGACCAAAAAATTACTTGACACAAAGCTGTGATTATCTGTTGTGTGTACAAAGAAATTTACATAAAAGATTACTTTGTATAGCGAGAAAGTAAAATTGCTCTTCAATTGAATTTTATATTTTATAATCTTAACGCGAATGTAGAAATGTTAGTATGTCTGTGAGTGTGGTGTACATATATATTTAAAATGTTCTTTTATATTTTCAAAATACTTAAGCTACTAAGTATTTAAATTCCAACAAGAATATTTTATTTTTGAAAACATTATTGCCATAAAAGCCGAACACCTTAAAAAAATAAAGGCAGTTAACTGTTTAGAGAAATTAAAAAAAAAGTATTAGAGTTACTTGAAAAATTTCTCTTTCTTATGTATGAGGGTTAATTTATTCCCGTTTGCTTTTTGGTTTACTCAGGTGCCTGAGTCTAGTTGTAGTTAAAAAGTCTTAAAATTGTGGGTGTCTCTACACTTTTCATTCATAGTAAATATTGACTTTTTCAGTCAAAAAACCACAAATTTGTTTTCTTTACCTTCGTACTTAACAGAATATGCTTCATCTTTAAATGCAAGGCAAAAGGTAAGCAAAAGTTGAATAAAAAAAGTATAACTTGAGATAAAAAGAAAAACAACATCATCCATTCAAGAAGATTATAGGGAATATTTTTGTGTATTGTAGTTAAAGGTGTATGCGTGTTATTTAAAAGATTGTGGTTTGAAATTGGCAAATTTATCTCGGATTAAGTTGAGATTATGGCAGCTGACATGACTTTGTTGAAATGGCATGATTAAGTTGTTAATTTTTTTTAAATATAAAACATCAACGTTCTTAACAAAAATAAATAATTATAAAAAATGAGACTATTTTAATAATTCATATACATACATACATACATCTTGTATGTATCGAAATCCTGCAAGCGTTGGAAAATTATTTGAAAATAAAATTAATAACCATACTGTATTTTCATGACAAGCATTATTATGGCCAAATTATACACCTTATAAGCAGTATATTTTCTTTTGATTGCCTTTTTCTATGTCATACCCTCAACCGACCCTTAGCATCATCGTTTTCTTTAGAATTTTGGGCTAACTCAAAAAGAAAGGGAAGAAGTTGAATATTTTTTATTTGCAGTTTCTATGTTTTGAGTTGTATTTTGCATCTGTTTTTTTTTCAGGGGAATGTATGTATATGGAAAGCAATTTATTATGAATTATTTTTATGACACTTAACGTAACATTGAACAAAGATACAATTTAATGGCAAAAAGGACTGCAGTAAAAATTAAATTGAGCTAAATTTGGATAGATATTCACTTTGTTTGCTTTTAAAAATATTAAAAAGAGAATGTCTGATATAAAAAGTATTTTAATATTATTATAAACAATTTTTATTGTTAGCAATTTATTAAGCAAATTTCTATGGCATTATATAGTAAATTTCTTCATTATTATCATAAGTCTAACTATTACTTATGATAATATATTTAAAAAAATCTTTAAATCAAAAGTTTTTTTTTGTCTATGTTTGTACATTGTCGAAATCAAATGAGAATTTTAACATCAGGTTTTACTATATGTTAAAGTTTTTTAAACTTTGTATAAAAATTAAATACGGTATCAGATAAACACTTTAATCTACGTTTTCTACCATATGGTGAGAGAAAATAATTACACCATATCATTTAACTAAAATAGGCTTAAAAAAAAAAAAACAACAATTCTTTAGTACCGATCAAAGAAAGTGGACGAAAAAATGCGGCGGGGTTCGAAAACGTTTTCACACTCTTAAAATTTTCAATTTTTTAAATAGTAGTTGTTGAACTTATTTATCCTGTTTAAAAATTATAACAAAATTTGTATAGTAAAATCTTTTGTAAAAATGCCTTTAGATAAATAAGAAAATTTTTGAATTTTTTCGAAACCTCTGCAACTTATGTATTAAAAATAATCAAAATGTTCTCTAAGCTACTTACCTCAAGTCTCCTTTTTTATACTAATTATTCCGCTTTAAAATTTCTTGGATATTTTTAAACGTCCCCAAAGACAAACCAGTGCTTCTCAAATTCATCACCTTTAAAGTCTTATTAAAGCCAACAACTTTAAATAAATGTTTTCCGAAATCCTGCAAAAAATCTACTTAACGTTTTCTTGTTTATCTGGAAAATTTTAAAATACTTACTGCCCCCAAATTATTATTGGATAAATTAATGGACAATAGAGTTTTATTTTTTACTATCAGCTGCATATAAAGTTTTGTAACGGTTTCATCTAAAGAACAGCCGGCCATATCCAATTCAGTTATGGGTAAAAATTCTAAAACTGAAAAAATTGAAGCAGCTCCATCACTACCAATGGGATTTAAGCGCAAAATTAACTTTTCCAAAGATAAACTTTTAAGGACTTTTCCAAGAATATAAGCACCTTCAGAGCCTAGAAAAAAAAGGAAGAGAAAAGCAAAATACATATATGTATATGTTTGTTTACCGAAAGGACGTTTTATATTCTAATAAGAAAATTTGACACATTTATAACATTTCCTGCAGGGCACTTTTCATTTGGGTACTCGATTGTACTCAATACTTTGAAATGTGTTTTTTAATCATAAAACAATGTTAGTTATTTATTTAGATAATGGCCAAATGTTACCTCTTTTTGCGTCATTTTAATTTTATAATTAATATAAATAAATATATTTTTTTCTTTTTGGTTTAATATATTTTTTTCTAGAGGCTGCATTTTAGTCGTTAAATTGTTCAATTAAGCTTTAAAATACAACTCTGAAAGTATCGAGAAACTACTTTTTGGTATTGAGTACCTATAAAAGGGGCTAATACTTAATACTCGGTACCTACTACTCAATACTTTGCCACCACTAATGTAAAGTAGTTTACAATTCACAACTGCAAGTGTTTTACTTTAAACCTTTGAATTACAAAGGTTTACATCTTAACAATAACTTACTTACTTACTTATTTTGTTGTTAGTTAAATTTAAATATTTCAATGTTGCAAACGACTCCTTGTTGCAAGAGCTTAAGAATTGACGTATACCTTCATCACCCAAACTACAATGTTCTAAAGATAAGGCTGATAGGTAATGACAACCCTTATCTAAACTATGAGCAAATAATTCCAACTGATAGGGTTCCAACTTGGTATTGTGTAAACTAGAAAAAATATAACTTTTACACAAAATAAATCAAAATAAATACTTAATTTAAACTCACCAAAAATTCACCAGTTCATGGCATTGCTGTAGTCCTCGGGCGAGCAATGAAGCATCTCGGCGCGATAACATATTACAACCAAGGTAATAGTGCGTTCCTATAGTCTTGGTACAATATGTCAAACGTAATGTATGCAATTCCGGTAGATTACGCATAATGAAATCAAGTGGAATGTGATCTGAAACAAAATAAAAAGAAACAATAAGAAACATACGTTTGTAATTTTATTTATATGAATTTATAAAACAAAGAAAAAAAAAGGTGACACAGCATCTTGCTCTTTACCATTCTGCCCATCCATGCTGGGCTGTAGGTAGTTTATCTCCAATTGATTTATATACATTGCACAAATGTCCAATATTGCCTGAACACTTTCCTGTTCATAGTCAGTTGTTGTGACATTTTCAATAAACTCTTGCAGATGTCGTTCCATGTAAATGTTAATCCAAGGTTTTGTTTTTACTTCTTTGTATTCCTCCTCCTTAGAGGGTGGTTGTAACGTATTTACAGATGCACAGAGAGCTGGAGTTGGTGTTTGGCTTTGATATGTGTACATCATGTAATATAGAGTCTTCCAACGGTGTTGATAGCTTTTACGCCAAAAGAAATCATCTTGTATGTATGAGCTTAAAATCTTTAGTGAAAGACTTACATTCAAGTTACTTAAAATATAGTTACGGTCCTCTTGACGTTCTATTTCTTCAAAAATGGGATTGTCTGTCAGGTATTGTATTGTGGTTAGGGAAAGGTTAAGGCTTATTGTTTAAAATGAAAATGCCTTCCTACTTACCACACCAATTCTCTAGCAGTGAATCCAATACCAAATGTCTTAGACTTTTTATTTGTTTTATATTTACATCGGGTGGATTTTGTATTTTGCCATGAATAGTGGGTAGTTTGCATTTCTGCAGATCCAAATAGGCTTTGAAAGTGTTAAAACTTACAGTCGCAGGAAATTCCACATAAGTGAAGTCCATATTGCTAAGAAGAGCAATTAATACAAAAAAAGATTAAATATTTTTTAAACGTTTATTTGTTGTTTAACTAAAATATATTTAAGCACAAATATATGTATGTATGTATTTGGTTGTTGTTTATTAGAAAATCGTTGAATTGCCAAGGTTACATTGTTAAACATGTGTAAGAACTGAAAAAAAGCTTTTTGATATTGTTATAAGAAAATAACAAATTTTTAAACAAATTTAAATAATTTAGTTACGATTCAATTCTGGTACTGTTTAATTATATAATCTTTATTCTTTAGGTACCTCATTTCTTTGGAAATGATCACTACCTTAAAAGAGAAAGATATTGGTATTTTTTAGGCCATAATTTTTTTTGGCTAATTGTGATATATGAGCAAACCATTTATCAAGATGAACAAAAACCGGGGCTTATAAAAAACTACATGTTAGAGCCTTTCTTTATATACCTTACGTGTGCACACACAAAATTAAGTACAGTGAACTCGCGAAAACGTGAATATCCAGAAACGTGAACATCCAGAAACGTGAACACTTTTTATTTAACATTAACTACTCTAAAACGTGAACAAACATTGAAAGCCCTCAAACGTGAACAGTTTTTTCTGAGGTTTTTTGTTTGTTTACATTAATTTTATTAGTTTTGGGAGTCCCCGAATTATGCAATAAAAGGATCTATAAGCGATATACATAGTTTTATTTGCAAAAGGTTGATTTTTGTGGTCAGATTAATAAGACAGTTATGTATTACCCAAAAGCTTAGGTTTTAAAATTTTTAAATTGGACTTTTCGGGTTAAAGCGTTGTTAAGTTTTGACTAGATTTGGATGTTTTTGAACTAATAACAATAAATTGATAAAAAAAAATTAAATTTGTTAGAAAATAATTAAAACATATCCAATCAGAAACGTGAACAAAATCGAAAACATGAACACCCTTGGTAAAAATTAGTTCACGTTTTCGCGAGTTCACTGTACTGCGTTGTATTGTTCGCCATCTCTTTTGTTTACTTAACTTAACTTAAATGAAAAATATATTCACAGTTAAGCACATTTAAGCAAACAACCACGGCACATCAATTCATCATGATCGCACACTTCCATTTAGATTCATCTCGAAACTTTACTGTTGGCGGGATGTTCCTGGTGTGATAGTTATAAAAAACGGGGGTTTATTTTGAATGTTCATATGTATGTAATGTAATTACGCATGAGTTTTATATTGATTTGCCTGCTGTGTATATGTTTGCTTGTGTATGTACCCACTCAACATTGTGTGTATTATTATTTGTTAACATAACAACAACATAACTCTTAAGTCTTTGTTGTTGTTGCCACACCATAGGCACAGTAATTTTTTTTATCGACCACAGTCTCGACACCACTCTTTATTCTTAACTACTCTACACTGCAGCACAAAAACTGTGTCAGCTATTCTTCATTTCAGAACTTAAACCGTTTAACCGCACAATAACACAAGAATTAGAAAATTATGCGGTTCTTGAATTAGCTTGAATAGGACTTGGTGCAGGTCTCTAGTACCAAACATGCAAATTAATAACTGTTAGACAATCTGAAACAGAATATTATATTTACGATAATCCATAACCATGATAACCAGGACAATCAAAAATATGTCAAGTTTTTTTATTTTGTGCGTCGATTAAGCTTAAATGTTTTTTTTATCCAATTTATTTTGTTATTTTTACATATTTTGCATATAACAGCATTTTTTAGCATATTTTTCATTAAATGCATATTTTTTTTTAAAATCCACTTTAAAAGCATATTTTAAAGTTTTTTATTTTTAAGCTAAAAAAATTGAACGCACTGTTTGCACATACTACATACATATGTACACTGAGGGAAAAAAGACGTTGCAAAATCGACCACGGCTGTGGTCAACTTGACACCCTTACGTTGTCAATTTTTTTTAACAACGTCCGTTGTCAAATTGTACACAAACGTGCTCAAATTGACCACATACGTTGTCAGTTCAAACTCGAGAGGCAAAATTTGTAGTTATTGACAACGTCCGTTGCCAAATTGTACACGAACGTGTTCAAATTGACAACGTATCGGTGTCAAATTCTCTGCTAACGCCGTAATATTTAGTTTTTGACAACGCCCGTTGTCAACTTGAGCACGTTTGTGTACAATTTGACAACGTATCGGTGTCGATTTCTCTGCTAACGCTAAAATATTGGAAAATTTTCATTATTTTGGTTACAGTCAAAAGAGTTTTACGAAAAATTTTCAAAATGGAACAAAACCACGAAATTCAGTTATCTGAGATCATAAATCGTCTTGGTGAGTTACTAGAATTAAATGGTGATGTGGTAGTGGTCAGTGATTCATGCTTTGCAAGCAACAATATTGCTGAAGACAGTGACGATGCTCAACTCATGGAATTTTTTAAAACTATTAATATGGAATCAATTTTTAAGTATTTAAAATGTAAGTAAATTAAAGCTAAATTAACATTTTAATATTAACGATAATAAACATATATTTTGGGTTTTTTAGCTTCACAAGTAACATTAAGAAGCTTGCCCTATTTAAAGAAAGAAGATTTGAAGGAAGCAGTGTCACCATTGGGGCTGCGTGTAGAATTTGGGGAAAAGCTTTTTTGCTGAAAAAAATGAGGTACTATTTATGATTTTGTACTTTTATTTGAAACAATATTTTTGTTTAATAAAAACAATATATTATTAATTTTAAACTGTTTTTTTATTAAAAAGAAACGGAATGGGAACGGAACAAGACTTTATAAATCAACAACAAACGGTGTCAATTTGACACCGGTTGGTTGTCAATTTGACAACGGTTGGGTGTCAATTTGACAACGGTTGGGTGTCAATTTGACAACGGTTGGTTGTCAATTCGACACCGGTTGGGTGTCAATTCTACACCGGCTGGGTGTTAATTCGACACCGCGATGGTGTCAAATTGTACACATATGGTGTCAGTTTAACAACAATATCGTTGCAAATACTGCGTTGTCGAATTGACACCATACGTGTACAATTTGACCACAAACGTGGTTGATACACTTTCGACAACGGATGTGGTCATTTTGACACCGTATGGTGTCAATTTTTTTCTGGGTGTATATCATAAAATATTTTAAAATAATCAAAAAAAAAATGGATACCTTTTGTATACTTTTTTTTGATATACATACATACAATATAAATCAATTATAACTTATTAGCGTTTATAAACCTTTTATTATATATGTATTATATTTTACTAAAAATTAGCTCCCAATATTTTTTAGTTGATCCTTTTTTTATTTTTTTAACAGGATTTTTTGGTAATGAACTATTTTTATCGTAACGCTACTAAAATAGTTTTAAATACTTCGTTTAGAACTCGTCAGTTTAACTTCTCGCCGGAGTAAGAGTCGGGAGTCTGCTGTGAATTAAAACATATGCTGTATGGACGATACCCATATTTTTATGTCGTGAGCAGAAAGCTTGGGATTATCAGTCTGTCCAGTTTTTTATTCATTAATACATATAAGTTTCTATAGTCCGCAGCAAACGTGCAGCGCCAAAAAACTAAAATTTTTGTAACAGTTTCTGTCTCTTTTTCAATAATCTAGATACTTTTAAAATTTTTCGTATATATTAAGGGAAGAAAATACGTTGCAAATTTTAACATGAAATTCTTAAATTTAAATAAGTTCGTACAAACCAGATTAGGGAAATATATTTTATAAACATACATATTAAAATGATATTTTAAAAAAGTAAGGTTTGGGCGTAATTTAAAAAAAATGAAATAGGCTTAACAGTAGCAAAGTTTAGAAATTGCAACGTTATCTTGATAAAATTACAAACGTTTATAAATATTTTTTATTAAAAACTGAGCAAAAAAAAAATATAAAAAAATTAAAATAAAAAGTTCTTTGTGTTTCCGCCCGGGATCGAACCGGGGGCCTTCCGCGTGTTAGGCGGATGTGATAACCACTACACCACGGAAACTGTTATATGCCGTTATACTAATGGCTTTTAAAAATTTATGATTGTGTGTTTATTATAATCAAAACATTGTAGATATGTATATATTTTATGTAACACGTTCATATGTATAACAACGTGTACATATGCATTCATGTTTAAAATTGTCAGCATTAAAGTTCTTTGAATATTTGTATAAGCAATGTTTATATTCTTATATGACTATGAGTATAAAAATCTATCATGGGGATGTAGCTCAGATGGTAGAGCGCTCGCTTAGCATGTGAGAGGTACGGGGATCGATGCCCCGCATCTCCAAATTTTATTTAGTTTTTTTTTTATTTTAAATTATTTATTTCCGATAAACCAGATTAAATGTTTGATGAACTCGAAACTTTTTTTGAAATTTAAACAATTTTTGATCTAAGCTGGGCTTTAAATGTTGAAACTCTATTTGAATATGAAAATTACAGCCATATTTTTTTAAAATATAAAAGCCTCTCTCTCATGGTAATAGTGTTTTTGAGTTGTAACTTATTTCGATTTAGTGTGCCCCATGTTTAAAATATAGCAGAAGTTTTAATAGTAAATCATTTAATAAAACAAAAAATATAAGTTTAAGTGATTTTGACCCTTTTAATGTATGTATGTATGTTATTAAGTAAATTAAAAACTTTTTTTTTAAATTTTTTTGTTGTAGAAACATTTGGCGTCAAAAATTATATCCAGCAATAACTTTTTACTTTGTCAGCTTAAAATATTGCTACGCCTTACAATAACTAATCAAAAAAAAACTTCCAATTATCCTTTGGCATTATTGACCCATTTCAAAATTGTAACATTGAACATAAATAATAAGAAATAATTAAATAAAACGGTCCGAAATTGAAAGGCATAAAGTTACAAACAATTATCTTTAATTTCTTTCAATTAATTCAAATAAAAAGCGAAGTCAGCATAAATTTTGGAGCAAATGCGAAAAGCAAAATAGTTTTATTAATACTTTTTAATATTTTTGGAAAGATAATTAAGCCGTTAATTAGTATTGTATTCGCATTTATCATAAAATGATTTTATTTACGTTACGTCTTTTGTATGTATACACCTAAATAAAAAAATATTGAAATGTATAAAACTTACAAAAAAAATTGTAAACAAAAAGCGATGTATGTATGTATGTAATCGTAAATGCAAAAGTTTTAAGTTGTGGCAACCATTTTGTTTAAGGGTATTATAAATCAAAAATTGTATTCGTTAAACCATAAAAGATTTATGTTGTGCTAAATATAAAACTTTTATCATCATATCATTTAATATTTTTCTTTTACACCAAGTTGCCTTGTTGTTGTTTTGTATTTTTTCAAGTGTTTTTTGTTTTTAAGTTTAGCATTTAAAAATTCTAAGCAACAAAAAATTTTTGTATAGGTATAGTACGCTATCATATTTTGAAAGAATTTATTCTCAAAAGCTGGTACTTCATTCGATTTTTCGAAATTGGCAATTTCGCTTAAAAATATTTTTGTATAACACCTAAAAATTGTATTAACAAAATCTATATATGGTTTTAATCTTAAAAAATTTGGGAAAAAATTAAAAACCCGTATGCAAACGTAGAGTTCAGCACATAAAAAATAATTAACATTTTTTCTGGTATCTGAACAATTTTCAGCATTAAAAAACCTGTTTTAATTTTTAGCCCACCATAACAAAAAATTTTAAACCATTGTCCTGATTTTAACTATATGCACACCCGATACATTTGTTATACGTTTGCGCAGATGCTTAATAATAATAATAGTCTAAAGCTTAACTTAAATTTAACCGATAGACTAAAAACCACTTTCTGAGACGATTGATGCATGGCCGACCGTCTGGATGGTGTTCATGTATATTTGTTATGAAAGTACAGACTGCATTTTTGAAGATATTTGATCAAATCCAGCAAAGATTAATATTTTGGTACACATAGAAAACAAGCCCATTGCAACTAGCAAGGATTGGCCTCGCTTTGAACAATAACTGCCTAAAATATATCTTAAGAGCCTTGCGCTGCCAATTATTTAAAATGATATTATGATAAAACTACTATAAAAAACTGTGAGCCTTAAGTATTTAAGTCATACCCCCGAAAATTAAATTCAAATGTATAATTACAAGTATATTATGAAAAGTAAATTAATTTCATTAATCAACTTTTATCTTTTTACTGATCTACTTTTTTCATGCATAAATCGAGGCTGGGTTGTCAAAGTTGTTTACTTTTACATATCTTTTTTTGACACCTTAGCCAAACAAAACCGATATTTTATTCACCAAATTTTGTTTTTGTAGACTCACCACCACCTGATACATATAATTGCACCATGAGTATAATAAAATATAAAATATTTTAGGCATCCATTATCTTTTCTATCAATATTTGATAACATTACAAATTTCGCTTTATACTATGATCAATTTGTGCAATATATGTACATTATTATGGGCATTTAAACATATAAAATAAATAATTTACATATGCACTTTTAAGATAAACAAATTTCAAAGGATATAATATGAATTTGAACAGAATGGAAAATTATGTCGCGTTCCCTATCATACTTTATATATTAAAAATTAAACAAATTAAAATTTATTAATTATTAATAAAATCTATGTTTTGCACTTTACAGATTGCTATTAAAATTATTTTAATCTAATCTAAAACTGGTTTTCTAATTTTTTATTTTTCTTTTTATACATATTTAATGACTTCAAAGACGTACAAATGTCACGTTCTCCGGCATGTGTAATGTAATAACCATGATTCTTTTAAGCGACTGTGGTAAAATAAATACATACAAGCAGTAAGAGTTTTAAAAAACCTTTTAAACATATGAAGAAAAACATACATCATAACTCTCCCATATTAAAGTAAATCCCACTTAACACAAATCTAACTCAAAATATTTATAAAATACTAAGGACACATACGATATAATACATGCTTACACCAAAACAACCACCCACTTCTAGTTACTAACTAATAATATCTTTTTTTTAATGTTGTTTTCAACAACCAACAATCAACCGTTTGTTTTTATGTTTTGTTTTTTTGCACACAACCAAAAAAAATACTACTCCAAGTCCTAAATAAACATTAAAACATTAAAAAATTATAGAAAGAAAGATATATGCAGACAGAAAAACAATTTGATTTTAATTGAAAAATAGCATAAATATGCAAAATATGCTTAAATAAACAAAAATAAAAGAAGACACAAGAAATAAAATAAAAATATTTTTTGTTAAAATTCAAAATAATTATTTATTCTTGTGATAGAATTTACGGATGCGAAGTTTTTGTTACATAAAAAAATTATTTTTATTAATTATTTAAAATTTTTTTAGCAATATGTCAACAAAATTTTAACAATTAAAAATTATATTTTTTTACTTTTTTTAATATAAAAAACAAACCTTAAAATCCCTAAAGTAATTTTCTTATCTTTTCTTGTTACCTTCGCTTAAATGAAACAAAAAAATTTACACTCAAGGGAAAATATTTTTAAAAATTTTTTTTTAGATGAAGACAATATACGTAGAACTAATAAAATGACAGATTATTTGGAAAGTTATCCTGTTACACATACCAAATTGCATCCGAAGTGAAAGAAGTAAGAAAACTATAGTCGATCATGTCACACCTTACACCACAGTTGTTTTTGTATTTAACACCAACAAATGCAAAGAATTTAGGCTTGTTAAGGTGGCTTTGGACTCATGGTAAATTATTGACAGGTTGCTACAAATTTGGGCAAATATTGAATTTTCTTCTTTAAGAAAATTATGATACAGATGTTTACATTATTTAAAATGTATTACATAAGAAGTATAAGGGGCAATTATATCCCAAAATGCTAATTCCAGGAGAACATTTGCATTGGGGCCATGTAAAATAATGGGCCGACCACCCGCGGGTTCAATTAGATGGACCCTGTACCTAAAAATTTAATTGTACCAAATTTGAATAAATTATTTTCGAATATGCGTACGATCATAAGGATGCATACAGACGGAGGGACATACTTTACCTGACTCAGAAAAAAATGTAAACGGTGGTCGAAATGCAATGCAGGCTCAACACAACACAAAAATGTAAGCGGGTTGTCATTTTGTCACACATTACAAACCAAGGTACATTGAACAAGATAGGAGCAACTAATCAGCTGGTTTTTATTTCCGCCATATGTTTTCTAGCTTAGCAAGATAGCATCATTTTTGACCACTAAGAATTAAGTAACAGCAAAATACATACCAACTTTTAACAGGAAGTTGTTGTTGTAGGGACAAGGTCACCTAATTATTCCACCATGTTAAGGTTCAATTATATGTGACTTCCCATAACGCTATAACCATAACCTTTGCCATAAAAACCAAAACTCAATTGGTTTCTGAGGTTATATTTATGGCGTAATAGTAAGTCACCTATAATCCAATACAGTGCTGCCCATAAGTTTGGTTCGAACAGCTGTTTTCTGAGGTATGATTAAGTCACGTATAAATGAACCTTTACAAGCAGTTTTTTTTAATTTTTTTCCCAAGAAACTAAAATTGTAAAAATATTGTTTAACTTATTTCACTTCTGTCTCGTTTGAGTGTTTAAATGTAACATTGTTAAAAGTTAAGCGAAAAAATCAAAAATAACATTAGCTCAAGTATCCTTTTTTTTAACTTTATCCTTTTTCCAGTTGCTCCTTTTGTTTTAATAAGAAAAACATTTGATTGTTTCTGGAGTACATATAAGACACGAAAAAAGCAAAGTTGAACGGAAAAAAGAAAAGCTGCTTCGGTAAGCACTTGCTAAACAAAAGTTTTTTAGTGCTTATTTTCTCCCCCACTCGTTTACACTTTTATTTAGTTTTGTTTTGTTTTTGTTAGCAACACACTTTGTTGTTATTGTTGTTGTTTTTCTAATATAGTGCTCTCCCTAACTTTTGCTTAAATGCTGGCTTAGTTGAAGGCATAAGGACATGTGACTGGGGGGAGGAAGAAGCATAAAAATAAAAGGACAGACTTGATTTCAAATATCCATATAAATTTGTTTTTGTTTCATTTTGTTGTTTTTCTTTGCTAATGGTTTTAAGAGGGTTAAACGCAATCGCCAAAAAACTAATTACATTAATATAAATTTGTTTTGATGACCAAAACAAAATTATAATGAAATAAAAAAATAGGATTGGAAAATTAGGAAAATTTTTGCCATTTAAAGGTCAAAGATTAAGTGAAAAGCATAAAAAGCAATAATTAAAGAAAAGAAAAGGATTTATAGTGAGTTTCAAAAGTTTAAAATAATTAATTTATTTTTAATAAAATGTAAGAAATTTTTGTTTAAATAATAAACAAATTCGTTCACATAATTGTGAGTGGTTCATCAGGAGTTTCCGTGGTGTAGTGGTTATCACATCCGTCTAACACGCGGAAGGCCCCCGGTTCGATCCCGGGCGGAAACAACAGGCTTATTTTGCGTTACCTTAATTTTTAAAACAAACGAAAAAATCTTGCAAAAGATTTTAAGTTGAAAAACTCAAAGAAAAAAATTGGTAGAAGAAAGCATTGTTATTTATGTTAAACTTAATCAAATGGGTTAGGTTGTTAATATGATCTAAAGCTGCAAAAACTATATGATTTTTTATTAATTTGAATATTTTTTGCGCCTTATGCTTGTGGCATCAATACTATTTTTGTTATGTTAAACACATACAATTATTTTTTATCCATATTTTTTTATTTTAACGTAATTTATTACTTTTGAGAAAATTGAAATACATTTTAAACAGTTGTTGGATTTTTAAGATTTAAATTGAAATTAAGTTTTCCCCCTTATAAAACTCGTTCTGGGCTTTTTATTACATTAATACGTCGCTTGTAATTTATTTGACCAAAAAATATTTTTGTGTTTTTTTTTTCCATTTGTGTTTCTTTTGCAAAATTTGTTAACGCATTAACCAAATGTTAATTTTGTTATTTTTATTCAAGCGTGCAAAGCGATTAGCCTCAACTAAATAAAAGATAAAGGCCATAACCAAATGCGTAACCGTTTTCTAAAATCAACTAAATATTTTATACATTTAAGTATTTATGTGTGTTTGTGTGTGTGTATATGGGTCGCTATAAACAATCAGCTAAAGCGAATATAAAATAAAACGAAAAAAAGCACCACAAAAACCAAAAAATCTAATAATATAAACGAATATAATAAACTCGCTTAACAAATAAACCCACAATTTGTAACGACAAACTGCAAAATAACCATGTTTAGGCCAATAAAGCCGGCATTAAAACAGAGACCCTTTTGGATAACGCCAAAAAGCAAAATAAAATAAAAACCAAAGAAGACCAGTCGTCGGTTAATGGTAGAGAAATAAAACGATGATTACGCTGATAATGATACCAAACATGTTTCAGCATATAAAATCTAAAAAAAATGGGAGAAAAATGAGGTAGAAAACATAAAATTGAATCCTTTTTTTTTAGTTTTATTAGCTTTAACCCTTTATCAGTAGATGCATTAGATTCACTCCTTACAACTTTAGTCAGAAAAATGTAAATGATGCTGGTCAGTAGCTTCTGTATGGCCTAAAATATTAACTTTTTCTTTGTTTCGTTTATATTTTCATGTTCATATGTATGTGTGTAAGAAGATCCTGTTTTCTCGAATGAAATGTTAAAGTTTTCTTTTTTTATCTTTGTATTGGAAAGGCATTCATTTTTGTTGGTTTTTTTACTACATATTTGTGTGTTTTTATGTGTATTTTTGTGTCCGAAGACCATGACTGTCAATGACAACATTACAACTCCCTCGGGTGCTATCAAAGCCAATTAGGAGTTGATACTTAGAACAGTTCTTACTTATGCAAATGTTTATGGATCTCATATTGTCTGTGTTTGGTTGATTATAAGCCTGATTGTTGTTAGTAAATAAGAATGACTATCATTGTAATGGAATCATTTTAAGTTATTTAAAATCATTTGTATTTTACTCTATCATTTGTAAAGCTATTTAAAATTAATAATTGATAACGAAGGCTAAAATTAAAAAAAAAAAAAAAATTATTTGTTAATATTATTCATTTTTATATTTAAGCATTAAGTATAATATTTAAGCTTTGGGTATAATTTTTTTTTATTCTTTAAGATATTACAAAATAATTTAAAAATCGTTTAGGTGAAGCAAAACTATTTTACTCATACTTAGGATTTCAAAAACTTTTTCTGTCTAGAAGCGAAACCAGTGGAAAAACGATTCTTAGCTGGCCTTTCAAATAGAAGTTTAAATATATTTTTTACCAACAACGGCATAGGGTACAGACAGATCTGTTGAATATTTGCCCTTAAAATCATTACCACTAAAAATTAAAACTTTAAGTCCGGGACCGAAACTAATAGTTAATTTCGAGTTTCGAATCAATGCAAAAAATCATGGACAAGGAAACATCGAAAAGTCAAGTGAAGTTCACCATCTTGATGGCTGGATTTGTTCTGATACACTGAAAGAATTATTCATCATAAATCCAATGAATCAATTTCATTAGAATTTTTTCATTAATTCAACGTAAAATTTCATAACTTAAATGAAATTTCACTAAAGCTATGAAAAGAATTCATTAAAATTGCTTTATTGGATCAAAAAGTTTCACTAAAAAATTTCATTGGATTAATGAAAAAATTTTTTTTAACGAAAGAAATCTTTTATTTGTGATACATAATTTTAATGTAATTATAATAAAGTTTTATTAGAATAATACCATAAACTCACATTCAAAATGAAATGTTTTATTAAATCAATGATATTTTTTACCAGCCTAATGTAATAATTTCATTTAACCGTTGAATGTTTTCATTACCGCAATGAAGAGTTTCACTAAAATTACGAAAATGTGTCATACTGTTTCATTCAATTTGTGACTTTTTGTCATTAAACGAATGAAAACTTTCATTAATCAAATTACTTAAAATGATATATTTAATGAAATATTTTGTCGAATTAATAATTATTTTTCATTACTCTAACGACTTAGATGAAGATAACTATTTCTATTATGAGAACTTAAATTTCTGTCTGGCACTGGCTGGACTAATATTATTTCATTAGTCTTAAGATTTGAAAACTTATTGTTAGTTCGCTTAAGCGAAGATCCAATAATAAAAAATATGCAAAAAAAAAAAAAAAATTACTCTAACGAATTAGCTACATTGGAACGATGACTTTCTTCATTATTTCATTGATCACATGAAACATTTCATTGCTAAAGTTTTTATGAAACATATTTCATTCATACAATGAAGCGCTACGTTGGTTGAAATTTAATGTCATTTTTAATTTTATTTATGTCAAAATTCATTACATTCGTGACGAAAATTCTTTCAGTGTAATCAAGTGATTTTTAGGTTTTTGGTTTTTAATATTTTTTTTGAAAATAATAATTATTTGATTTTTCTTTTTGTTATTTTGGTAGACATTATTATATTTTTAATTTATATAAAAGCAAAAAATAACTATTATTATCATAATTGATTTAAAAAAATTTAAAGAAAAAATTATTTCTGCAAAAAAATAAAAATAATAATTATTATTTTTTGCCAAAAAATTATTTTTTTTTTGACAAAAATTATAAATATTTAAAAATAGTTATTATTTTTTGAGATTTATTTTTTTTGTCATTTGTATTTCGTTCCCTGCTTTAAACTCCTTTATTTATTATGATATATATCCTTAAAATTGTAAAAATATTGATTAAATTTATTTTACCGCGTTTTCTTAAAAATAAACCTTTTTAAAAACAAAATGCATCAAACAATTTTTTTCTCTCAAATATTGTAAAAGTTTTTTGGGCAAATTTTTAACAGATCTTATAATACCCTTAACACTGGCAGATTTTTCAAAGCAGTAGTAGCGGATAAAAAAAGGAAAGCTAATCATTGTAGGATATATTAATGTCTGTTTTGTCAGACATTCTTTTCAATTCATATAACTTTATTTAACAACAATTTGCTTAATATTATTGGCGTTGGCAATGATAATGGCATTGCCGTTTGAGTGCGTGTATGTTAAATGAATTTATATTATGAAATTAGTGTAAGTTTCTGTTCCATCTAAAAAACATCTAACGATATGAGTAAATAATTTATTATTTAATATCCTAAGGTGTCTTTAAATGAAAATAAATTAAACGAGTGAACATGTATGCCATCAATGAATACCTAATAAGCAGGGCAACCAAAAATATGTAAAATCATATTTTCGCATTAAACTACAATGCTTTTATTCATCCGTTTCAGAAGTTTTTAGAAATTTTAACATCGATTTGTCAGGGCATATTTTTGCATATTCTGCATATAACAGCATAGTTTGGCTTTTCTTCTTTAAGAGCATATTTTTTTTTTGTTAAAACCGTTTTTAAAACATTTTTTTTCTAATATTTTATATTTAATTAAAAAAAACCTAACAAAAAATCTCTCGAGTGTTCATTGAAAATTTTTGTTGGGTTTTTTAATTTAATTTTTTATTTTGCTGCGAACCTCATTCTGGTTTGTTTTGATTTCATAAAAAAAAATCCCTTTGTTTTGTAACGGAATTTTCGGCAATATTAATTCGGTATTTAGTTAATAAAACTTAATTTTAAATTGGTTGAAACATGTTCTCGACTTTTTACCGCATTTTTTATGCAAATAAACCCCATTTGCAAAAGCATGTTTTTGGTTGCCCTGCTTATAACATTCCTTTGTAAGAAAGTTTGTATTTATTATGTAAAACGGGTATAAGCATGTTTAACACGTTCTTTATAAAAACAGGATATTTAACGGATTTCCGTTCAAATTTCTTTAAACACCAAGAAATTCAAATATTTCACCAGTTTTTGTTAAATGTTTATATCACCCAATCCTCCTACCGCAAGTTTTGGTGATATCCCTTGGGATTTGCCAAAGAGAGCCATTTATCTTGGTAGAACCTCTTGCGACAGTTTGACAAGACTAACAACACTTACGCCCGCTGCCCCATCGTACTGTTATAAATGACTGAATGACTGGTTACAAAACAACAGTAACTAAAGGCAATGAATGTTAGTAATCAAGCAACCACCAAATCGAAAAGAGGGTGTCTCATTGAGAGAACTTTTTTTTATTTAATTTCGATTTGTCATTTGTTGTTAACTATCTTACAGAAGAAGTTTTTTTTGGATTTTTCTTTTTTTATTAGTTAAAAAACTAATATTCTTTTGCCTATATTTATTTTATTATTTAAAAAAAAAATTTTTTTTTTATTTTTTTCTCATATTTTTTATTATTTAATCTTCGCTAATGCGAACTAACAATAAGTATTCCAATCTTTAAACTAAGTAATTTATATTAGTCCAGTCAGTACCAGACCAAAATTTTAACTTCTCATAACAAAGTTAATTTATTTAAACAGTTTCATCTAAGTTCAATAGTGACCCTTCTTTTCAGACGAGTGTGTCCACTATGTTGCAAGAGGTTTCGAGCGAGCGGATTTGGATGTGTTTCCAGCTGGAAACGCAAACAAGCTGGAAACGCATTTTAAATAAAATGATAATAAATCTGTTCTAGTAGTTTCTACCGTCTGTATAACTTGCTTTCGGAGACTTGTAGAACTTTCTGTAACTTGCTAGGTAATAGTTTCGTTATTATATTTTTAAAAATTACACAAGGTGTCATATTATGTCCTATTATCATATTTAGGGGATTCACAAGGTGTCATATTTGTCCTATTGTCATATTGTCATAAAATTTCTACAATGGTTTAAATTCCTTTACCAACTATTGGACACTCGGCGCAGGAGTATTTGGAGTTATTGTGACAAATTAATAAGCATACTAAACGACATAGCATTTTTTAAGAACTATTTTTGTATAAAAGACAACAAAACCATTGTAAATTTTATAAAAATATGACAATAGGACATAATAGGACACATTGTGAATCCCCTAATTGTTATAAAATTTCACAATGGTTTTGTTGTCTTTCATACAAAAAAAGGTTCGTATTAAATTGTCACAACAACTCCACTTATACCTGGGCCGATTGTCCAATGGTTGGTAAAGGCTAAATATGACAATAGGACAAATAGTAAACCTTGTGAATCGCCTAAATTTTGAACAACTAAAAAAATTCGGTCGATCCTGCTCGTATATAGAATACTCTTTGCAACAAATTATTTAATGTTTAGTAACAACATATGTATGAGAATTTTTCAGGTAAATGGGACTTTCGTAAGTTGGGGTTATATGGACCAATTAATGCATTTTTCGTAGTAAGACTTACATATGTATGTCAATAGGAGCTAAAGTAATTTTTAAACCGATCAAAGTAAAAATTTGTTCAATGACTATTGACATAAGACCTTAAAAATGTACACAATCATGCCGGCAAATTAATATCTCAAGCAGTTATAGCCTTAAAGACTTATTTTGGGTCGACATTTGTATGTGAAATCATTACAGTCTCTATACCAAAAAAAATATTTTTTGCACACAATATTTTTAGATTTTAATATTTCATGGGCATCTAGCCAGACTGTCGTGTGGTAATAAAAAAATGACTCGTAAAAATACACCCTATAACTATGTACTCGATAAAACTTGATATCGATAGAAACATGAGTTCTTAAACTTTTTTAAATGTTTTAACTTTTACCTAATCGATAGTTTTCCATTAAAAGCAAATCAAACAAATATTAGAAATTAAAAAATGATTAAAATTTTTAGTTTAAAGAATTTAACAAAAAGTTAAAAATAATATTTGTCAAATATTTATTTTTTATAAATAAATTAATAGTCAAAATTTTTCAAAAAATTGCACTTATGTAATTTCAAATTTTAAGGATTTCTGCTATAAAACGAAAATAGAAAAACGATTTATGTAACAAAAATTCACACATTTAACTATTTGACAGTAATTTGGTTCTTTAGTTTTTGGCCCTTATAACCTTACAGAGAAAAGACACAATTTGTTTTAGGTTGGCATTCTTTAAAAAAACTCATCGCATTTCGTTCTTTAGAAAAAGTTGAAGAAAAGCATGAATTACCTACAATCGAAATAAAATAAAACATTAAATATGTGTTCGAAGACGCTTATATTGAGAATGATATTTAACTATAAGGAAACTCCTTGTTAAAAAACCTAAAAGAAATTGAAGATTTTTATCTTTCACACAATCCCATACACAGAAACCAAAATACCACCGCAGCGCCCTTTAGCCTTTGGTAAAGAAACACAAAGCTAGAGGAGGTGTGGCTGCTATTATGTATTGGCGTTGAAACAATTTAGTTTAACAATATAAGAAAAAAATAAAAAAAACACAACAACAACTATAAAAAAAATAAAAACAAATTTATATTAAAACTGCAAATAAAAGGAAGTCGTTTAAAAGTACAAACGGACATTATTTACAACCCAAACTAAAGAGCAACTAAAGTCTTCTTACTTCCATCCAATTCTGAGCAAATAACAAAATTGAAGATGAAGATAAAGTTTTGACTCACTCTTACCCAATTGTAGCATTTGAAAACAAAAATCGAAGATTTTGGAAAACAAAAAATAAACAAAATAAGAAAAATCGAAATGAACGTTTGTTTTGCAAATGAGTATCTTACCCGCTCCACTAAACAAAAACGTAATAAAATTTCCCTCTCTCTTTGAAATAGATGTTTTAAACTACAGTGGGCCTTATAATAGAAAATTTTTCTAATATATTGTTTTAGATTAAAAAAAATCCTTCTTAAACATGCATGTTTAACATTAAATTCAATATTGCTCAGCATTTATGCACAAGAAATAACGTAGAGCAGACATTGAAGAGATAATTTTACGAATGGTCGAATGTTAATAGAGCTTTTAAGCACCACAGCTTTTGAGGTCTTTGGCTACTTGGACTAAAGACCACATTGGGGTCTCTTTTAGAGCACTAGAGACTTAGCAATCTTATGGCATATGGAAATAAAAAGTGACGAATTTCTCTGGAATTTTTGGGGACGGGAAATCCCAGGGAACACTTAAGTCACACTGTATTTTTAGTTAATAGAGTAACAAACTTACATTCACACACACATACACAAAAATGCGCTTTTAACTTTTCGTATATAATTGCTTGTTGTGTATTTGTGCTGGCTCGACAGCGGCTGGCTCCTGATATTTAGTTTTCCACAGTTAATCCAGGCAATACTTCAATTGGAGATAAACATCGCAATTCTAATGATATCGATTGATTTTTGCTTCTTGTCTGCCTTATGTTTATCCCTCTTCAAATGAAATGGAATTTGCGTAAGTACGAATGGAAAAAAAGAAAACATTTTTAATAGCTTGTTGTAATATTGTAATTTATGTGGTGGCATTATAAAAAAAAGTAAAAAAAAACAACAACGAAACGAAATAAAATAAATGTTAAATTTCTTTTGTCTTTATTTTTGTAGTCATAGTGGTATTGGAGGTAACCATATCTCACCTAATGGTGTTGGTTTTTCTGTTTTCGTATTTAAGTAAGAAAGAATCATGTCATTATAGCCATTTTATCGCCCTAAACCACTTAACTGTCAGCAGGACAGTGACAGCGGTCGCTTGGAATATTTCCAGATATGGGTGGCTGTTTGGGTGTTATTGTCATCAGTTTAGTCGTTGATTTCGTTTTCCCTTTCCCATTTGTTTTTTTTTTCTGTTGGTTTTTTTTTTTATATTTTTAGTTATTCTAGTATACAAATCCTTATTTGTATCTCTTGTCCATATACAAGTGTAGATTATGGCACTTTTTTATGCCTGTGTTTTTTTTTTTCATCTTATATTTTTCTTGCTGCATGTGCAAAAATGTTAATCTGTCGTATAGTAATAATAAGGGTATTTTTATGTTTTATGTAAAATGTACTTTACTATTCTCTATCTGTTATTTGTGTAGTATTTGTCCACTTTGTACATTTAGTTAGTTGTTGTGTGGTCAGTTTTTTTATTATAATGTGGAAAATGTTGATTATCATTTGTAAGGATTTTTGCTGGCATCTGATGAGCTACATAATTATATATATACACTGGCAGACACAAATTCAAATGTTTATCCTTCTAAGTACATATGCATAAATATCGTTAGCTAAACTGAGAAATTGAAAAATTATTTGTTAAACTAATTAACAAACTAATTAACAAAAACTTTAAAATAATTATTTAAAAATAGTATTAACATTATCTTATCTTCTAGAAGTATGTTCCTACTGCTAAAGAAAAAAAATTGTCTTTTCAAAAATATAGTTCTGTAATTTTGCCCTTCAGCTAACGATATACATATTTAAAGGTGTCTAAATTTGGTAATTTGTATGAGGGTATTTTTAATATAAGTATGTCTGTTTGGTAAATGATAATGTTAATATTTGGCCATGAGTTATGATATGGCAATTTCGTTACAAACACGCTAAAAAATGACATTCGTTAATTTTTTACCCAGTAATTTGCTGTTTTTATTTTATATATTCCAACTTCTAAAATTTTATTTTGTAAAGATATATTATTTACAGACTCTTGCAATACACTCGAAAATTGTATTAGTTTTTTAGTAATGAAACTTTAAAACTTTGATTATTACTACCAATTTACATTGCATAAAATAGAATGTCCAGGAACGTCTATTGCTCTTTCCATAGGAAAATGAATCATTTGCTTTTCCAGCTCATCTGTCATCTTGTTACCTCCAATACCCCTGTGTCACTAAGCCCAAGGAATGTGCAATTGTCTCACTGCATATTAAAATATTGATTTCTTTCACTTTTAAACAACTAAGAAGTAAGAGAGGATTGCGGAGGGAACCTTAATCGCTACCGGATTATAAACTATTATGTTCACTAGGAATTTTGTAGGGCGCTTTAATATCCAGTTCTCGGCAGAAGACTCACCTACATCGTTAGATGAAGGAGAGCTGTTGTTGCAGTTCGAAGGGTCCCAGGTTCAAATCCCAGCTACAGAAAGTACAGAAAAAATTTTTCAATTTTAAAATAGATTTCATATACATACTAATTTTGTATTAAAAATTAGTTTTAAACCCGATTTTAAATAAAAAAAGATTTTACAAATAATCCCCTTAATTATGTATAAAATTAAAACAAAATATGAAACTCTTCTTTTTTAAAAAAAGCTTCCGTCAAAAAAACTAGTTTTCATTTTTAGAATTAATCCCGTTTACGCTTAAAAAGATAACGCTTACATCAAGTACGGTTTAAAACTTAAATCAATCCTTTTTTTTTGGCTTACATGCGGCTAAAGGTGAGAAATTCGCTCTAGATAATTTTTTCTTGGTTAAAGAAAATTCGTACACGATACCTTTGTCACAGCAACTGCTTGATTTAAGTAAAGATTTCTTGATTTATTATTTGTGTGTACAGTTGTAAAATTTTTTTACGGAGCATTTTGATATTGATTGGCCTATTTGAGCCCATTTGCAACGAGCCAGAATTAGAAGGGCGTGACATCAAACTTTGGCTTA